>JACGWO010000007.1:2672763-3240263 GCA_034509735.1 Sesamum alatum
CTATTCGAGCAGGAAAGAAGAAAAGGTCAACTACTCAGCAGAGAAAATATAAGAAGAGAAAAGTGGAATCAAAGCACTTCATGGCATACCTTTTTGACAAAATTTCGAAGAGCTGACCGTATTTGCCATTTACATCATAAGGCACATACTGAGGATCTTCTTTCGCAAGCAAGCATCTGTACTCCTCTAAAGATATGTACTTAACAGCTGAAACTTCGGATTCCTTCAAACAACAAAAACTCAATATGAGATTTCAGCGAGTTCGTGCCAGTTAGAACAAATTATCAGAGATGAAGCTTATGAAGGAATGACGAGAAAATAACAGGGATAGCATTTTCACTGAAAAATGGATTCTCAGTTAAATTATAGCAAAAGTTGTTTCTAATAAACAACTTTGCTCATGACAAATGTCTATGAGATTTCCCTACAGAGTTGTTCAGCTACAACTCCGAATATAAATGATTTGAGAAAGAAAATTTTAAAGACACAAGTTGGATAGGATAACTGCTTGTAGAGGTCTTCAAGAGGTTGTCTTACCAGATTCAGCGAAATATTATGTCGCAGTGCTGCAAGCAGAAATTTCTTAGCAGCTAAAGGAATTGTAAGCAAAATACAGGTGATTTAAGATCTGGTATGTTTATAATTAGCATGAGAGTAACTGTTAAGTTGCTTGCACAGGGATAACGATTCTGTTATCAGTGTGAACTGAAACTCACTTAGAATGACAAAGTGCAGTATGCAAGTGGAAATAGGAAGTTTAGGAGAAGCTAGCATGAGGGAAGTTTAATGTGAAATTGTCAACAGAAGATCTACCTTATAATCTGTACTTTCAATAAAATGAACTAAAGGGTTCCTCAACAAAATATCTTATGGAAGTGGGTTTGATTTTTTTGGAAGGAGTAATATGGGACGTAACGTGGCCTAGAATAAGTTGTAAAACAATCCTTCATGGATGCTTCTAACTTCTAAGATCATATTACAAATTCAGGCCTACAGGTCAACTAGCAGGATGATCCCTCTATCTCCTGTCTCTTGTGGCTCCATCTCTCCCTTTTCATAGTAAATATACCACTAACATGGAAAATAGATACACCAAGAAATTACTTTGTCGCAGCATGACAGCAAAAGCATCAAAATTTTGTTGAAATGACACCACATTTGTTAACAAAATAGAAGGCATTATTCTATAACCAAGAGCAAAGTGTAAAAAGTTCTTTTAATGATTACATAAACTTCCGTACCTGAAGAGTGAAGGCCTCCAATGGAATTGGATCTACTACCGTGACAAGATAGACATCATTGTATTCGTTATTAATGAATTTTCCATCATTTATGACACTACAAGAAAAAGGATAAATTTATCATACATCAAATAAAAGCTCTGGATGCAAACTACATGTCTCAAAGTCAAAGAAATAATTTGACCGGTGTAACAAGACAAAAACTACTTCATTGGAAATTTTTTAAATACAAGGAGATAATTTTGGCATGAAATTATGAAGGGGTTATTCAACAAGGGACATGAACTTATTAGTTCCATAACCTGCACAGATGAGAATCCATAAGTTAATTTATCTCTATCAAGTACAACAATTTACTGATTGTTAAAGTCAACAAAATGAATATGGCATACAAACATCACGTGGTAGAATCAAATATGATATCAGAGGTCTGAAATCCGGCAGGACGTACCTACATAAATTGCGTCATCCAAACTAAAGAGAAGCACCAGACAAGCATGTACTAAAACAATGGATAAGGAATTCATGTGGCTTTAGTAATCTAGTTAGGTTGTCAAACTGCAGTAAAAGATGAGTGCTACTCTTTTCTTCTCTTGATACCTTTAGTGCTCCATCCTCGACCTCCTCCTACCACCATCTAAGTAGCTTTATAAACCATATGCATAGGCTGTGCACGTCTAACTTCACTAATCAAGTTCAGGGTTTCAATCCATTTCAAGATATGGCTCTCCCACTTTAATCTAATTCGACAATTTCAATAACCGAGAGATGTTAAAGATTGATGTCATTCAAGCTTGTAGGACGGAGAAAATGTGTTGTGCAACTCCTAGAGCTAATCACAAGTAAAGAGGTCTTATTTAGTTGGCAAACTCCCATCAAACACAAAATTTCCTTACAATTTTCATCTATGCTCCAAAATAACATTCTTTCATCAATTTCTTTTATTGTTCTCTCAGACTTTCTTCTGAATGAGATTTCCTGCTTTAAATATTTGAGATATAATTGGATAAATCAAGTTTAGATTAAGTACAAACAACCATGACTAAAGCAGGAAATGAAAATTACAGTAACCTCAGGAAGTTCAAATTCTAATGGCTATAATGAAAGAAAGAGAAGCAAATTTCTGAAAGCACAAGAAAATGTAGGGTCCAGAGAAGGTCCCACTCCTTGAAGGCTGGTAATAACTACGGAGTGCAAACAGGACGAAAAGTATAACAGAAAACTCAAATTGCAATTCTTTTACCAACCACTCTTGAAGGAAAACAAATAGCAGTTCAAATGCATCCTTCGGAAGTATAATACCAAGCTCTTCATGAAGCTCCCTCCTGTGTGCATGAAAATATTTCCTTCAAATATAAGTGATCTCAACTCTGGAAATAACCGGATCATCAAGAGTACTTGAATCAAGTTAAATTAAACAGCACAATGAATGCTAATTCTACTGTTGAAGACAAAGAGGAAATTTCGATTTATTCATGCATCAAGAGTGAAAACAAGATAGAAATGCACCATCCAATAATATTAAGATTGTCCAAGTACAAACATATAACAATTCCAGTCTGCAATACTTATTTCATGTTCAACCTTACAACATTATATGGTAATTTCAGGTAGAGTTCACATGGAATACCATCCTTTTCATGGAAGTATGCACGATATTTTACCATCCTTGTAGTCGAGCTTTTTTTCAAAATTACAATCATGTAATTAACAAATGGAAGAATGTTCAAACATATTTTAACATCTTACCTGTCTACTACTGATATGCGAACACAAAACAGAAGCTGCTAAAAGAAAAATTAATCAGCACCATTGAATTTGAACTAGCTATGTCTTCAAGTCATGTATGAGAGTGCCAATCTTGTCTTTGGTTTTGGGATCTTTTCAGTAACTTATAATACATGGATTACATGCATTCTGATGTACGATTTCAAGACACGACATCTCCATTAAAGCTTCATGTCTATTCCAACGAGCAACATTTATAGTTCACTTCATTTCTTGTTCGGCATCACACTAAATCTTTTTAATTCAATTAGCATAAGACATTTTACTATGAAGCAAATAGGAATTTACTTCAACAAGAGAGAAAGAAAAAGAAGAATTGGGTATCCTTGTAAGATATTCCTCAATTTGAAGTTTTTCTATCTAAAGCCGGAGCTTTATTGGACTATTTACTCAGGCCGAGCTTCTCAGCCTTTCCAATTTCAGTTAATAGTGTCAGTAGACTAGTCAGGAGCATTATCATTTTAGATAGGGATAAAGTGTAAACTTGGCAATATTAACATTCATTCCTGATGTTTAGCTCATAGTTCAAAAATATCAAGATCGTGTTAGATGGCTATGCTTGCCACCACGATCAGCCAGTATCCATGAAACGATGCGTGATGAAGATAGATGGTTTCTTCAATCAGTAGAAAGAGAATATTGGGCGAGAAATGTATAAGGGTTCCCCACATGAAACTCATTCGTAACAAGAAAGATGCTCATAGACCAGGCCGAGAGGTCCCAAACAGTAGAGATAGGATGAAAGAAGCACAAGATTCAAAAGTCACAAACATTTGCACTGGCACGTAACACGTTTCATCTAAAACATTTCAATTAGTTACAACCTAAAGAAATGTAGGCACAGTACCTCGCTGTTACAAGAGATGAATCACCAGCAGAGATATGACCAGCACTAGAAATGTCCCAAAGCCCAGGCCAGGAGTCTTTGTGGTCAGCACGTCTTTGAAGCAGGAGTTCTTGTGTGCTCTCAGCAAATATCCACACATGAACAGCTCGATGGTAATCACCATCTCTATGGACGTCACCCCTATAAAACCAAAAGCACATATAACTACTAGTACTACCAAAACAAATTAATTATCACTCCTTCGCGGCTCCACAAAACAAAGGCAGAACAAAAAGAATAAGGATAAAAGTTTGAAATGACAACAGCCGGTGATTAAGAAAGCATCCAATATAACAACCAGGAATAGGGTCATCTGATAAACTTGTTCACTTTTCAAACATGGTAAAACGTTGAGATAAAACTCAAGCATAGTTCAGATAAATCTAACACGTTCGGCGATTGAAATGCAATAAGCATAAGCACTGCATCGTTTTCGATTCTCACAGTTACCAATACTTGCTGTTCCCCAACAACAAATCATGGAACAAATCATTCCAATTTCTGAAGCAAAATGCATCACAGTATGTGCTTTCCAATAACTCATTCATAAACTTCCAGAAACTTCAAATTTTCTGCTCCAAGAATCAATACAGCCCTTTACGTCAAAGGAATCATTAATCCAAATACCCACAATGAGTAAAAACAGTTGCTTTCACAACTCTGTTCAACTTCCAAGAAAAAGGCAAAAACAAATCTAGCAAAAAGAGTAAAACAAAAATGATGAACACTACATCATCATCGCCAAGAAAATTAAAGTAAACCCACTAAGCCCAGATACATAAAAGCAGAAATCGACATCAAAGAATCAACTTAGACGATGATAAAAACCAGGGCGCTATAACTCATTCTCTTGTTCTTGGTTTTCGCCTTTCTTCCTATGTTTAAGAACAAAAGTCTTCCTAAATCAAAAAAAAAAAGAACAAAAGTCTCCTCACCTGGGTTTAGAGATACCAGTTTTCTCTCCAGTTTTCGTAAGAACATCAAAATACTCTTCTTGGATTACTTGCTCATTCATCTCATCAGCCATTGCTTTGTCTGCGAGCTACAAAAGTACTGTAACAATTTCAAACATTCTGATGATTGGGGAATAATATTTAAAGGATGGCAAGAGGGCATTTCCGTAAAATTATGCTTTTTTTTAATACACTCCTACACTCAAGATTCGAACACTTTCCATAAAAAAGTCTCATATCTGAAATTATTTGTGCATTTAATAAATCATTTTTTAATTTTAAAATATTTTATAAATAAAAATAAAATATATAAATTAATGCATCACGTTTGAAAAGATTGAGAATCAACAAAAATTGGCATAATGTTGTCACAAATCAACGTTATGAGTTAAAAATATATTTCTTTTTTGTATTAATATAAATTAAAATATGTTTTAGTTTTAAAATAAAATTTTAAAATATTTAAATAAAGTAAGACTATTGGACCTATAGTAGTTCTGAGATTAATGTGAACGAATCTACATAATTTATTATAATCTCAAAAAAATATGAGAATTGTCTACTTTTTGAAAGAGGTTATAATTTTTATTTTTTTAAAAAAAATATTAATGAAAGTAATATTAGTTAGGTAGAATATGATTTTTCTGTTTGGTAGTATTATTAATTTGTTTTATTTTAATAGATATTAATCTATTAAATAATACTCAAACAAATGCACGTGAAATTATTAGTTAGATAATTAGATAGCAAAGTCACGGTAAAATTAATTAAATAATATTAAAAAAAATAAAAAATTACAAAAATGAAGTTGTTTTAAAAGGTTTAAAAATTATGGGTGAAGTCGGGGTGTTCAACCCCGGTTTCAATACAATTTTTTTTTAAAAAAAATTGAATTATTAATAAATAAAAAATAAATTTTAAGTTATATTAAATATTGAATATTTAATATTTATATTTATTTGTGTATAAAAGATTAACAAAGTAGTATGTGACTTTATCGAAGTAACGATGTCAAATATTTTTTTAAAAATAATTATTATCAAAATATATTTTTAATTAAAAATATTAATTTTAATTTAATGATAATATTATTAATATTGTGTACAAAAAATTGACAACAATGATATTGCGTGACTTCACTAGAAGTCACTTTTGTGTATAAAATATATTCATTTTATACACAAAAATTTATTTTTTTAAGTTAATATTCAATAAAAAATAAATTTTATTCAATATTCAATAAAAAAATAAATTTCAAGCTAATATTGAATATTAAATATTTATATTCATTTTGTGTATAAAAAATTAACAAAGTATTATGTGACTCTATCGAGGTAACGACACCAATCATTTTTTTTTAAATAATTATTATCAAAGTGTATTTTTAATTAAAAATATTAATTTTAATTTAATAATAATATTATTAATATGGTGTACAAAAAATTGTCAATAATTGCGTAACTTTACTCGAATTAGATATTTAAAAGCCTACAATTCACACCTTTTTGTTAAATTTTATTTTTATATTATTTAATTAATTTTATCATCTTTCCATTTCAGCACCCTTTTCTTTGTTGTTCATTCATGTAAGACCATGAGATAATGTATTATTATTGATTTAGAAAGTAATTTCACCCCTTAAAAATAAATTAATAATTAATAATAAAACAACTTTTAAATTAATATTTAATAATATATTTAATATTTTTATTTATATTGTGTAAAAAAAATTAACAAAGTATTGTTTGACTTTATCGAGGTAACAACGCCAATCATTTTTTTAGAATAATTATTATCAAAATGTATTTTTAATTAAAAACATTAATTTTAATTTAAAGATAATATTATTAATATTATGTACAAAAAATTAAAAATAATTGCATAACTTTACTCGAACTAAATAATAATAGTATTATCAAAATTTTACTTGACTTAGCAGCCATATTTTGTTACTACTTTGAAATTTTATTTTTGTATATTTCGGACAACGGTTTGAACAAAATATGGTCGTTACTTCAAGTGAAATCACGCAATATCATTGTTGTCAATTTTTTGTACACAATATTAATAATATTATCATTAAATTAAAATTAATATTTTTAATTAAAAATACATTTTGATAATAATTATTTAAGAAAAATAATTGACGTCGTTACTTCGATAAAGTCATATAATGCTTTGTTAATTTTTTATACACAAATAAATCTAAATATTAAATATTCAATATATAACTTAAAATTTATTTTTTATTAATTAATAATTAAAAAATTATTTTTATAAGTATGTGTGCATGTATCGACCACGTACTGAAAACAGACATTGCTCAAACACGTCTATAATACTACAAGTAGCTTCATTTAATTTGCATAGAAATGAAGCTACTTGGTCGATACATGCAAGTATCAATTCAAATTACTACTCTGATACTCACGTCTATAATGCCCGTACACTTTAAAAATTTACTTGGTGCAGTATCGACCATGTACTGAAAATGGACACTGCTCAGACACGTGTCAGGTACGCCAATTACTGTATCCAACACGTTTTTGGACACATCTAGGAGTTTTTTTTATAATTTCAAAAAAAAAAAAAAGGATTGTCTTTAAGGAAATTTTTTTTTTTTTTTGAGCTTGATAAAAAAAAAATTAATTCACTACTCTCACACTAGTTTGGATGATCATGATGATTTAACTAGTTTGGATTATCAGAAATTTCTCATTGTATACTTTTTAAAACAAACTGATTGTGTATATTTTTTAAATCACATTTAATTGAAAAATGAGATATAAGATATGTTTATTTTATATTTTATTTGATATTTTTTCATATTGCATATTTTAACTTTATGAGAAATTGAGAATATATAATAAAAATATATATTATATATACATGTATCTGTGTCATATCGTGTCTTAATTTTTTTAAAGTTTTTGTTTCTCTATGTCCATATCGTATCGTATTCGTATCACCGTACCCGTGTCCATACATCATTGTCTCACGTCGATGCAACCCTCTCAAACACAAAATCGGAATAATTACATTTTTTATTCCTATAATTAGCAATTTATTCGATTTTGGTCCCTAATTTTTTTTTTTATCCTTGATTTTGGTCTCTTTTTTATTCGATTTTTGACAGAAATGATCACACCATTAATTAGGCTGTTAATTTAGACATAAATTAACATGTTGAATTGCCACCCCTGGAATTAACAATCTAATTCTATAGAGATGATATATACAATTATCCTAGGATATACTAATGCAGGACACATGAGTCATTTCTTCTTAATTATATGTAATTATTTTCAGATGCAGATTCGTTTCATACTAAAAGATATTGATAATTAGCTGTAAGAACAGACGTACAAGTATTATATATATATGTATATATTTTTCGCCAACTTTGGATAAAATGAAGCCAATATTAAAAAAGTTGACCTCAAAGTCTTAGTCTTTAGGATTATTGTTAATAAAATTAATTGAGTTGGCATCCTGCATGCATGTGCTGAATAAAATATGGGTGAAATGCAATAATCCCCCTGTGTTTTTGCGAAGTTGCAAAAAAACCCCCTGTATTAAATAAATAGGCTAAAAACCCCCCGTAATATATATAATTCAGCAAAAAATTCCCATTCCGTCAATTTTTAACGGAGAGTGGGATTCACTCGTGGAAGTGAGAGTGATAAAGTTTTTTTCAGCGTTTCATCCACTTTTGGTAGGCGAAAATATCCAATTTGCCTTTATTTCTAATATAAATAACACAAATGGTATTTAACTTCAATAAATGCAATTTGACTTAAAATAAATAAAATATATTATAATATTTTATTATAGGTAAATAAAATTACAAAAGACTATATTTATATAAATAAAAATTAACTTTTAGGTTATAAATATTATTTTAATTTTAAAATAAAAAATTAATTTTTAAATTATAATTTCTAATTTTAAAATAAAAAATTAATTTTTAAATTATAATTTTTAATTTTAAATAATATATATATATAGAGACGACGGTAGTCGCCGTCGCCGCATCTGGACGACGGCGACTGTTGTCACCCAGCGATTAGAGAAGGGGGGCGCCCCTTCTCCTGCCGTCACCCAGATCTGTGGGCGACGGCAGGAGAAGGGGAGAAGGGGCGCGCCGCCATCACCCTTCTCCTTCTTCTGGGCGATGTCGCCGTCGCTGGATTTAGGGGGCGACACCGACGGTCGTCGTCGCCGTCAAGATGCAACGGCGGCGACGGTCGTCGTCTGTATATATCTATAAATATATATATATCATATTTATATATTTACTATTATTTACTTTTGTATGTAATTGTTTAAATATATTATTTATTTTTTATAAATTTATATAGTATAAAAATATAAATTCAAATTTTTTAATGTGGACCTTTGATCCTAAAGAATTTATGATCCGACGGTTGTTATTATTCTCATTTATCTATTATATTATTTAAATATAATATTTAAATTTAAAAAATTTTAATCTGGACCATTGATTCTTACAATTTAAAATCTAAAGGTTGTAAATAGTTGATTAAATCCAACGGTTGTGATTGGTCTAACACAGATCAAACGGTTATGAAAAGTAAGGGCATAACGGTCAAATCATTAAAAAACACGGTGTTAGTATCATTTAACGGATAGGGGCGAATATGCAATATTTTAAAAAACATGAGAGACTGTTTAACCTATTTTCTTATCATAGGGAGTTTTTTACTTTTTCGTGAAAACACAAGGGGTTTTTTTGCATTTTACCCAATATGGGTAAAATGCAATAATCCCCTATTGAATATAAGTCCTCCGATAAAAAATGATGGGAATAGTTGGTTTTAATTAATGTTTGATATACATTCGCCTATACTATATATTAAGGAGAGCATCAATTAATTTGATGGATTTCCTTTTTTGTCTACTTTTTTTTCCACCCGCTAATTTCTAGATTTCCCCACTATCTACAAGTGATAAAAATTATTTTTTCAAATGATTATTTGTTTTAGATAATATTGCTCTAAATATTCTCTTTCAAAATTATATCTTTTTTATCAGAATTTTCATATTATCATTTAGTAAATTATATTTAATTATTTTTATTTCGTAAGTTTTGTGCACATGTATTAAATGTGCCACATATAATTAATTTTTTCATTAGAGGAAAATTAAACAATTAATATAATTACCGTATACCACTTCCCATGCAAATCTTATTTCAAAATTTTATAATGTTCTCATGCCACATGTTACCATATATTTTATAGGGTTAATATATTTTTAATGAATTTAGAGGAATGCTATTCTTAATGAGGAAGGATGCCTCAAACATTTAACCTACAAAACAATCCACTATAAGAATCACGCAAGGGGATCTTTTATCGCCGTACCTCTTTATTATCTGTGCTGAGGCGTTTAGTCGACTGTTGTAGTTTGAGGAGCGAAGTGGCCGGTTGTCGGGTATTGCTGTTGCTATGCAGGCTCTACGGATATCTCATCTTTTGTTTGCCAATGACTCATTGATTTACTGTCCAACAACCATTGATGCGGTGGACTGTATTTGACGGGTTCTGCACATGTATGAGCATGATTCTATAGAGATGATATATACAATTCTAAAGAAACAACTAACTATAGAGATGAAAAATACAATTATCCTAAAATTGTTGTTTCTCATTAATTTATTAGAACATGCACAATAATATATGCATCACATTCTTCTCTTTTTCATTTATTTTTTTTTAGTAAACTGATCACAGACACCCATTTTCTAGAGTTTGAATTATAAACTAGATTTATAAAATAGAAACGTATATCCACAAATTCTTTCTTTTATTAATTTCATAATACTCGAATAAAATGTTGCCTGAACCATGCCTAGTCTGAATCTTGAATGTTAAAATAAAAATAACTAAAGAATAACGGGTCATAAATTTATTAGAACATGCCAATAAACATGTGTATCAATCACACTGAATTTTTGAACTTCTTTTTCGGTTTTTTGTTAATCACGTAGGAAATTTTGTCCATAAACTCTTCTTATATTTGTAATATACATATACATAATTCCATAAAAACTAAAATAAAATGTTGCACGAATTACACAACATAATATTTAAGTAAAATAGAAATATTGTGTGAATCACACAATATTTGAATTCTTGGATGTTAGAATGAAAAAGTAACCAAAAACATAAAATAATGTCGAAAGACCTAAGATTATCTTAATCACATTATCACTTTTTTGTAATTTTAAGTGATCTTTCGTTTCTTTTGGTACAAGTAATTGGAAGCGATTAAGATGGTAAATTTGAACTTGTACGAGTTCATATGGCCTACCACACTTTTTTTCCCCGTGACAAGTATTAGTTTCAATTTGATTTTAAGTGACATTTTGGACTATTTTACCAACAATAAAGTCATAGGTACACATATATTAGTAGCCGGCACAATCGATGCGTATACACAATATATGGAAAAAGATTAAACTTTATGTCTTTAGTTATGGTAATAATATATGGATGAAGAAAAAATTAAGAAAAATTGTACTTTTGGTCTCATAGGACATTGGTTGTTGCATCTTTGGTCCCGTTGTTTACAAACTCAGCACTTTTGATCCCCCAAAACCAAAATTTATAGCATTTTTGGTCCCGAGTGCTAACGGTCGATAGAAATAAGATAGAAACCAGGCTAGTGTTCTCACTCGCCCGATTAATTAATGGAGCCGGTTTTGAAAACCCACTCGCATGCCTCTCACGTGGGAGCAAGTGAACACAAAGGTCAGGAAAAAAACAATTGTATCGTCATTACCTTCTCCCCCAAATTCTGGGAAAAAAAACCCTCCAACTTTATTCTCTCCAAAATCCCACAAAAATCTCCCAAATCTTAAAAACTAATCGATTAAAAGTAAAGATTCCAGTTGTTGAAGGACGCTGAAGATGGTTCGTGGCCATGACTTTGAGAAGTAGACGGTTTAATCACCTCCCACCCCTGAAATACGGCTAGTTTTTTTTTTATATTCTTGATGTTTTGGGTTTTGTTCCTTTTTTGTTTTGTTTTTTGTTAGAATAAGTTATAGGTTTTGTTCTTTGTGAAGCATGATAAATATTTTGTTTTTGTTAATGTTTTGTGCTCTGTGAAGCACGAAAAATATTGTGCTTTTTAATGTGATGAATAATATAATACTATGTTGTATTGTTGTTTTTTATATTGTGTTGGTGATTGTTGGGGATGATTTAAATATTGGTGATGCGTTTATACGCTTTTTGGGGTTCTAATGGTTTTTTTTTTTTTGTTGGATTATTGCGGCTGATAATGAACCATATGTTACTTAAAAAGACATAATTGGGGGGGGGGGGGGGGGGGGGGGGGGGAGGGGGGGGGGAGTTAGTACATAGTGCAATTCCTGAGTAATGTAGGAGGGTCCTTCCATGTATGTGATTATGTGGTGAACTAACAATCTCAATTTAAAAAAAAGAAAAAAGTGTGAGGCAATAGATTATTTGGGTGACAAAAAGTACTGCAAAATCGATAGAACATGTAATAAGTTCATACAAACCATGTATCAAACATACATTTTGCGGCTTTGTGATACTTACCAAATCAATAGAGAAATATTGAGTATATATACATATAGTTTTGTAGTGTATAATATAGTGTATATATACATATAGTTATCAGAATATATCTTATAGAATATTTAGTTCATTTACATAATATAGTGTATATATACATATAGTTTTTTAGTGTATAAATATGTTCAAAATAAAAAAATAGTGTATATATATTAAGAGTTAATACTGATCTAATTTATTTATTAATTAATAATTATTCTATATAATAATACTTTAAATATATTAAATCTATTACACTATTTATTCTTTTGATTTAATTTAATTATAAGAACAAGTTACGTGCATAAGTGTGTGAAATGTATAAAAATAGTTTGATCAAAAATATATTTATTTGACTTGCAATAAGTCAACTAATGGCAAAAATGAATTTTAGTTCAATTTTTTTGCTAATGTCAGCAGATTTTGTCAAGTTTATTAATTGAAGGATCTATTTGTTGGATGAAAATAAAATTAAGGGTACTAGGTGTAATTTTCGAAAACATAAGGGGTCTACGTATAATTACACCAAACCTCAAGGAAGGGGAGTGTAATTATCCCTTAAAATTATTTAGTTCCTAGCTTTATATAATATTGACTAAGATGATGGTGGAGATAAAAAGAGGACTTAGGTGCGATTGCTTGTGTTTTCTTCTATAAATCTCATCTTTATGAGAAAAAATGTAATGAAATGATGTTTGGTTGAGATGAGTGGTTTTTTTTAGTATGTGATAAAAGTGTAATGATGATAGTTAATGTGATGTATAAAAACTGTTAGGTAAGAAAAATATATAATAAGTATTAGTGTTACAATAAGCTCTCATGATGTTTGATATAATTATAGATACCCCTCATTATTCGAAAAATTATCAATACCTACCCTGATGTTTGATGGAGGCTTAGAACTGTCAATTTTACTCTTGCTGTATTTTTTGTCTTCTTTAAAAAATTGAAAAATTATAACAAAATCGGACTAGGTGGATGAAAAATTATGAAAATGTCCACTTAGTCCACTAAAAGTTTCAGGAAATTTTAAAATATAATTACAATTTATAGTTCACAAGGGCATTTTGATCATTTCATGATAAAAAAATTGAATGAAAACCTAACAGAGACTAACGAATTGGGCTAACGGTTGGGCGACCGTTAAATAAGGGGGATAACTAGTAATTTCCTGCACAACAAATGTGTATTTGTAATTATACCAAATCTCAGGAAAGCTCGTTGTAATTTTTTTAATTATAGGTGATGTGATATATATTTTTCTTAGAGTTTATGAAATGTGTTTGAGATCATTTTTCATTCAAATGAAAAAATAGTTCCACAACCAAACACCACTTGACTTGGTCGGATAGAGTGAGATGAGATGTACCTCACAAGCAGGCGCAAGTTTTTACAAGATTTTGAACAATCTCAAAAAATAAAAACATTTTAAATTCGTGGTACTTTATTCATAATTTTGAATATTGTATAAGTAACCAGACATATGAGATGACATGTATCTCACAAGCAAGCGTAATCTACAAGATTTTGAACAATCTCAAAAAATAAAAATATTTTAAATTAGTGGTACTTTATTCATAGTATAGAGTATTGTACAAGTAACCAGGCATATGAGATGAGATGTGCCTCACAAACAAGCACAAGTTTACAAGATTTTGACCAATCATAGTATAGAGTACTGTACAAATAACCAGACATATGAGATGAGATGTATCTCACAAGCAAACACAAGTTTATAAGATTTTGAACATTCTAAAAAAAAAAATTAAAATTATATTCGTGGTATTTTGTTTATAATATAGAGTATGTACAAGTAACCAGACATATCAGAATTAATCTATAGTCCTGTTCCCCTTCGTTGAGTTCCCGACCACAGCACATCACCCCGGTGTTTGCAGATTTTTCTTTGGGGGATAAATAGTATAGTTGGTCTCTTAAGTTTACATTTAAGATCACTTTAACCCTTCAGTTGATTTTTTAACGTTAGCGCCCCTAAACTTTGATTTTTGTCTCAAATTGATCCTCTAACCATTTTTTGATGAAAATATGGTCAGATTTTGACTTTTCTGGAGAATAAAATGGTTAGTTTAAATTTGTTTTTCTCACTTTAGTCCCTTAAGTTTGTAAAAATATCAAATTAGTACTTTTTATGTTTTTGTACGTTGAACATGATATAATTATTTTTAGTGAATAATGGAAAGTTTGAACTTCTTGTGAACATAATAATAAGAGATAATTATATTTACACCCCTAATTTATGATTTATTTACATAAATCACCCATATTTTTTGTGTAATTTACATAAATCGTTCCTAATAGCAAAAAAACAGAGGTAATTTGTGTAATGTTGTTGACGTTTTTGGGGGTGTATGTGTAATTCTCCAACAAGCATAGGCGATTTGTGTAAAAGATGTTGGCATTTTTGTTGGGTGTGTGTGTAATTTTTTAAAAGGTATGGATGGTTTGTGTAAATAAACTATAGGTCATGGGGTGTAGATATGATTATCCTTAATAATAACATATTGCTTAACTTAATATAGTATCTTTTTCTTTCAATTTCAAATTTACAAAAAAAATAAAAGTTATGACTAAACTCTGTAAAACGTATATAATCTAAAAATATAATAATAAAATCTAATGGTATAATTTTTAAGCGCAAGCGTTAAAGATAAGTCTAACTTAAACCTTAACTTTATCAGTGGTTTGTTTACTTTTCGTTTTCGCCTGCCTAGCACAATTTGGCGAGTCCCGATTTTATGGATGATAACTCTTAGGTAATGGTTTATGGAGAAATATTAAATTGGATTTCACATGGTGAGGATAATGTGTAGAAGTACTATGATTAGTGACTGCCCCAATCTCAAGGAAACCTCAACTGCACATGAGACTACTACACAATGGGATGATTATCAGCAGATGAATTAGGACCAGATGATGATTTTTGATGCAGTTGGACCGGAATACTTTTCGCCATACATCGAGAGTGTGCTTGACGGGGGTCCGAGCTTTTGTCATACTAGTGTTGGTCAAGCCGGTCTTAGTTTGTGGTACTGTAGGGGAACGTACGACTATAATGTGCCTGGGTTGTCAGGCCAATTTTTTAATGTAGTGCATGCTGCTAACCAGCCGTTGTACAACAGTTGTAACGCATCCTAGTTGTCAACAGCTACTAGGCTGGTGAACATCAAGGTTAAGCACAACATGTTCAAGAGATGTTACGATCAGGTGTCCCAGTAGTTAGTGATCTATTACCCTACGATCACACCATTACGTCCGATTACTAGAGCAAAAGGAAGATGATAAGGGAACCGGATTTTTTCGGTCGAGAAGATTGATGCGTATAAAAATGGATGCATGTTGTCCTAGAAGCACGACAATGAGCTGGAGTTCTGCAAGTTTTGCAGTGATCCACGGTACAAACTGACCAAGTATCAAAACTCCTGACGTAAGAAGTCCTTGTATGTCGTGTTGAGGTACTTGCCATTGACTCTCCGACTATAGAGGTTGTATGTTTCACCAGTAACTGCAGAGCACATGACATGGCATGTCAGCCATTTGACAATGAGAGCTCCATGTGCCATCCTTCTGATGTCAACGCATAGAGGCATTTCACTTGACACAGTCAGATTTCACAGTAGAGCCTCGTGACGTTAGATTGGGTTTGTGCACTGACTGGTTTGCACCATACAGTCAGTATGGCCAGACATGCTCATGTTGGCCAATTATCCTGACACCGTAAAATCTCCCACTGGAGATGTGTATGAAATTTGAGTACATGTTGTTGTTACAATTGTGGTATGTGGGTGTATAAACACACGATTTTGTATGTCCATCTATCTTTCAGCGCAAGTACTTTCAGGACTGCACTGACAATGGGATATAAAAGTTGTTCAGGCATCAAATAGGACTGCACCTCCTCCATACGTTTGCTACCGCTAGGGCTTCGTTGATGCATCCTACGTGGCTGGCTAAGGAGGTCTGGTGCCAGTGGTGCGTGTATTGGACCTCCCCAACTTCAAGGAGAAGTCTATGAAGAATAAAGCCAATAGGGTGGCGAATCTAGCATCAAAGTCGCTTGTGTGATGTTTGGAGTCATCCTCCGATGGGATGCAAAAAGAAAGTTGGTAACTGGTTTTTTAATTTAGTTCAATAATTAATAACAACTCTTTAATCATTGATTTCAGGGGCTAACGTATTTCAATTTTTCCACAGGAATCCCAGCTCGGTAGGCCACCAAAGCAAATTGGGGTCTTCTCAAGATGATATAAAAAGAAGGCAGACGACAACTAGAGCAGCCCAAGGGCAGATAAGGTGGCGGTAAATATGCAAGTTCTATTTTTCATTAAAAAAAGATTTTAAATAATTGTTTGCCTTTTAGTTTTTTTTCTTGATTGCAAGAGATATTCGGAAAGCTACTCGAGTACCGCGTTGCCTAGAGGTAGCAAACTAGATCTTCAACAACCACAGTCGCCATGACGGAGCAACAACAGTGTGTCAGAGCAATTGGGGCCCGAACAAGGGTCAGATCTTCGATTTGGGCTCAGAGGCCTAAACCTCTACCACGGCACCATTACAGAGGAGCGCACCACCGCCATCGCCACCGGTAACATACCCAAAGACCGTCAAATTCGAGCGACGAATTGAGCGAATAGAGGGATGATGGTGCACATAATGACACATTTTGTTGTCCCACCATACCCGGAGCTGGCCGAGCATCCATCCAATGACCCTACCACAAAGCACGACACCTTTCAGGGCCACCAATCGATTGATGAGGAGCAAGAAGAGGACGCCACTAGCGGATTCTTTTTTTCTTTTTTGCATTTTTTAATTTGAAAACAAAATTATACTGGATTTTATCATTATTTTGTTTTATTAATAAAGTATTTTTACAAATATCTTTTTAATTTATTAATTCAACATTTAATTTAATTGCATTCCATGTCAACTTTTAAATTCAATTTAAAATCATAATTTAATTAAAAAATAATAAATGAATATTTATTTTCTAAAAAAAAATTACAATATTTTACGACGGACTTCGCGATATCTAATCCGTCAGACAATAAAAATTATATATAAATATTCTAGCCATAAAAAAGGTACCATTGCAAAAACCCGTCTCAGTTTGTGACTAGACATATTGTCACAAACCCGTACCAAATTTTGCAATATTCATCGTCGCAAACTCCATCCGGAATGAGTCACTAGTTTTGTGGTATTTGTGAAGCACATTCATCGCAAATTGTATGTCCCAACTTTTCGCAGATGTTGAGACGTTATCCGTCTCAATGCCCATCCCAAAATATTTAGGTATAGTATAATGTAATCCGTCTCAAAGTTGTTGCAAAAAACGCCTCAAAATCTGCGAAAACATATTTTATCCAACCGGTATACCTTGTGAGAGGAACATCTAAGCCGTCTATACTTGTCGAAATTCTACCAACGGGATCTTCTTCCATTGAGCAAGATCTCGAAGATAGTTATGAGATGTCTATTTATACCCACAACCATTTAGATTGATACCGAAATGAAGTTGAAATGGATGATATTTTTGTCTATTCTGCAACCGTTGAATCATGAATGAAAATGAAAATGATCTTCAAACTATGGAGGAGTATCGACATTGAAATGATTAAAAAAGTAGAAAACAAACAATACAAATTGAACTGGACTCGCCAAATAAGTTAGAAGTATTAAAACATATAACTCTAATACCAAAAGTGTCAAGTCAATTGACTATGAGGGAGTGTTTAAAATGTAGGATAATTGTTTTTGCTCTAAAAGATGTCATTATTATCCCTCAATTCACTTACCAAGTGTCTCCAATATTGCCTAAAATAACAAAATCACATGATTGGACACAGCTGAGACTACAGTAACCAATTGAAAGACTTTTTATGGCCTCTTCATTTTCTTCATCACTCAAGAACCAAGCTAGTCACCTCGTTGCTATTGCTAAAGACAAGGAGCTCTTGACATGAGCATGAAAGTAGCTGCGAACATGCTGTGTCCGAAAGTAGCACGAAACTGAAGTCTCTAACAGTGTCAGTTGGTGGTGCCGTGGTGGAGAAATGCAGCGTTGGGTCACCAGCGAAGGCAACGCCAAAGCTAGGTGCACAGGTGATTAGGGTTGGAGATAGCAATGCCGTGAAAGGATGTAACATCACAATGGCGTCAACAGCGAAGGCAACGACAAATCTAGGTGGGCAGATGATTACGGTTTGAGATGGCGATGCAGTGAAAGAATGCATCATGATGGCGACACTTGAAGTAAATGGCCAAGGGGGTTGTTGGGACGGTGGCACTGTCTGGAGTCGATGGTGGCGATTGTAAGGGCAATACCTATGATCCTCTGTTTTAACGAGGGAAAAAAGAGGTTATGTCGATTGTCAAAAGAACCATAAAGCAGAACAGATTTCCACCATGAATTTGGGCATCAAGAAACAAACTTGTACACTTAGAAAGAATTTGGCAATTCAGCATCATTTGGACGCAGACTTCAAATCATGCATCTTTAGCACCAGCGCAAATTCCTACCATAAAAGACCTTCAAGTTGAACACGAACACATGCAACCAAACATCGATGAGTTCCAAAAATTATGACTGGACAATTCTTTGATAACAATAGGTTAAAATTATCTGCCAACTGAAGCATCCAAAAATAGGAGGACCCCTTCAAATCTCCATTAGCATTGTGAAATGAGTCACACCACAGAGCATTCCATATGCGCACCACAGTTGCATGCAGAAACCCAAAAAGAAATGCCAACGGGAGGAAGAGGCATAAAGCACAAGAAATGGAGAAAAAAGGCTTCAATACACAGAATAACGTCAAGCTAGATCTATTGTACTAGGAAGCCTAGCTTAGCATATGTCATGTAGTCTTCGGGAAGTGGTTGGACAACAGTTTCGCTACCCCCTGGAAATTAACCTTGTCGTTGCCGTCAAAAATGGCCTTCAACTTGTCATCACAATATATCTCCCTCTTGTTGGATGGGTTCTGCAAGACAACATAGAAATTATGACTGTCCTCAAATATACTCAAGTACAGAAAGAGGAGATCAATTCCAAGGCAACAGTAAATGCGGAGCGTCCGCCCTTAATGATAACACATCTTGGATAAGACATTTTTGACTGATATTTATGACATTGTATGCAATAACACAAAATTCAAGGTAAGTAGGGTCTTCTAGAAGTTACGCCTGGTAGTCAGATGATTGCCGCATACCCCACCTTTTAGAAATATGGAGCAAGTGAAAATCATGAATTTAACCGCTTACTCAGAACAAAGCACCGGGTGTAGCATGAATTTAACCGAAAAGTAGTGACAAGCATTCAAAACTAGTACTACGGTCTATATCAATCTGTACTCTTTAGACTATGAAACCATAATTACAATGCAACATACAGTTAAACTGGAAAACTCTCAGACACGGTAAATGGTTCATAAACGAATGCAGCATTAACGAAAAGGAATACAAGTAAACAACCTACTTGGTTACAAGCTAAATTATTCAATAGAGGGTAAATGCAGTCCCAAAAGCTCATCTATTGACCCAAAAAGCTGAGAAATCAAACAGTAGCAACGTTAAAATGTAAAATCCCGCGTGCATATCAGCTCATTTACTAACACTGCATGAACCTCGTGACATTGGGGTAAACTCAAGGACTGGACCACCAAACATATACGACAAGCATTAAAAGTACAACCCCCAGTATTCACTAAGCAGCGCCATGACGCTCACGTACAGTCTAAAGGGAAAAAAATTTGTATAGAAAAACATAAACGCAGCACAAATAAAGATAGAAAAAGTATAAGTGTATCATAGGATGAAGATTTGGACCTGAAGATTGTGTGATTTGACGTACTCCCAGATTTTCTTTACAGCGCCAGAACGAGATGCTTCCGGAGACCCCAGAAACTTCGCCAGAGCAGGGGACACGGGCTGCACCTTCAGTATGCCGGTGACACGACCTGCGGCCTTGGGCTTCTCTGCGGCGGCCGTGGAGGCGGCGGACGACTTGGCTGCGGCCATCAGAGTTCGGCAGCTGTTGCCAAAAACCCTTGCTGATGACGCCATTGTTTTTCGATTTTTCTTCTTGCGAGGTTTACTTCGCAAAAACCCTAGAGAGAGAAAATGCGGAGAAGAGAGGAAAGGGGGCAAGGGTTTATGAGTTGTATGTACGACTCCGCGGGCCGTCTGGGTTTAAAATATGGAATAGTGTCGAACTGTCGATTCGACTAATTAAGGTATGATTTACTATGCGTAAGGTACAACTTGTGTTAGACTGTAGCCGTTGCTTGCTAGGGTTAGAGATGTAAAATCAAAATAACACGTAATTTATTTTCCCTCCTTCTAATCAGGCTTATTTATATTTTTAATTCAAAATTTAAAAAAAAATAACATAAATAATATTTAATTAAAATATATAATAATACTAAGACTAGTCGAACTCATAGAGTTCGACTTCACCAAAACTTTTTTTTAAAAAAAAAAATTATATTAAAGTTGAATTCCTTGAATTCGACTTCGAATTATTGAAGTCGAATTCTGTGAGGTCGACTTCAATTGAACAATTGAAGTCAAATTGTGTCAAGTTGAATTCATATGAATTCACACTTCTTTTTATTTTTCATTTTAATAATATAAAATGTAATATTTTGTTAATTTATTACAATTATAAATTTAAAGAATAATTAAATTTCTTAATAAATTTAATATTGACACCAAAAAAATTACAATAATTAAAAATGATTGTCCATCCCACAAGTGCGTCGGTGTCATTGGCATTCTGTATTGGCTCATTTTGTCATTATCATCATTATCGGTATTAATATGCAACTGGTATTATTATGAGCCAACCAAGCCTACCGCAAGCTTATTACAACAGGTTGATCTTGATCTTGCTCTTATCATGAGTCAACCAACCCAATCACATGCTTATTACAACAGGTTGATCTTGACCTTGGCCTTGTCATGAGTCAACCAAACCAACCACAAGCTTATTATGGACATGCTGATATTGACCTTGACCTTGTCATGAGTCAACCAAGCAAACCACAAGCTTATTATGGTCATGTTGATCTTGACCTTGATTTTGACCTTGTCATGAGTCAACAAAGCTAACCACAAGCTTATTGTAACAAGTTGATCTTGACCTTGGCCTTGTCACGAGTCAACCAAGTCAACCACAAGCTTATTATGGACACGTTGATCTTGACATTGGCTTTATCATGAGACAACCAAGCTAACCACAAGCTTATTATAATAGGTTGATCTTAATCTTGGCCTTACCATGTGTCAACCAAGCCAACCACAAGCTTATGATGGACATGTTGATCTTGACCTTGGTCTTGTCATGAGTCAACCAAGCTAACCACAAGCTTATTATGGACAAACTGATTTTGACCTTGGTCTTGTCATTAGTCAACCAAGCTAACTACAAGCTTATTATGGATAAGTTGATCTTGACCTTGGGCTTGTCATGAGTCAACCAATCCAACTACAAGCTTATTATGAACAGGCTGATCTTGACCTTCGCCTTGTCATGAGTCAACCAAGCCAACCACAAGCTTATTATAACAGGTTGATCTTGACCTTCGCCTTGTCATGAGTCAACCAAGTCAACCACAAGCTTATTATGGACATGTTAATCTTGACATTGGCTTTATCATAAGTCAACCAAGCTAACCACAAGCTTATTATAATAGGTTGATCTTGATCTTGGCCTTACCATGAGTCAACCAAGCCAACCACAAGCTTATGATGGACATGTTGATCTTGACCTTGGTCTTGTCATGAGTCAACCAAGCTAACCACAAGCTTATTATGGACAGGCTGATCTTGACATTGGCCTTGTCATGAGTCAATCAAGCTAACTACAAGCTTATTATGGATAAGTTGATCTTAACCTTGGCCTTATCATGAGTCAACCAATCCAACTACAAGCTTATTATGGACAGGCTGATCTTGACCTTCATCTTGTCATGAGTCAACCAAGCCAACCACAAGCTTATTATAACAGGTTGATCTTGACCTTGGCCTTGTCATGAGTCAACCAAGCCAACCACAAGCTTATTATAAATAGGTTGATCTTGACCTTGGCCTTGTCATGAGTCAACCAAATCAACCACAAGCTTATTATGGACAGGTTGATCTTGACCTTGGCCTTGTTATGAGTCAACCAAGTCAACCACAAGCTTATTATAACAGGTTGAAATAGACATTGGCCTTATCATGAGTCAACCAAGCCAACCACAAGCTTATGATGGACATGTTGATCTTGACCTTGGTCTTGTCATGAGTCAACCAAGCTAACCACAAGTTTATTATGGACAGGCTGATCTTGACATTGGCCTGTCATGAGTTAACCAAGCCGACCACTAGCTTATTATAACAGGTTGATCTAGACTTTAGCCTTGTAATGAGTCAACCAAGCCAACCACAAGCTTATTATGGATATGTTGATCTTGACCTTGGCCTTCTCATGTGTCAACCAAGCCAACCACAAGCTTATTATGGACAGGCTGATCTTGACATTGGACTTGGTACGAGTCAATCATATGCACAAGCATATAACACTCACAAATTCAATTTCCATCATTCGGTGCATATCGTGATTATGTGGAGTCAAGTGCTACAACATCATCAAATCGGTTGTATATTAATACCGATAATGATCAAAATGAGCCAATACAGAATGTCCACGGCACCGACGCACTTGTGGAACGGCCTATCATTTTTAATAATTGTAATAATTATAAATTTTTTGTATCAATATTAAATTTATTGAGGAATTTAATTATTATTAAAATTTATAATTAGAATAAATTAAAAAAATATTAAATTTTATATTATTAAAATGATAAATAGAAAGAAGTGTGAATTTATATGGATTCAACTTCAATTGAACAATTGAAGTCAAATTCACAGAATTCGACTTCAATAATTCGAAGTCGAATTTCGTGAATTCGACTTTAATATAAAACTAAAAAAAAATTGATGAAGTCGAACTTTTTGAGTTCGATTAGTCTTAGCATTATTATATATTTTAATTAAACATTATTTTTGTTTTTTTAAATTTTGAATTAAAAATATAAATAAGCCCTTCTAATCATTTTTTTTTTTTTAATAAAAAGGGCCCATTTCATGAGGACATCGGAATATAGTGAAATAATGTATTAAATATTCCTGGAAAAATAACTTGTGCATTGAATTTCTTTTTGCTTTTGGGTTCCACCCTGCTACGAAGGAACAAATACAAGTATAACGAAAGCAATGAAATGAAAAGGATAAATTATAACCCTTTCCCTACATTTGTCCTAATTATAAGGGTGAATTACAAATGTATATCCTAAAATTTGATATAATTATGAATATTCTCATATTTTTTTAAAAATTACAAATATAATTATGAATATTCTCATATTTTTTTAAAAATTACAAATACCCCTTAAAGTTTGTAATCATCTAACAAATATCCATTTCATCTATTTTTATAGATAAACTAACAAAAATACCTTTATACAAACTGAAATATTTTTATTAATTTTAAAATTTGCTGAATTTTTTTTAACTAAGATGTGCAGAGAGAGGTTTCTTACGTTTTTTATACAGAGAAACAATAATGTAATTTGACTCGACTGATTTTTCTAAAAAATAAAATCAAGGACAAAATGAATAATTTCAAGACTTTGATTAAAGATTACAAACCTCACCTTGAGGGTATTTGTAGTTTTTTAAAAAAAATAAAGGGGTATTCGTAATTATGTCAAATATCAGTGTTGATCATTGTAATTCACCCTAATTACAAATTAAATTACAAGTACCCATGAAATTAATAATCATCTAACAAATACCTCTCGTAATAGCCCATTGTAAAAGATATTTATTAGATGACTGTTAATTTCAAGAGAGCATTTGTAATTTTTCAAACAATAAAGGAGTTTCTATAATTTTAACAAACTTCATGAGAGCCCACTGCAGTTCACTGAAATAAAAAGGGAAAAATGGCGTTAGAAAAAGAAAAATAGAAATTATCATACTCATCATAATGAGGTTGAAAGAAACCTTGTAATTTTGACACTATGAGTACAGAATTTTGACAAAAAGATTTTCCAAAAAATCATTTCTTATATTGGCATGAGATTAAAACATACATGATTTCACAAAGACCTCCTCCGCAGCACCTAAAAACATATCCACTTTGATGGTTTCTGCTCCACTGTAAAAGGTTCCCTAAATCAATCCGATGTAGAACCGGAACCATGACGACGGTTATGTTGCCGATCCCGATCCCGGTGCCTATGGGAATGTCGATGGCGAAGATTGTGTCTACTTCTATGCAGCTCATCAGAATCTGAAGCGTCAGAGGAACTTGAATGTCGATGCTTGTGTCTGTTTCTCCTCTTCTTGTGCCTGGTGTCGTCTGAGCTCTCGGACGAACTTGTTTCGGAATGCTTTCGCTTCTTTCTCTTGTGTCTCTTCTTTGACTTCCATTTTCTCCTATCGTCACCTGAAGATGACCCACTTCCTTGATCGTCACTTGCTGGAGAAGATCGTCTCCTCCTATGCTTGCTCTTACTAGGCTTCTTCTTGGTCTTGCTTGAAGAAAAATTCGTTAGCAACTCTGGTATGTTGGTTTCACCAAGGAACCCTGCATGTCCGAGGTTGGTGGGCATTAGAATTTCACATTTTTAACTGGTACTTTCACACTGACGCACAGACTTTTAAACTGGCAACAAACGGTTTACCTCCATACTCATCGAATATGTCCTCGGCAACTATCTGTTGATTGGGGTCATCAGGGTCGAACCCTCCACGAGGAGGGCTCATTCCAGGCTTCTGTTTCAGCTCCCACTTCAAAGGCTGAACGAGAGCTCAAATATCAGAAATCGATACAAGGTACAACCAGGACAAATCTCATTTGCATAAAGACAATTGCATTAGCACACTTGAAAATTTCCAAATTTCAAGAGAAAGGACTAAGCTGCAATAAACATCTGTAGGAGGCATTTCTTTTCGTTCTGATTTATCTACCTCACTACGTCTTCATCATGATTTACATAAAAAATTATTTTACCTATGTGAATAGGGACGTAAATGGCCTCAAACATCATTTTCTATCATTTCACTACTCTTCTTTGATCCCCGAAAGACTTACCTTTGCTCTGACAATTCAAGTGTATTCTATTTTGTAATTACAGAAGAAGACAGTTTCTCAATAGCTCAAACACCAAAAAAAGTTTTGTTATCTTCCAACTCCTTTACACCATCGACACTTCTGTCAAATAGCATACGAATATATTATCTATTTTTAAGCAAATACTTAGCTTTGCTACATATGCATCTAGCTACAATTAACCAAAACTAAGAACTACTTTACATGACCATAAGACACCTGATCTCATAATTCAAGCCTTACTCTAGGAAGGGTTGGTACAATCTACAGTGAACTGCTAAAGTAATACAAAGTAAAGCATGACCAATATTCAAATCATTACCTCATCCGTTTGAGCTTGGATGGCTGTTAAGGGGTCATCCCGTTTCAATCGACTCTCCTCATTAGGCATAATAGAGTCTTTTAATGGACATTCACGATCACCACTTTGGTGGCCATAGTTACCACATCGAAGACATTTCACATTGCGAATCTCAATTCCAAATGGTTTTACCCTGCCAGGAACACCAGTCTCCAACCTGGAAAAGAATGTCATTATTGTGTCAATTTTAAACTTATGAACCATAGTTAAAGAATCTAACAGAATGGCATACGCGAGGATTCTATTCCAACAGAATGGCACAAGTGAGGATGTTATTCAATAACTGAACATATTATTGGAAACTTAACTGCCAGAAACTTCTCTCATTCCCCTCAACAGTCAACAACCCAACCCTATGGAAAGCTCAAACATCAGGAAGAAAAGAGCCCCTTTCTTCCCCTCAAAAGGAACTTCAAATTCTTCAGACAATAAACACATTTTGAGATTGTGTCACTCACAAAGAGTGCTCAACGAGAGAAATACTCGAACTACCTTGGAGCATTTTTTAAGACTTCAAATTGTTCTTCCGTCGGTAGAGCACGACCAAAAACATCTTTCGGCACTGGTTTCTTTTTTTCCGCCGCAGTGGTCGTAGTTTCCTTCTTCCTAGAAAAACAGCAAGACAACTTGTAAGTGTAAGAAAAGATAATATCAATTAAGAAATAGCTGGCTTCTACAAGAACAAAAATAGCAGGGTAAATACATCTGATAAAATAGTTGACTACATATCACCAATCACCTTAAGTTATGAAATAAATGCTTCAGGTAAAACTATTACATTGAAGATGAGGCCCCATCTAGGGACGGCTCCTGCTTTTTTTTCTCATCAGCCATCTCCGCAGCTTTAGCACTTTCCGCATTGTAACCAGGGGGTTTCACATACATAAAGCTTACAGCTTTCATCATCTCTAACTGAGCATCACAAGCAAACGAAAATCCAGTCAAATTCACACAATAGCGTGCTTCGACATGCCAAATCGTACACTATGCTTCAGTCGTGTATATCTGCACTGCAATATTCATCAAAACTACTTCTATGTACGATTGTGGGACCTTCCATAAATTTGTTTTTTTGTCTTCAGCATAAGTCATAAAAATTTAGAAAATTCCCACATAATTAGAGAGTTACCTTTTCTTTCTCTTTTTTGGAAATAAGTGCAGTCTGCCTAAGAAACTCCTGCTCCTGGGCATACTGTAGAGAACAACAAACGAAAAGAAGAATAAACAAATAGTTCTCACTACTGCTGAAACAAGGATTAAAATCCGCAACCATATGAATTAAGAGGTACAGCTACAATATGTAACAATTGCACATTCCCAATTGCCAAATCGCCTCCAATTCGAAAACCCCAATTTCATACACAATCCAACAACAATGGATGACAAAGAAACGCAAATAGAAAGTGAACGAATAACGAATTACTGCGCACCTCCCGAGCAACCTCCTCAGCACGGCGCTCCTTCTGAGAGTGGGTCTGCTCAGCGATCCACTTGCGGCGCTGGTTCGGGTAGGAGAGTGGATGCCACGGCTTCTGGTTCAGGAAAGAGTGCGACCACGCGGTGCCGGCCTTCGTTTTGTAATCGACTTCGCCGCCTTTGTCCGACGACTTCTTGCTCAGTCTAAACCCTCCGCCTTCCTCCTCCATGACTGTACGAGGAGCTCACAGCTTTTGCGTTCAGAAATCCTCTCCTCCTCTTTCCCTAGGGCAGGAATTGTCGCTGAAGATTGCCGCTCCAAATTACGTGTTTCCTATTTTCATTTTTAATTATCAGAAAATTCAGAAATAAAATGGGGGAATGATAATTATTATGGGATAATTATTGGGCTTATTTATTTTAATAATATTAAAAAATTAAAAAATAACAAAAATAATTATAATATATAATATATAACAACAATGGGCAAAGTCGAACTCTCTGAGTTCGACTTTACCAATTTTTTATTTTTATAAATTTTGAAGTCGAACTCAAAGAGTTCGACTTCAACTTTTTCCTTTTTTTTTATTATTTTATTATTATTATTACTACTACGTTATATATATAATTTACTGATTTATTTATACTGATAATTATTTAAATGTACAACAAGAAATATATATATTTAAATCAAAAAATAAAAATTAAAAAATTAATTATAATAATTACAATTCTTAAAAATGATCGTCCGTCCCACAAGTGCGTCGGTGTCGTTGGCGCCAAGATCTTCTTATTTCTTCACCAATATTTTGTATTGGTTCATCTTCAACATTATCATCATTATCTGCACTCGTATACAACCGACTTGATGATGTTGCAGAATTAGACTCTCCATAATCACGATATGCACCAAATGTTGGAAATGAAATTGGTGAGATGTTATATTCTGGTGTATATGTTTGACTCGTGCCAAAGCTAAGGTCAAGTTGGGGCGGTTGAGGCACGTAGCAATCTTGATATACATTTAGAGGTGTATGCACTGTGGATGGACCAACTATATCTGCCCCAACAGTATCATCACCTCTAAGTGAACTTGTAGACATTCTGCTACTGCTTCTCCTTTGCATGTGGGACGTAGACGGAGCATTATCATGTGGAGCTGCTTGTTCTTCGGGTTGATTATCCCTCGGAAAACGAGAAAGCATTTCACGAAGTTCAATCATTCCGATATTAAAATCTGTCATGCATTTGCAAAGCCTCTTCGAAATTGGTTGGTGGAGGTTGCACACTTAAATGAAGAGCCTCTGAATAATGAATTTAAATCTAAGAGAAAAATAGGTGTAACATGAATCAAGTTTTATTGCGCAACATACCACATGTTGTATTGTGGTGCATGTCCAGGTTGATAACCACTCTCTACACGTCTATCAGTAGATGATGAGACGAATAGACGAGTTATTCTACCGTACCAATCCCAATATCCATTTTTTGTATCTCTTCCGTTGGAAATGGGTGGTCGGCGCACAACCGTTTCATGTCGTCTATCCAATCTACTAACGTATAACGTGTGATGAGTCTCCCAATGTGTGCCCCCAAGTGCTCTACGGGAGATGTTATGAAGGCTCATTTCCCGACTATCTGTGACCCTAATGCAGCCTTGCTGCAGCCTTGTTGCAGCCTTGCAACAAGGCATGCAAGGCTGCAGCACTCACGGGTTGCTTTTTTAAACAGCCCGTGAGTGTAATTTTTTTTCAAATAAATAAATAAATTTAAATAAATAAACTAGCCAACAATAATAGCATTTCCAATAATTTGAACTTAAAACAACAATAATCTGAATTTAAACAACAATAATTTGAATTTAAACAATATCACTTGAATAGTAATAATAATAGCACCAATGCATTACTAACAAGTTACTTTGTTGATGAGCTTGAAGGACCGTACCCTCCATCCTCTAATGGTGGTCTTAGTTGTATAAGTGTCCTTGGGTCTATGCTCATGCATTATTTGGATCCAAATAGCGCCCATAATGCATTCCAGTGCCGTTCTGATGCGTTGACATAACACTTGACATAACGGTCACACGGAGGCATGCAAATCCGCTTCCAAGCTACTTCATTAACAGTCAATATACCCGTTCTTGCAACGCATGAGATTCCATGCGTCATTTAAGACGTCGGTAACATTGGTAACGTTGCTTCAAGATGTTTAAACGATGAACACCCTCATCGTGCAATATTGGGTTCAAAGCCTTCTTGTTTACCTTTTTCAGTGCCCAATGGATGTTATAATATTCAACGGCGTTGGGGTCGAAATGACCAAAATCGAGTTGCCTTAGCAGTTCATCCACAAAAATTATCTCTAGCTCCTCCGTCCATTTCCCCTAATAGAAGAGGTTGTTCTGGTAATACCATCCATCCTTATTCCCGCTTTGCATATTGAAGATTTTGCTACTCCGAAAAATAGATTAACAAGACGGAACATATAAATATATCACGCAATGAAAAACTCGAGAAAAAGCTGCATGATGCAACCTTTATCAAAGGTTGCATCATGCAGCTAAGTCACGGGTTCACACAACCCGCGACTTAGGTGCTTCATGATGCAGCCTTCCAAAGGCTGCATCATTAAGTCACGTCCTTGGCGCCAAGTTGTCAATTAGCTGCATGATGCAGCCTTTGATAAAGGTTGCATGATGCAGCCTTTATTTTTTTTTAACATTGCAATTTAGACAGAAGGTGCATCGCTTCTTTATTATTTGGGCATATAAAATGCGACCCCTCATATGGAATCAAGTATGTCATACAAACTGTGAAGGACCACACATGGTTCGACATAACATACCAAAAGGCATGGTACAGTTTGAAGATGGCTCGTGAAACCGTTTATAGCACATGGGAGAGCTCAGTTCGAAAGCTACCAAACTCATGGGAGCTCTCCAAAAGTATAATGAATGGACGATTGTTGAATGAGGACATAAATACTTTCAGCGGTCAAGCAATGCATACGTAATAAAATACGTCTTTTGGGCATTCAAACCGTGTATCGATGGGTTCCAATACTGCCGCAATGTCATCAGTGTCGATGGAACACATTTATACACAAAGTACAAGCATAAAATGTTGATTGCAGCTGCCATGGATGGGAATCAACAGGTACTTCCTCTTGCGTTTGCTATTGTCGATGAAGAATCCGAAGCATCTTGGACTTGGTTTCTTCAAATGTTGAGCAAACATATTATAAGAGGACGGTCTGGGATGTGTCTTATTTCTGACCGTGATGCCGGTCTCATCAAAGCAGTAAAAACAATTCCAGATTTTGTGCCACCACAGGGAGTGCACAGATATTGCTTGCGGCACGTGTGTTCTAATTTCAGTAGTTGTTACAAGAATGTGGAACTGAAGGACCTTTGTTGGAGAGCTGGTTCTGAATATCAAATCAGCAAGTTCAATCGAATAATGAACGAGATAGAGGCGAACAAATTAGAAGTGTTTGTGTACTTAGAGAATATTGAAAAGGAAAAATGGACAGCTTCTCACGATGGCGGATGGCGGTGCAGAATTCTCACAACCAACATGTCAGAGTGCATCAATGGAGTTTTGAAAGGGGCTCGTCGATTGCCTGTGACTGCAATAGTGGAAATAACATTTGCTTGTTCAGTCCACTATTTTTCGTGAGAGGATGGCAAAGAGTGGTGTCATGTTAAGCAACAATCAACTATGGACGGACTTTGCAAACAAATTGTTCCAACGTTGGTTCAAAAAAAGTGTTGAACATGCTGTGACGAGATACAGTCAGCACCAACAGTCTGCCTCCGTTGTAACAAAACGTCAGACTGGACATGGATTCAACACTCACGTCCTCAAAATTGCCACACGAGAATGTTCATGTGGCAAATGGAGTCAATTCGGCATCCCGTGCTCGCATGCTCAAAAGGTATGCGCTGCATATAAAATTAGTGCCCCATCAATGGTGAAGGACTATTATGATATAATGGCTTACATGAGAACATATTTTAAGTCTTTTCATCCTTTGATGGCGGAAGATTATTGGAATGTTCCACAATTTGAGTTGGTCCATGACACTACTTTGTGTGGCATCATTCGTCCTGGTAGAAGCCAAACATCACGTATTCCTAACGAGATGGATTGGGCACAAATGCAAGATAGACAACAATACCAACAAAGGGAGGGTCATTCAAGACACGCTGATGCGTCGGTGAGGGGTCGTAGAAGACAATAATAATTGTATAGTTGATCTTATTTTTTTCAATAAATTAATTTTTAAGAATTGTAATTATTATAATTAGATTTTTGAATTTTATTTTTTGATTTAAATATAATTTTTTTGATGTAATTATATTTTTTGTTGTACATTTAAATAATTATCAGTATAAATAAATTAGTAAATTATATATAATATACGTAATAGTAATAATAATAATAAAAAAAAATAATCTATACTAATTATAAAAGAAAAGAATTTTTTGTGTCACAAATGGAAGTTATTTTAGGCATTTTACAAAATTGACCCTTTGCTTTTCCATAATTCATTTCCATATTTATTTCTACAAAGTGAAATCTATAATTTGTGGAGGGCAAAACTAGAAATTCAACATAATATTGGTAGTTCTCATACCAAATTTTTAAACTACCTAATATGCCCTCTTGCCATAACTACCCATGTTCCCACACAATTTTTTTTCTTTTTTTTTCTCTATAAATTAAAATACAATTAAAAGTCTAAAACTTCTCTTACAAACTTATGTTAATATGTTTATCCACAATTTGGACTTAATAAAAAATATGTAATTAATATGTTCTTTATTTTCTTTTATTTTCTTTTTTGCTATCTTCTACATATATAGACTCATAGGCCGTTGATTTGCATTTTTATACATAAAGATCGAAGATGCAAAGCAAAAAAGTTAAAAATATCAAGTTAGCAATAATCAAGATGTAGTTGTGATTCCTTTTTCTTTTTTTTTTTTTGGTACTCTTAAACTTCATATGGCATTAAAAAAAAAGATGCATATTATTCTCCATGTAGTATTAAATATCATTTTTTTAATACATTTTCATAGCTATACGTACCATCGCGCTTATAGAAGGGGCCTTGGGGGAAGAGGGGGGGGGGGGGCGCTGATTTGGGGAGGGGTGTTGGGGGTTTTTGTTTTTTTTTTTTATTTAAATTTATAATTTTTAGTTTTTATAATTTGTTATTACAAAATACTAATTTTATTTTTCATAAGTTTATGTATTTATATTTTTTTGTTGTATCGAACTGATATATTGAGTTACATATTATATTCTAATTTATAATATATTTTAAATTGTGAAAAATTATTTATTGTATCCACACATAGTTGTACAACGACATTTAGTATAAAATATAAATTCAAAGTTTATTTTTGTGGTAGATGAGAGATAAAAAAAGAAATATACAGTCAGTAAAAGAACACCAAAATAAAAAAGTGATTTTCCATTTATTCCATGTCATTGCTTATCTGGCAGGAGATTTTCCAATTAAGTGCTTATGTGATAGGGAAAAAAATATATATTTTAGTTGGCAATTGATTTTTATTACGATTTCATGTCAACAAAAGGCCAAAAAAAGTTCTAATTTTTGTCCATGTCAGCAAATTCTAGCCACTTTCAAAAAATCGATGGCGGGAGTCTTGCACTTGCCAAAAAAAAAATAATCCAGGACACATCTTGCCACCCCTATATTTAAGGTCCTTGTTTTGCTATCCTCCTAATATACGGGGCAATAAATACAATTACCTATATATATATGTATATGCTAATATAAAAAAAACAAACACTTTGAACTCATAAATGACAGTTTATAAACAACACACTAATATTTTTGTTTTGTTGATGTAATATCATTAAGAGGATGTTTGGTTAAGTTTAAAAGCTTTTCGAAATGTCTTATAAGATGTTTGAAATTGTTTGTTGTGCTTTTTTTTTTTTAAAAAAAATAATTTATAAGATTTTAAAATAAGATATGTTGGATTTTATAAGATTTTTTTTACTAACTTTTTTATAATATCTTATAAACTCTATGCAATAGATAATTGGTAAGATAAAAATAATTTTATTAATTTGTTATATTTCAATTTTATCATTAACATAATTCACATTTTTTTATAATAAAAGATTCTCTCTCTCATGCATATTAGTTACGTTCCCCCCTCTTTATCTCTCTCCCCCCCCCCCTCTCTCTATGCAATTTTACATACAATCTCTTTCTTGATTTTATATAATTATGACATTTATTATGTAATTAAAATTGATTTCAATTATTATAATTATGAAAAAAGAATTTTTATTGATATCAAATTACTATAAAAAATATAGTTTCAAGACATTATAAATTATAATATAGCTAAAGTAGTAATTGAATTAACAAAAAAAATATCAATTATATATTTATATTAATATTCGACTAGTATGAATGTTAATATTATTTCGATGCAAAAGTTTAGAGATAATAATTTATCAATTTTATATTTTTGTAAAATATATATCTATTAATTTTATTCGGAATAAAACTAATGTATACTATTTATAAAAGTATTCTAAAAATATTTAAATACAAAATATGTAAAAAATAATAACTTATTTGATTCTAATTGTATCGTGTCCTTTTTTATTATTTCACCAATAAAAATACCTCATTATGCTCAATATCTTAACATCTCATAAAGTGTGAAAATATTTATAAGGCTAAACATCTTATTTTATTCAAATGCTTTAATAACTTATTTTTAAAATAAAATCCAACATCATATAAGTTACTAAAATATCTTATAAGATCTAGGAACTTATAAGATGTTTTTAAAAATCTTAGCCTAACACCTTTTAAGTAGGATTTTTTTCTTTTGATGTGTTGTTATATATATATATTTATATTAATATTATTAATATATTTTAAAGTATAAACGATTATTTATATACACGCAGAAAAATTGTGTCATTGCTAATGTACAATAATTGTTTTTTTGGCACATTTTGATTTTCTTTACATATATTTGTAAAAGCTTATTTCATTGTAGAACACATAGAACACATTGTAAAAGCTTTTTTTTGGGGGCTAGTTACACTCTCATCTCATGAGTTTTGGTGTAATTACATGTACAACTCATGTAGTTTAAAAATTTACATCTAATACCTCTAAGGTTTAATTCTGTCTAATAAATAGTCATTCAGTTAGTTAAAATTCACCGAATTTGTTAATATTAACAAATAAATTGAACGAAAATCAATATTTACCTTCGATTGACGTATTAACGACTTAAGCAGGCCAAATAAATCTTTTATGACTAAATTAACATTATAACAATGAAGATATATCTCATCTCATACATTAACGTGCGATGATATATAATGGTAGTTTGGTCATAAAATGATTCGTTTGACAGACAATAAGTCAATGTCAATCGATGCTAAATATCACATTTAATTTTTTTTTTTGCTAATATCAACAAATTCGGTGAACTCTGACTAACAAAAGGACCTAGTTGTTAGATAGAAATAAATCTCAAGGCAACTAAATGTAATTTATCAAACTACAAATTCATCCCCTTTTTTTCTTTTTAAAATTTTTGGTAGGTAGGGAGACAAAAATCGGGATATATGCATATTTTTTAAGTGTTTTTAATATGTTTGTATTTTGTACTTTGTATTTTCCAGCTCTGGTTCGCATGTCATGGCTGCTGCTCTCTACTCTCGGCTGATACATATGCATATTTGTGTGTGAGAAGCTCCGCTGCTCCGACCAGGTCATTTGTTTGCCGAATTGATTCCTCCTCTTTATACGTTGTTCATCTGTGGATCTGTTTGTTTGTAGAGTGAAAAAGTTGTCTACAATGAGGTCTTTTGCGATTGTCTTGTGAAATATAGCCGCGGGAAAAGATTTAAACAAGATTGAGAGAAGTTTGATTGAGATTCAAGAAGCTCTTCGGTTCTATTTTCATGGTAGAAAATTGCTAGTGAATCAGATTTAGAACGTAGGAGTAGACGAGCCTAGGGTAGTTAGGGAGGCGAGTAGGGTGATTGGATTGAGGCTTGCGTTTGGGTGGGGGATTCATCAACCATTAGCGAATTCCGCGTGCTTGATGAGATCATTGATTGATGAACTGTACTGCAGCTTCCTGATCTGGGTGTCATTTCTGTTCAAGAGTTTCTTTTATCAGAATGGATATATCTAGAATCTGCATTGATGAGATGATAATACTAGGAGGAATTTTCTTTCGTGATAGCACTAAATAGGATACAAGAGATGAAAAGGATTCTCCTGATGCAAGTATTGAAGTTGATGTGTAAAGCAGAGAACATATTCATAAGTGTGTAGTATAGCTCCACAGGAGTTACTTCACTTCTCCTTGGTTTTGGATAATTCCTTTAAGATTGCCATTAATCGCTGTTATGCATTACTATCATTATTTGTGAAAACCTAATATGTTTTTTGCTATTGCTTCCTTCTTGGTTCATAAACCGACTGTTCTCAACCGGCTTCATTAAAATATTCATGTAGAGGCTACTAGAAACTTACTATATAAGAGCTGAAGCCAAAGTTCTTAGAAAAGCCATATTTGCGTGCTGCACGCGTCTAGTCAATGGTAGGAGGGAAACTTTGGCATTCCTTCAGAGGACCAGCTAATATGCATGCAGTTTTCCGCGATTTCTGTCTTACACCATTCCACGAACTAACCAGGACAACTTTTCACCAGTTTGCCGCACCACGTCCCTACTTGTAACTTATGAGAAGTCGAGATGGAGTGGACTTACTTTGCCGTTGGATGCTGCATTTCGTGAATTAGCTTGCTCTGTTTCAGTTGATTTATGAAATCCGTACTCAGCGGTAAATTCAGTCTTGAGGTAACAGAGCAGTAAAGTGGTCAGTACTTTTGCAACAGAAATGAATGGATTCAATTGTTTGCAGAAATTCATTCCACTGTCTAGAAAATGAACTTTAAATAGTAAGATTCCCCAATCTTTAGATTCGACATTTGTGGATTTAGGATTGATTACCAAATTGAAGTTACACCAATGCTTTTGCTACTTTCATGTTCGGCATGCTTGCCAGCATACTGTATCCAAGAGATCCTCTTGTTGTTCTTTCTTTCTGTTTCCTCTATCCTTTGTTAGGGGAAGAATGGTTCTTTAGCTATTACCTTCTTCCAGGAATCTTATTTTTTGTCTTGGCTTTGTTTTATTTTATTTTGTTTTTGGTTCTTGGTCTATTAGCTTAATTTGTCTTTGTGCAGTAGCCCACTAACCATAAAAAAGTCCACTTACCTATGCTCTGGGTTCATGTAAAATAATATAAAAATAACTAACCTGATAGGATATTCATTATTCCTCTATTTCTTTAAAGTAGTTTATATGATCAGAAATTAGGATACGTTCTCTTTATGTCTACTGACTTTGCTAGGATTTGTATGTGTATATGCTCAGAGCAAATTTGAGATGACTGTTCCTCAGTCTTGAGTAATGAACCAAATTGCAAGTATACTGTACACATACGATATCTCCTCTTATAGTAAAATTGAGTTGAAGTAAGACTATGTTGCTTTGGTGTTCACTCTATTAGTGGTTTATATTTATGTCGTTGTGGAAATGATAAGGACCACTCTACGTTCTTCTCCTGGACTCTGGATCATCAAATTGCAGAAGAAGCTCTTCATGTACATACACAACTATTTATGCATGTGCATGCTATACAGAACTTTCCATACTACCCAAAGCTTTAGATTTTGCTACGTTTTTCATAAAGAATCTTAAGATCTTCTGTTGCTGATTCTCAAGCTGCAAAGTCCATATTCATACAGTTCTAATTCAATCTGGACCCCTCACTCATAAATTTACTGTTCATTATCATGATCTCGCAACATTGTAACTTGGAGGAGATCGTGCGCATGCCTTTTGTGAAGCTCACATCACAAAAAGCAAATTTTCTTAGTTCACCATGAGCTGAGAAGGTTAGGGCTATCAGATACAAACTTCAATGGATCATTTTGCTATAAAAGTAATATGTGTTGCATTGGATTGAATGATCAATATGACCATGCCTCCCTATCTCAAGACCCAAGCGCTTTTCTTTTAATTCTAGCCATTATTAACAGGTTCATCAATGTGCATCCACTGTTCAAACTAAGCTGGACCAGAATCCTGAGATTTGGTTCATGGCCTATTTCAAAGTAAGAATGCTACAATTTAAAGTAATGAATGTGCTTTTTTGAATTAACCACCTCAATTCAGTTGTTGGTCTTTTTGTCCAGGTCCCACTGTGCAAAGATACAGCCAACTGAAGCAACCATTACTTTTTCCATCAATCAGATACCACAAGCCATCAGAAGCATGAAGGGACATTACTGCATGTGCTTGTCTTTTTCTACTGTTTCAGAAAGTGAGTGGTGCACACTGCACTATAAGAAGTAGAAAATGACAAGGATTTTGGATGTCACTTCCTTTCTTATTCATGAGCCCTCCACTTACAGATGTACCACTATATGTGAGGATGTTCTTCTGTTTGCTTCAGTTGGACAATTCCTTGCCATCTGAAAATTAATTTTGTTAAAATGATATGAGATTGCTGGACTTTTCTTGCTTGAGTTCGTATTCTTGTGTTGCTCAACACTTCACTTTCTCTTAAGCTTCAACATTTCTTCTTATTTCTTATAAAGAATTTTGTAGTGATGATTCCGTCACAGCTAACTATTTCTATTGCTAGTTATAATCTAATTTGATCTTTATAAATTTAGCGACGGTTAACTGAAGCTTTGATTATTACCTCTATAGTTCTACCATTTTGTGGGTCAAGTGAGGACGAGATGATCTTTTGGTGGATGCTCATCTTTGTTCCCTGTAGGCCACAAGCTCCAAGTTGTTAATTAGAAGGTGGAACTTATCTTAAATTCAACTCTTAAATGTTTCTTATGAAATATTTTAATGCCAAGAACACAATGAGATGCCAAAATCATAGGAAGGGAAGAATAAATAGAGTGTAATTCAAGGATGGACCGTGTGAAAAGAATTGGATGTGCTGCACCTGCTTCATCCAATAGCCATGGATCAAGAGGAATCTGGTGATAAACACCTTTGCTACCTATGATCCAAGAGGTGCTAGTGGATCAAGAGCAATCCACTAGAGAATGACCCATGAGTATGGTAGTGGATTATACAAATCTATCCAAAATAGAGAATGTAGTGATTACTTTGCTCATATCACTATCATTTGCCTTAAAGATCCTTCAGTTTCATAAATCGTGCTCTCTTTTGTGGTCAATGCATTTGCAGGAGTCAGCTAATCAAAATTTTGTGGATTCAATGCCCCACAAGGCTGATAGTCCTGTTCTGTAGAATGCGATTTTGCTTTAAGGGTTAGTCACTTATTTATCTTTTCTTTTATCTTCATTGATTGCTATAATTGTTTGTGCTCTATTCGTGTCATAGCATGCATACTTGTCTTGATGGATGTTCAAGTTTATTCCACAAATATGAAGACCTGTCATGAATCAGATTTATATAAACCATTGCCAGAGGGTACAACGCTAATCTTTTAGTTGTCTATGATCAAAACCTGGCAATGGGTATTTGCCTAAACTATCATTATTTCTCAGATGAAGAAATAAAAACTGTTGAACTTCTATAGGTCTCCACTAAGCTTCCTTCATCGTACCCGGTGTAAAGCTATGTATGCAATAAACCGATAGCCCACCAACATCATCACCATGATGGACATATCCATCCACAAATTGCTTAAACCTACTGACTTGATGGCAGGATAATCTGAAACTCGGCAATAGACTTCCTTTGCACATTCATAGTAGTCATCCTCATTGTATTGAACCCCAAGAAGCAGCTTGTAACAATAGTAGCTGTAACTCAGATATTTTAGCCAGACTATGAATGGGGGAATTTGTCGGACATAATATCCTCCGGCAATAAGGAAGACCAAAGTAGTTACTGAGGCCAAAGTTGCAGCTTGTTTGACGTCCATGAGTATGGCACCAAATGCCAAGCCAAGACTTTGGGAAACAAGGACGCTAAAAAGGACAACCAAAAGGGAGAGGACAAAGCTGGAAGGGTCTGGTTTAAGGCCACCCATCCAATAAAAAATGAATGTAAATGCTGTTGGCAGTGCAAGCTCCATGGGAAGATCTCCCACTGTTCTGGCTAGAAAGTAGGCAGAGAGGCGGTACATACCAGATGACCTTTCCTTGATTAGCATGTTTCTTTCTTGGGGATAGGTGAAAACAGCATTGTACAGAGGGTAGAAGCCCCAAAACACTGAGTAAAAGAATAACATGGCAATCTGCAATTGGAAGTAACTCTTATTAGCATCTATTATAATTTAAAGGTTAGCAACTGACAGTATTTTGGTTGATTTGTTATCTTATGATTCATAGAATATTTGGAATGCTGATCATAAATGTGGTGTTAACACTTGTCAGATAGTGTAAGAGATAGTGTAAGCGCAGCATTTGTTTGCTATGATGTCTGTATGAGGGAAAGTATTATTCTGGTTGTGGAAAAGCTTACACGGTCATCAATGTGAGATGAAGGAGTGCGCCACCATAAAAGCCCGCCTAGTATTGCCACGCTTAGGACTTGGAAGATTCTTAACCTGTTGAAGGCTTCGAATCTTCGTTCCCGGAGTCCCCGTAGAAGCAGGATCTTGAATTGATGCCACCAAGATGTGCACCATTTCTCAGATTTCACATCATTTCCTGCATTACCAGACTCTAGTATGATCAGTCGCCAATTAGCAGAAGTGAAGTGATAGACATTAGAGCATGTGGGAATGGATTTTCTTCCTACTCGAGATTGGAAGAAAAGTAATGAGTTCTCTGAATATGAGGGAGAAGAGTGCACCACTTACCTGTAGATGCTTCTTTGTAATTGTAGCTGCCAATATCTGAACTGCATAGCTCAATTTTCAGTCTTGTAGAAATGTTCTTGTCATAAGCAGAGATGAGAAATTCTCTCACAGATATTGTGTCTTGTTGCGGGTTGTCACTCTGGTCAGTAGCATGCTGGAAATCAGGTCCAATTCCTGGAATTACATACGGCATTCATATCTCTAACAAATGATAAATAACAGTTTGACGACTCTACTTTTCAACATTATCACTTTCTACCTGTTTTGGGAGGGGGTTTCTATAGCAACTGTTAAATTCCATCACTAAAAGAGATTACTATAAGCGGAGTGGTCCATATATTGCTGAATGTGAATATTATTAGGGTGGGTCCATTTAATCTCCATTAAAGTTTTAATCATGATCACATGCTAAGTGGGTTAAGTGGCATTTCTATGATGTGTGAGAAAGGACATTTGACTTTCAAACAATCAAATATTAAGCTCATATAAAGTACATTCTACAGAAGGTAGAAAATTTTAATTACCATTAGCAAGATCGAGCAAGAGATCAGCAGGATTGACAGTGAGCGATGTTGAAAATCCAATGGAAGAGAAATACTCTAAGGCAGATGATGCAAGACCATAGTAGATTGGGGAACCTTCTGAGAGCAAGACTACCTTGTCGAACATATAATAAAGACGGCTAGAGGGTTGATGAATGGTGGTTATAATAGTTCGACCTCCGCTAGAAAGCCCTTTGAGTGTCTTCAAGATCCGCTGAGCTGCCGTTGAATCAAGACCTGAAGTAGGCTCATCCAGCAGTAGTAAACTTGGGTTGATCAGCATTTCTTGACCTATGCTAATCCTCTTCTTCTCTCCACCTGATATTCCTCTGAAGAGTGGCCCTCCTATCATGCTGTTCTGACACCTTGTTAACCCCAGCTCTGTAATAACATGCTCCACATGCTGTACTTTCTCTTCTTTGGTCAGACTGTTGGGTAGCCTTAGTAGTGCAGTAAATACAAGAGTTTCAAACACCGTCAGATGTGGATATAGAACATCATCCTGTGCAACAAATCCAGTTCGACGTTTGATAGAACCTGAAAATGGCTGGCCATTGTAAGTGATCTTTCCTGACAACCTTCCAGAAAGGCGGCCTCCGAGGGCTGTAAGGAGGGTTGTTTTTCCGCTGCCTGATGGACCAAGCATTGCCAGTATCTCTCCAGGACATACCATGCCTGTTACCCCATTGAGTATTGTTTTCTCTTTAGTGCTTGATGTTCCTCCACAACAAGTCCCTTTTCTTTCAGTATTTACCTTGTAAACAATCTCTTCAAACTGAAAGGTAACAAGAATGTTCAGTAGGATTGCAGTCTTCATTTATATGAATCACTAGTTTTGTAGATAAAACGTATTTGTAAAACTGTATCTATTCTCTAGCATCTTTGAACATGCAAGCAGTTTGGTGACCATCCAAGGTCTGTGTCAGCAAGCGTGCTTGTGTGCTTCATTTTGAGTTGTGTGTGTGTGTGTGTGTGTGTGTGTGTGTGTGTGTGTGTGTGTCAAAGAGAGAGAGAGAAACCTTTAAAGTTATGGGGTATAAAATCCGTTGTAGAAAGGACTGTGCATTCTTCTGTATGGGGTAAGCCAGATAAGCTGTGTTACATGCCTCCGGCCTGTTTGGCAGACCTGTAACCAGTTCAGTGCCATTTTCCGGTTTTGGAGCCACGGAACAGAGGGGCATGGTGATTTTTAACTGATACTAGAACTGTTTCTCTGTCGTAGTATGCTGGTGGTGACTGTGTAGAAAGGGGAAGTTAAAGAGCTGCTTTTAACTTTGGTTCCCAAACTGAACTAGTCGCTACAAATATATAAGCAGAGACTTAGAAACAAGAATCTTTCACGTTTTAAAGTGTCTCTGATGTAGGCCTCCCCTATCTTGTGGGATCCCACCTTTTTCTCTTAAAAAAAATTCTATACTAGTCTAGATCACTTATTTATACTAATCTCCTGCTGAGTACTGCTTCTTTTATCAACTTGGCATCTATCTCTCTTATCATCTGATGCTTTGCTCTTCTAGCAGTCTTTTTTGGTGTTATCCTTCCTATGGACCTACTCTGCTTGGATCTTCATGCAGCTTGCACATAGTTGGTGGGATATGAGAACCACACCACCGAGCACTGGACAATATAGTTTCATGTGCTAGTGAGAAACTTGTTTATATAATTACCTGTATAAAATTGGAGAACATAGGAAATTCCATATATAGTAGTATCCTAGAACAAAGACCTTAAGACTTGGTGGTGCTTAAAGCATTTCTTATACTGATATTTGGTGGTCATGTAAACATGAAGACTTGGTGAAGTAATTTTTTCGTCTATTTGGTAGAAGACAATGATAGTGCCTCCCACCTTTCGCCTTATCTCTATTAATTAGTTCTGATTTGTTTATGGTTTTTCTGCAAATGGATTCTTACATTATATGCATGTCAGTTCTTGTCCTGCAGCACCACTTCCATATTTTTCTTTTTTTTTGTATAATGTCGTATTTCATTTGCTTATGGCTAATATCAATTTTATTTGAGATGTCACTGTGAATATTGGAATGATGCATTATGCATAAATAAAATATCGTACACATTATTGGTTATCATTTATGCTCCTCGACATCATTCAGCCATTGAATTCTCATAAATGTTTGACTGAATTTCTGCACTTTGCAGGTATCTTTTACCGAAACTAAAAGAACAAATTGCTTATTGATTGGGGTAATTAAAAAACTCAACCCATCTCATCCTCCCGTCTCTTGAGAGGTAATTCTGCTGTCTGCATCTCTTTTCTTTTCCTGTTGTTAAGAGAAGTAACTATGAAGATAGTGGTTGCTCAACTTGATATATTTTGCGATAAACTTACCAAAAAATTTGCACGATTGTGTGAAAGGTTAGAAAATGAAAATATACACATATTTTTTAAGAGCTAGAGAATCCAAAGGTATATCTTCTGTTGGTGGTCTGTGAACGATAGTATTTCATTTCATGTAAGACAGTATTTCAAACTAACATAAAAAAATTGAAGTCATCTGCACTAGTCTTGTTCTGTTAAAAGCTCATAGGATATCCACACCTCCAGTGGAAGCATTGATGCTCTTTTGAAAGCAATGTTTCTTTTTCCTTATAAAGCCCACTGATTCTCATACCCCTTCTGATATTCCTTCCTCTCCTAGTTCTTCAGCTACAGTTTTTCAACATTCGTATCGACAAAAATCATATCTGCCCGTTGTGACATCGAATGCGATAAGTTCTCTTTATTCATCAGAAAGGTGTAGCAAAATGTGAGATGAATGAAATTTGATGCTAGACAAAAAGCGCACCCCGTCACCCCAGACACATAATAATATTCTCTGTGTTTTCTTCCTATTGTTTTTCACTGGATGAGAAAAGAGAAATGATTAAAGGAGGAAGCAATCAATCTGATTCCAATTCCTGCCCATAGAAATTGTTTATTTTTCACAGAGCACTGAGATTGGAGGAATGGGAAGGGGGGGGGGGGGGGGGGAGGGGGGGTCATGGTGGAGCCATTCTTGATTGTTATTTTAGTCTCTTTTTTAACTATACTTGACACTGGATGCGCATTTATTACACATTATATATATATGATACGATGATGATCACAATCACAATCACAATCACAATCCCTCCTTGAGGTTGAATTGAAAGTCTTGCTTTTTGCTAATCCTCGTAATTACCAACTTGTTTATTTATGTATGCATCTTTGGAGCCACTTTCTTCCACCACTACACCTCACCTTTCCCACCTTTCCTTCTTTCACATCTTTCTTTAAATCTATAGCGTCATGCTGCATGGAGGATTGGATTCCCTCCCATGTAGTTTGTAGCATCGGCTACCGATGTTGATTTAACAAAAACTATTGTGTTAGAATTTTGTGTTTGTATGGTATATTTATCTACGTTTGACGTATAACAGCTAATGATTCGAGCTGGAGTTGAGCTTCTGAAAATTTTCAAACTTGAGCTCACTTACAAAGAAATATTTTAATTATTTTTTTGATTAGTTTCAATAGTATTGTTACTTTTTTGTTGTGGGTTTAATGCAATTTACCTCCACGTGATATTGCAAATGAGCAAATTACCCCCCTATGAAAAATAAAATAAAATAGCAATTTACCTCCCCGTGTTCTTTGCTTCATTTTGAAAAATACGGAGAGATAAATTGATTCATTTTAAAAAACACAGGGAAATAAATTGTTATTTTATTTTTCATATGGGGTAATTTGCACATTTGCAATATCACATAGTGCTTGCATTTTTCCCTTTTTGTTGTTGTGCTTTTTGTTATTGTTCCAGTTTATGAATAAAATAACATAAAATATTTTATTTTATGATAATACGCATGTCATTATTATAAGTAAGATTATAATATTGTGATTTTATTTTAATAAATTATAATATATATGTAGAATTATACCAATTTGTGTGAATGAAAACAGAACCTTAAACACTGTCCCTGATGCATGGAGGAGCCACAATCAATCCAAGAGATTCGATTATCTTCATTTGAATTTGTGTTTCTGATTTCTCCTCAAATTAGGAATATTTATGCATGCAACAAAATGCCAGTGAATCTAAGACCTCTTCTCAATTCTCATCTAAACTATTATCTTATCCACTCTTAAATTTTTGTTTGTTTGTTAAGTCAATTGATCAAAGATTCTTGAGCATATATCACAACCTAATAATAAGTCAGCTTTTGATGTCGATACCCATTGTTAGTAAAACCTAATCAGTTTAGTAGGGATATCAATGGGTCTGAGTCTAATTCATACCAAGAGCCGCAGGTTTTGAAACTACATAAGGGTCTTGGATTCGAGTATTGAGTTTTAAATGTGTGATCGACATGATATATGTCTGAATATGTATGTATATATATATATATATATAAATATGTGTAAGTGGGGCTATCGATGGGTCTGAATCTAACTCGAACCAGTAGATAGGAGTGGATCTAGTTTCCACTATGGAGACTTTCCCCTTGATGCAATCACTTTCATGGAAAGGGAAATAACTTTCACCCCCATATTCATATAACAACAACAACTACTCTTACTACTCCCCTTTTATTTTCATTATCTTTGCATTATTCTTTCCAAACCACCATCCATTGTCTTTCCCCATTATTCTCCACTTACCCTTTGCTCTTCTACATCTTTTTTTTTTTTTTTCAATCCAATTATTGCTTTCAATATCATCATCTCAAATCTTTTTCCTTCTTCGACTTATAATATCTACACATTTATTTAAAAATATTCTTAATTAGCTTATTATTGTTTCAATTTGAATGGTTTATATACTCTCAGTTTACACTCCACAAAAATGATTTACCAGGATAACTGTATATAAAAATATTCATACAAGATGAAATATGAAGAGATTGTTATACAAATTTACGATATTTTATTAAATAATTTTTTTTGAGATTTCAATCTTACCAATTAGCTGATGTATATGTATATGTATTGATATTTGAGAGAAAATTAAAGACTTAAGAATTGTGATTTGGGAGATGGGATTAATAGAAAGAAGAGGGGAAAAACAAAATGAAGCATGTTTATGAATTATGATATTCCAAGAAGATGATGAGAGGAGGGCAATATGTATAATACGAAAAGAATCGTGTCGTTTCTTGAGTCTATGTAATGGAGTTAGGAAGTCGACACGTGGCAAGCACTCCTAGTTTCTAGTGGGGGGGTATAAATGGTGAGATTATATATTCTTTTTAAAATTTTAAATTATTATTATTATATAATGATGGTTTGAAAAACACGATTCTTGGTGGATTGTGGGCTGTCCCTACTCTCTACTCATGGTGCATTATTAAAATATTGAGTTATGAGATTTTGCACCTTTCCGGTACAATTTGTTTTAAAGTCGTGTTTGGCCTTTGAGCATTCTCACTCTCTGTTTTGGCCTAATTATTGTCACTTAATTAACAACCTTAATGCCCCTTCTTTAATTAAAATGAGATAAGATTAGGTGGGATGTTTTGGACATTAAATAATAACCAAAAATGCTGAGGTTGTAGAGTTAGTTCCTTCCTATGCCATCTGATGTTATCTTACACTTTTCGACTTCTCATTAGTCTTTTTTTTTAATGACATTATTTAGTGTTTCATTTTATTTTGTTTTTTCAGATGGGATTATTTAATAATAATAATTTTAGTGCGTGGCTTACAATTCGATTCGGTGCTCCATTTCCAGAGGTATTGTTCGTTTTGACTTTAGAGTGCGTTTGCATTCGCAATACTTGAACTATGATTCCTACCGATTGGCCTAAATAATGTCAGTTGCGATTTTATTGGTGTCCCATTGCAAGAGGTTTTGTCTTGAAAATGTGCATGCTAAGAAGAGGATACATTAAGATTTATAAACCATTCAAACTTCTCATCTTCGATCAATATGATTTGCCACTCAATGGGTACCTTATTGGTAACAAAGTTAGACGACATCACTATTCTATATTTTCTTGAAATTGCCCATTAATTCATAGGTTGTTTTTGTTTCTTTTCTTTTTTAAATTAAAAAAAAAACAAAAAGAGAAGTATTTCCTAGGTTAATTGTTGAATGTATTTCAACCGTTGGTTGTTGTGAATTGATCCCACGTAGAAAGAGGTCATTGAAAGAATAGAAAAGGAGAGATCCCACTAACATTTAGTGCTTGTACTTTGAAATTTCTTTAACAATTAAAGAATGGAGGAAATAAATCTATTCTTGTTCTCTCTTAAAATAAAAGGGATAATTATATTTACATTTCCTGACCTATGGTCTTTTTATATTTTCATATCTTTTGAATAATTATACACTTATAAAAAACGTCGACATCATTTACACAAATCACTCATACTTTTGAAAAATTATACATACACTTTTCAAAACCATCAGTATTATTACACAAATTACTCCTAATTTTTTAGCTGTTAGGGTGATTTTGTAATTATATAAATAGAAGGATGATTTGTGTAAATAAATCATATTTATGAGGTGTACATAGTAATTATTCCTAAAGAAAAAGCAGTTGCTATTGTAGTTGGAACTTATAGTGTGCATGCATGTGCATGCTAAGTCCTCTTGACTGCTTTAATCCATTATCGTGTGGCTGCTACTTTGTTTATTATATCATATATTATATATTTGTAGATATAAAATATTTAATTATATATATTAATTTGAAAATAATTAAACATAAAATATAATTGACCTTTGGAGAAAGCGTACTCTACACACACATATATATAAATTTCTTGTAGGTGTCACAAAGGTCATGTCCTTGCAATTACTCTATCACAAAATATATTTAAAATCTCCTATACTTTATTTTAAAGCAAGCACATTTTTTTTTCTTAAATCATTTTATGATATGTTAATTGTGATTTGCCTTAAAAAAATTGTGATAATTTTAGACTAAAATGTCAAAAAACAGAATTATCGCACAAAAAATAAATCAATTAATTTCTATGTGTCGATGCCCTGCGAAATTCGTAAAATATTTTCTGTCTCTCTCCATACACACACACATATATATGTATATATATATATATATGTAAATGGCCAATTATATTATCTGATACAGATATAAAAAATCTGATTAAATATATCAATAATGTTGCTTAAAAGCATATGTCACATTAAAGACAACAAAATTAGAAACTATTATAAAAGAAAAATAAAAGTCCGATAAATGTGAGGTTAAAACACAAGCTTTTTTTTTAATCTCTCGCTTGATTGTGTTTTCATCTCATCTCGTCTCAATAAAACAAATGAGTTTGATTGGAATGAGCTTTTATTTTTTTTCTCTCTAATATGTGATTCGATATTAGATAAGAACATAATGATGACAGTTGATGTGATATATATGATTAGTAAAATAAATTTGAGATAATTTTTCATTCGGATGAAAAAGTTATCTCACAACCAAACAACACTTGACTTGGTCAGATGGAATGAGGCGAGAAATATCTGCCAGGCGAGCACAGGCTTAGGCCCCGAACCTCAACCAGGCTGGTCTTAGAGATTTATTTTGAGACAGATTGTGAACAAAAGAGAATCAGATTTAGAGACGAACTATTCAAAATGCTTGCTTTCTTATAGTCGGAATCATGGAGGGACTATCCACAGAATCAGAGACGGATCTTTATTAAAACCATCCATATCACTTTTTTTTTTTTTCAGTGAATTAGGACTTGTCTATCACAAAATCAGTGTTCGTCTCGAATTTAGCCATTGAATCTTCTACAAAAGGAGCATTGGAATTTGCTGTATCTTAATCAAATATTAGCGACGCAAATGTTGCTTATAGAGACGGAAAATTTAGCCATAGAACGTCTCCATTAAGCACCTTTTTGTGTAATTTGGATCTAAAACACAAAATTAACGGGAAAAATATAAGCAACCCCTTTGTGATATTGTAAATAAGCAAAGTAACCCATATGAAAAATAAAATAGCATTTTATCCTCCTGTGTTCTTTAAAACGAACCAATTTACCTCTTTGTTTAGGGAGATAAATTGCTCCATTTTAAAGAACACAGGAAGGTAAATTGTTATGTTTTCTTTTGTTTTTTTTTCTTTTCATAGAGGCGTAATTTGCTCATTTACAATATCACAGGGAAGTAAATTGCATTAAACCCCAAAATTAACCTTCACATCTCCAATAGTTAGTCCATAATATTCTTTTGGGTAAATTATATTAACACCCCTGAGTTTAGGTCCAAATACGCAATCACTCCCTGTCTCCATCACTTGCAAAATTATAAGTACATTTAATTGAGGTTAGTTGTAATTACAAGTACACTTTTGTGGTAAAAGTTTGCAAGAACGCCCTCTCAGAAGACCGTACTTGTAATTTTTGCAAAGGACATGGGCCGTACTTATAATTTTTGCAAAAGAACATGGGATGTTGTTGTATTTTGATCTAACCTTAGGATTGTCAGTATAATTTACGTTATTCTTTCTCTTTCTCGCAACACAATCTTTTATCTTTATTTTTTCGTAATTGAAACAGGAAAATTATGAACCCCACTTTGAATGTTGTGATTTTTTCCTCTTATTGACATGATTACATCAATATCCACATAAATCGAACAATATATCAATTCTATCAATACACAATATAACAATAAACTCACATAAATTAAAACAAATATCCACACAAAATAAATTACAATAGCTTCATATAAAGTGAGTTGAACAGTCACATGTTTGGTAGGACTCGAATTCATGACCTCGAACTTATTCATGAGATCTCAGCCTTCGTCGTTAAGACGAAGGCATCATTGTTGAATGTTCTTGTGATTAATTCTTGAGCAATGGGAGCCGTTTAAGAAGAATCTAAACCTTGAAGTCACATGAAAATGAACTTCCTCAAAATAGGTGTGAATAATTTCTACCTCTTTTAAAAGGTAGGAGCAAACTAAAGCTAATTATGGCTTTGATTTTGACACTATCTAATCACCCTAAAACTTAATTAACAAGGAAATACCTGGAGATGATGTTTGGATTTAAATTTATACAAATCTTGTTATTAATAGAATTTTAAAAAGTTATTATTTATGACAAATAAAATTTATTATCACTTAAAAAGTAATATTAATGAAAATATTAAGTGATAATTTTAAAATTATCACAAAATATATTAAGTGACAATAATCTTAATCTTGGCACAATATAATTATTAGCAAGAAAGTTTACGTACAGACATTTATGACATTTATAGTGAAAACAAAAATATAGTTGTGACAATTATATTTGTTTCTATACATGATTGTCAACAGTGACAATATTATACACAATTTTTATATCTATACTATATATAATTGAAGAGGGGTGAATTGGTGTCTCAATTATTTTGGCATATCAATTTTAATATTTAACTTAATTTATTAATTTATGTATTAACTTCCCATCCACCCACCCCACTATCTCCAACTATCAAACTATCTTTGTAAATAATTATTTAGTGTTAGTTATTTTTATTTTTCTTTCTCTCACTTCAAAATTTTCTCTTGCAAAATTATATATTTTTATCTCAATCATTTTTATATTATTATTTTGTCTTAACATTTATTTAATCTCTTGAATACATTTCAATGTTATATTTATTTTGCTTTATTTATAAAAAAACCAATTAAATATTTTCGACACATATCGAGTGTGCCACGTACCTCTAGTCACTAATTATTGCTATATAGTGACAACCTTTATGTAAATATTGTTATTATTACTATGAATATCGTTATATTATTAAAATAAAAATTTTCGTCCTTTAACACATAATTAGTAAAATCACTTAATTTTTTGCTGATAATATTCTCTTTTTTTCTTGTAGAGAATTATCACTTGATCTTTGGTCCTTATCGTTTTTCTTCTTTTGGACATCTGATAATCAATTCGCAAAATCATATAAAACCCTAATTTTCCGACCTACCACAATCGCACATAATCAAATACTCAAAATTATTTTATAATTGAGGTCCCATAAATAAGTTCAAGATCATGGGTTTAAATTTAATTAAACTTATGTTGTTAGTTTCGTTTTATGTAAATTTATTGTAATTTATTTCGTAATTTACAAATGTGGGGAACAAACTAACATGTTCATGAAAAGAAAGCCATCAATCCCTTGGAATTCATCAACACCCGCACATCATCAATTTGGAGGATAAAATCTCATTGGATTCTTCAAAAGAATCTCAATTCCGTATTATGTTAAAACAAATCATAAAATAAAATTATAATTTATTACATATCACTACAAAAAAAAAAAAGTACATACCCTATATTATAAATCCGCTTAAGTGTATTTTTGATCCTGTAACTTAGGGTATTTGGTGTCTTTGTCCTTTAACTTTCTTAGGTTGCATTTTGATTCTATGTCTTTTTAATTTTTCGTGATTTTAGTCCATTTTTCGGCGGAGTTTACTCTTCTTGCCAGAAAAATGCATGTGTCTCTCACATAACATTTTAAAAAATTGAGATTTTTGTTCCTATTGGCCCATTTCTGTTAGTATGTTTGTTCTTTAACTTTCTAGAGTAGCATTTTGGTCCAACATCTTTTTAATTTTCGCGATTTCAATCCTTTTTTTGCCGGAGTTCACCCTTCTCGCCGCTGGAGGTGAACTCTGGTGAACAAAAGGACTAAAATTGCGAAAATTAAAAAGATGCAGGACTAAAATGCTACCCCAGAAAGTTAAACGACGAAAATGTCAAATAACCTAAATTACAGAACCAAAAATGCATTTAATCCTTATAAATCACTACGACTTTAAAACCATTATAAACCAATACAATGCAAAAACTTAAGTTTTGACCATGGTTAAAGAACATTCCCACGGTTTTGCCTATGCCAAAACATCTGTAATAGTTTTCAGTTATAGCTAACGTTTTGACCTCATTTGCAGAAACAACGGCTAATAGTCATTGTACAATTATAATTATTTGGTACTCATTATAAATTTTTTTTACTTTAAATTCTGATAATTAACCGTAAGGACAAACCATATTTATTTCTTGTGTATATATAGAACGAAAATTACATTTTCACTCGCTGTCAATTAATTTCTCAAATGAGTCATTAAAAGAAAAGATATGATATAAAATGATCAATAAATTTTGTGAATTTTAAATTCATATCATTAATAAGCATACATCAAATCATGCTTGATGATGATCAATAAACATGTGCAATACATCAAATCCTTCGTTTCATACGTCTACTCCTCCTCATATATATATATATATATATATATATATAGGGTTAATTACACTTACACCCTTTTAAGAATGTATAATTACACTTTCCTTCAAAAAAGTTTTGAAATTACACTTACACCTCCTTCGAAAATTCTCTGTTTACACATGACCCCCATCCGTTAGAGTTTGGACGAAAAATGTTCACGTCAACAAAAATAATAACACAAAATTTCAATTTTTCCCATCATTTAACATTCTCATATATATTTTTGTACTTATAAGAGGATAAGTGTAACGTATATGTATGGAGTGAGGCCAATATTATTATATTTTTTCCTTATAAGTACAAAATTATTGCACGAGAATGTTAAATGAGAGGTAAAATTGAAAATTTATGTAATTATTTTTGTTGAAATGAACATTTTTCGCCCAAACTTTAACGAATGGAGGTAAGGGGTAAACAAAGAATTTTTAGAGGGGGTGTAAATATAATTTCAAAACTTCTTTGGGGGAAAGTGTAATTATGCATTTTCAGAGGGGGTCTAAATGTAATTAACCCTATATATATATATATTATTACTTTAGAATATTTTTCTTTTCAATCCTGAAATAAAATCGATTCTTAAATCCAATAGTCTAACCAACGTGACCAGAATTAGTTAGCGAAATTGAGAGCCGTAATTGTGTGGAAATTGATTTATTTTAATAGTAGTTATTAATTAATTATACATATTTAATATTAAATATTAATTATTGATAATTGAAATTCAAGATATACTTATAATTGATTTACTAAAAATATTTCAATATTCAAGAATAGTGAAAACCAGAGGTTGAGGTCCCACAACCAAAAGGTCATGGGTTCGAGTCTTACGAATGTAGAGAGTTGTTTAATTTATTGGATGTTTGTTTATTCTTTTGATTGGTGTTGATAGATGTGGTTACATTATTCCTTTGATATACCGTGCACTGAATATTGTAATAAGCAACTGATCGCTTAAAAATATTATTATACTTTCAAATTAATAGTTCATCGCTCGTTATAAAAAAAAAAATAGTGAAAACCAACTAATTTATGATGATTCAAGAGAAAGAGAGAGAGAGAGAGTGCAGATTATGCTTCTAACTGACATTAGTTAAGTTATCTTTTCAACAATTAATGCCATCGTTTTTAGACAAAAGTAATTAAGCATGATTAGTTAATTAAGTAGTCGTCATGATTGAGATTAGTAGTTGATGGTTTATTTTGTATTTTACTTTAAATATGTATTAATTTCTTTTTAATAAAAAATAACAAGAATTATATAAAATAACAATAATATAATATAATTATTTTATTTGCATCGTGTGTTTTTGTAATATAAAAGATGAATTTCATCATACCATATATGAAAATATTCAAACCCTTTTGAAGTATATCAGTAATTTAATTAAAAAAGAAAAAGAGCACAATCGCAATAGATTCCAAACTGCTATGTAAGCCGACATACACTCATATACGTGAAACTCAAAAGTAAAATTTCTGACAAGTGAAAAGTTTGGGGACTTTATCTGTAAGTGTTAAGTTTTTTTTTTTTTGGGACAGAATCGGTGATTACATATTATATCAATAAATTGACAAATCGATTCAATCAATAAACGCAAAGTACAATAAATCCACATTAAATGAGATAAATATCAATTACAATAAAATCACATTAAGTAAGACAAACACTCACACGTTTGATGGACTCGAATCTATGAATTCAAACTTATTCATAAACTATCTTAATTGGTTTCAACTCCTTGCCCACCAACTTTCTCTTCAATTTAAACTTTCATAAGTTTGCCCCCCAACTTGCCCTCAAATTATGGATCTCAATTATGTTATTGACCATGATTAATTACTATAATTAATAATAAATAATCGTAGCAATAGTTATTGACCACTACTATAAGAAAATGGCTCAATAACAATGAAAAAAAATTAGTGTCGAGCTAATTAGTAAGTAAAATTCTTGTTGCTAATTCACATTATTTAATACAAGAAATTTATTTTCTTTCAAAAAAAAAAAACAAGAAATTTACTTATTAATTTCCAATGACGACTCAAGCGCTCGAAATAGCAACAAAAATTTACTTGCTTACGAATTTAGAAATAAATTATTTAAAATATATATTAAATAGTGTAGATATTAGCAATACAAATTTTACTTGCTAATTAGCTCGATGCTGATTTTAGCATTGAATTTTTTCATAGCTATTTAGCCATCTTTTTGTAGTGCACGATTATGCAACGGTTGTTAGCCGTAGTTTTTGTCAGGGTGGCTAAAACATTTGTCATAGCTAAAAGCCATGCAAATGTTTTTACCACACTAGAAAAAAAATAATATTTAACCATGGCAATTGGCCATGGTTAAAAACAAATAGCCGTAGTGAATAGTCATTCACCATGGTTATACAACGATTATTGGATGTGGTATTTGCGAGTGTGGCTAAAACATTTTAGCCATGACAAAAACATTTGTTTATGGTTCATAACCATGGCAAAAAGAGTTTATAGTGAATAATCTAGGTTTTTGCAACGATTTTTATTTAATCACGGTTAATAATAATTATTTATCATGGTTTTAGTACGTAGCCAATAAATTTGTAGCTAATAGTGAATTGTCTTCTAGTGCCATGACTTTTAGCTGTGACAAATAATCTTTTCATGGTGAAAATTTAGTTTTTTAATCGATTTAATTTAACTGTGGTTAATAATAATTATTTACTACATTTTTTTAGCCACAATCACTAAAATTATAGTCAATAGTAATTTTTTTATAGTGTAATATTTTTAATATTTAATTAATTCTGTTTATAATGTTATCCTCGTCAATTGATTTTTAAATCCACTTGCATTTTTATCAATAGAATTCACTGTAACGAAAGATAATATTATTGACAAAATATTAAATGATAATCTTATAATTACAGTGTAAATATATATATGAATTAAGTAATAATAATTTTTAATTTTATCATAATATAATTATTAATGATAAAAAATTTGTATGGAGTTGCTACTGTAGAGAACTATTGAAATATTTGTAGTAACGATTAACAAATTGTCACAAGATCTTCACTATACATGTGTTGTTAATTACTAATTTAATTTTATACATGATTTTGTTTGTCCCTAATTCCTTTTTTGAAGTGAAGAGCAATGATGTTTGTCACTAATTCTTGCTAGTGACAATTTTTACAAAATAATATTTATTATTATTAAAATTATGAAATTTATTATTCTGTTAAAATGTTTTTTTTTATCATTCACTACATATAATTAGTGATAATAATGAAATTATCACTTTAAATTTTTATATTGCTAATTTTATCTTTCTTTAGTTATGATTCATATTCTGTGATTTCTTCCATTAATTCTTTTTACAAGAATTACTTTCTTATGATCAAAGTATTAATGATCATCCGGTATTATTAATTCTTCACTTATAATAATGAGGACAATAATATAAAAATAGGAAATATTCTCAACATAATTTCCATCTCTCATTTTATTTTATTTTTTTGGTATTGAGTGAAACTAGACTTTGAACCAATAATTAGCATCCTAGATCAAATTAACTAAGGCTCCTTAAATGAATTTCTTTTTTTTTTTTTTTGAAAAACAAACCACTTTCATTCCATAGCAAAAGCAAACCAAGAGGAACAGAGAAAAGAGAAAAAAATGTTGAATTTTCTTGATAATTCATTATTTCAAGACATTAATTATAATTATAATATATATATATATATATATATATATATACTCAAGATTCATAAACCTATCTTCTTAAATTCTATCCAAGTAATTGACACAAAAAAAAAAAAGAAAAAAAATTGTGGTCGGTTGTGATTTCATCTTATTTTATTTCAGCAATAGCAAAAATTGAAAATTTTCTCACAACCAAATACATACTTGAACGAAAAAATTTGAAACAAATTCACTTGAAGAAATATTATTTTTGGTAATGGCTAATTATTATATGATTAAAAGTGAAAAAATATGGTAAATAAAATAATAATTAACTACAATTTCGCAACGACTATTACCTATTAACCGTTGTTTCTGCAAGTGAGAACAAAGTATTAACCACAATTAAAATTAAAACAATAGCAAATGTTCTGGCTATAGTCAAAACTATGACAAATGTTCATGAACTATGGTCAAATCTATTTTTTTCCGTATCGATTTTGTCTAGCAGTGGTGAATGGTATCAATTTATCATAAATTTTAAATCGTGATGATTACAAGGTACGTAATAATTTTTTTTTATACTAACTTAAATTCAAGCAATCACATGGAAAATATTTTGAGGTGCAGTACAAACAAAATCTGGATATATATATATATATATATATATGCATGGGAATTCATCATCAGATGATTAGACACCATTAATGAGATGTATCCATCAAAGTGATCGCATCAATTTGTACCAAATACCCATGTGTTTTTCACTTCATTATTAATATTTTCCCATCCCTATATATATTTATCTTGACCAAAAGAAATACCATCATGGCTGCACCCCAAGAACCCTACTCTCATACCCTAAAAATTCTTGCTACCATTGATGCAGACCAAATTATAATTTCTGTCCCAAAATATAAGGTAGTTTGGAATATTAATTTCATATTTTTTGAAATAATCAATATTAGTCTCCCACTTTAGAAAAACGTTGCAAATTTGCTCTCACACTTAAAAAAAATATCGCAGAGTTAGTCCCAAACTTAGTCCCAAATGTTGCAATTTTTACGATGGGACTAACTTTGCAATATTTTCCTAAAGTGTAGGACTAATATTGACTATTTTAGGAAGTATGAAACTAATATTGCAAACCTTTCTATATTTTGAAACCAAAATTATAATTTTCTCCATTGATGCACAATTAGATCCCTCTTATGCACAACAAAGCAGCTATATATCCCATATCAAAGAATAGGTTTTAATCAAGTCGTAAACGCGCAAAACACACAAATAAATATGGTATCGAGAATTTTGATTGTTCAAGATCAATTTTCGTTAGAATTGTTTCGTGTGAATTGTAATAAAAAATTACCTAATAACTATTTATACCTATTCGAATATCTGAATCGAATGTAATATTGAGACAGTCTCCAACTTCGAATCGGGGAATGAGGTGATGGAGGGTGGGAGAAAGTGGTGGGATGTGGAGGAAGATGATGACGTGTAAGGATAGCTAGGGTTTAAGATGTTGTGGACAAATAAAATCTACACAATCACGCGTGTGTGTCTTGTCTCCTCCCAATATTCTTTTTTGGCCTATATGCTATTATATATATATATATATATATTTATTGTACTTTTATTATATATTACATATATATATATGCAATATTAATATTTAGGATATATATATATATATATATATATATAGCTAGGGTTTTCACATTTTGAGTTATCTTTAGCAATTTCAGAAATGGAAGTATATATTGATGGGCAAAATGCTTTTTAGTCATATACGATTAGGTTATTATCTTTTTTGTACCACAATTTAGGTAGGTGAGGTTTCATTCCCATAAAATACGAATTCATATATTTTTAGTTCAAAAAAATCAAGTGCTTTGCATATGTCTGTTAATAACCGTTAACTTGGGACTAGAAATACATAAAATCATGGGAACATCAGTTAACTTGGAATAAAAATACCTAAAATCGTGTTTTATATGGGACTGAAATCGTCACCTGCCTAAATTGTGGTACTAAAAAAAATAATGACCTAATCTTATGGGACTAAAAAGGATTGAAATCATTTTTGGTCCTGTAACTATACATCATTCTCATTTTAGTCCCTTATCTTTTTAGGGTTCCAAAAAAGTCTTGTAACTTTTCAATTGTCACGATTTTGGTCCTCCTTTCGCCGGAATTCATTCAACATTGCTGGAAATGTCTGAAATTTGGGCTGCCACGTCAGACATTTTCGGAAACTTTGGAGAAATTCCGGCATAAAGAGGACCAAAATCGTGACAATTAAAAAACTACAGGACCTTTTTGGAACCCGGAAAAGATAACGGACTATAACGAAAATAGAGTATAGTTATAGGACCAAAAATGCCTTTAAGCCGACTAAAAAAGTGTTTGCCCATATATTGATACTTGCATTGTTAGAATTTGTGCGAGGAAAATAATAATTTGAACTTATGTATGTTTGTTAAATCGAATAATACTAAAACTTATTAAAGTAATTATTTTATTTTTATTTATTTTTAGTATATGAACGTTGTGATCTGGTCATGCTCTTCAAGTATCTTAGAAAGTTTATTAATGCTTGTTCACTTGTATTTCCCACTTATGGCGATAATCAATATCAATTTTTTTTTTAACTATCCGATTTATATATGAAGTGTTTACATTAATATTTCATATTAGATCTGACTAAATACATAATTAATATAGAATCGAGCTCGAGCCAACCAACAAAACTTACAAACTGCTCCAGGTAAATTTAACTTGCGTTTGCATTTTTAAGTACGTTTTGTTTTTATTGAAGTACTAGCCGTCGTGGCACGTCGTTCCTGCGTGTATATACTAAATAATATTTTATGCTTTAAAATATATTATAAATAAGAGTAAAATACATAAACTAACACATCACGTTAAAAAAAAAGAAGAAAAGAAAGAAATAACTAATTTATCAATTAATATAAAATTTGGAAAGTTGAATAAGTAGTTATCATATTAGTTGAGGGTTATTTTTGACATTACAAAAAAGTGGTGCGACGATGTCATTAACCACTATTTATGAATAAAAAAAAAATTTTATATAATAGTATAGATATGCTTCGAGAGATGGGTTAAATATATAACATGATAAAAACTAGAGCTCAATAATGTGTTCTTTTTCAATATTTATAAAGTTTTACATCCTCAAATTTAAATTATTTATATTTTTAGTTAATTTTATGTTGATCTAATGATAAATAATATATGGATTACGCCTAAACATTAGGGAATTTCGTCCTGAGTCCATATTTATTTCTTAAAAATTGGTTATTTAGTATTTTCATCCTTTAACTTTGCAAGGTAGTATTTTGGTCTTATATCTTGTTAATTTTTTGGATTTTAGCTGCTTTTTTCGTTTGAGTTCACCTCTACCAACAAAAAAGGCAAATTGCAATGAAAAAGAACTGAAATCGCGAAAGTTAAGAAGTTGCAAAACTCAAATGCCAGCCCTAGAAAGTTCAAGGACAAAAAATGCTGACAGAATTGAGTCAATAGGAACAATAGTCCAAATTTTAAAAGAGTCACGTAAGATATACATGCATTTTTCTGGCGATAAGGATGAACTCCAGTAAAAAAAATGACTGAAATCGCGAAAATTAAAAGAATGCACAACACCAAAATGCTATCCTACAAAAAATAAAAAAATCAAAATGACTTAAATTACGGGATCCAAAACACGTTTAAGCCTTGCATATTACATGTATATGTAAGGGGATATTGGAGGGAGAGTTTGGATATAGTTATGATTGTTGCAATGATAAAAAAGATGAAATTAATGGTAGAATGATGGGTGTAATGATGATTATTTATTTATTTATTGTAACAAAATAAAAGCTAAAATGCAGCTCTTAGGTTGTTGTAAGTGGAGGAAAATATAATAATTGGCATGATTGTTGGTGTGGAATATCATAAGTGTATCTTCCAATTTTAATATGCTTTGAGAGCACGCGCACACCATATCTCTTTTACCCTACAAATATATATTGCACTTTCTCCTCCAAAATATCTTTTTTCTTTTTTTATTTTGTTTGGTAATCAATTTATTTTTATTTTAAAAAATAAATTTGGTCCAAATTCAATTATTGAAAAAAGTACGTTATATATCTTGCGACTCGATTGGTGCTCTGTTGTGCGAGGTATTGTCCGCTCTGACTTATACAAAGTTTCAATTAGTGCTTTTCTCCTTTATATACGAACATATCGTCAAAATAAAATATATGAATATTATTTCTTGATATTTTCTATATACAAAGTATATAAATTGCAAGAGGGATTTAGTTGTAGACCTATCAATGGATGAACATTGCCCATACTCAAGTTCATCTTAATAGCTGATACTTAGATTCGAACTCTAGAGGGATCCAAAATATCTTTTTTCTTTTTTATTTTGTTTGGTACTCTTTTTTTTTTTTTAATTTATAAAAATGAATTTGGTTCAAATTCAATTATTGAAAAAGATACGTGATATACCAACGCAACGATGGCTCCATACCGGATGCAGCTTCCTGCCCTATGCGAGATTCCAACTCCGAAATTTCGCTAAAGTCAGGTATCCGGGAGGTGAATCAGAGCAGAGGGAAGCCCTCGTGTGTGACGCTCTGAGGAACTCGATTCGTAAAGTGGTCCGGGCGCTGATAGAGTCCTAAAAGCAGGAGCTCTCTCAGCTCATGAACTCTTTCCTGTTGACCGCTCTTCATCGCGCTATTACCCTTCAGAAGTCCCTTCTTTCGGATATATATCGCTCTGTCAAGCTACCCCCTTTCTAGATGTCGAGAAAGACTCCATGCCATATCATCCTGTTAGGATCTCATGGCTTACGACTCGATTCCGTTGGGTGAGTATTGTTCGACTTTGTATGAGCCCCAAAGTTTTTGTTCTTCTTCTGAAAAGGCACATCGCTAAGGAAATGTGACATTGAAACTTATAAGTCACTCAAACTCTCAGATTTTTTAACTCATTTGGGATACCTGACTACATTGATTGTACCCTATGATGTAGGCATTTAGTGTTTTCTTATTTGATCTTTCAAAATTACCCTTTGATGATGACAATGGTCCCATATTGATTGCAGACGAGAAACTGCTCTTCTTGGTGAGACGCTTTTTCAGGATAAAATCATGAGACGCATACGAAGCCAGAGTGAACAATACCCCCAGAACGGGGCATCGGTCAAGTCACAACCACATCACACTAGGACAAAATATAACATTTGTGACATGATTAAAAATAAATAACCATAAAATGTAGCCATTGGTCATGGTGTTTGGCTGTGGTTTTGCGAGTGTGACTCAAATATTTATCATGGCTTTTAGTCATAAAAAAATATTTGTCATGACTCATAATTATGGCAAAAAGTATTTTCTATGATGGATAATTAAAGTTTTTGTATCGATTTTATCTGATCATCAATAACAATAACAAAAATATACTAACTTCTATGAAATATTTTCACACTTCCTGAACTTATTAAGGCTCCATTTTGTCTTTTAATCTATCATTATATAATCATTATCAATGGACAATTTTAAAAATTCTAATTCCGAAATTTTATCTAGAGAACTTCATAGCTGACTTTAAAAATATACAACGTTTCAGTTAGTGCTTTTCTCCTTTATATATAAACGTATCATCAAAATAAAATATATGAAAATTATTTCTTGATATTTTCTATATACAAAGTATAATATAAATTACAAGAGAGGATTTAGTTGTTGACCTATCAATGGATGAACAATGCCCATACTCAAATTGATCCTAATAGCTAATACTCAAATTCCACCCAATTTTTTTTTTATTTTTTATTTTATGTTAGACCCAAATTTACACTACAAAAAATTAATTATTTCCTACCTTATAAATCATTACGGTTAAAAATTTAGTAAATCAGTACTCTCTATCACGGTGAGACAAAACCAGTGGAAAACTTAAGTTTTGATCATAGTTAATTAATATTCGTTATGGTTTTACTTATGGTAAAAATATTTGTCATAATTTTTAACTATAATAAATGTTTTGCTCTCGTTTGCAGAAACAACGGTTAATATCCGTTATGCAATCGTAGTTAATTAGTATCCACCATAATTTTTTGAGTATGAGTATGATTTTGACCTTAAAATACCTATGAATATGAATATCAGTACGGGTAAAATTTAATACTTTAAAAACATATTTATTCGTTAACTTAAAATCATTTCATTTGTATAAGTTTTGATAAGGTAAGAGCTCCAACTATTGGACCTGGAAGCATCCTAGCCCAACTTTGATATAGGGAAGCCTAGTGTTGGGTCGGGCTACCCGTATTTGGACTGTGGAATATGGACCAACCCAACTTCAGAAAAAGGCAGATCCATATAAGAGACCCGGATATAAATGGATTTAGTGGGCCTGATCCTTTTACATTTATTGGGCTTGAATTTTTAAAAATAAAATTAAAAAATATTATTAAAGTTGTTTATGCAATTTTTTTTTGTAAGAATTTGTTTATGCAAAATTAAGAAATAATTTAAAATAACATAAAGTAATATAATGGATGGGAAGAAAAAGCAAATAGGAAAGACAAGAAAAGATAAAAATCTTAAATAAGAATGAAAAGAAACTTACTTGACATTGTTTGTTTTTTTTTTTTTTTTTTTTTTTTTTTTGAATGGGTCAAAATTTAGTCATTATATTTAAAACACAACAAAACTAGTTATTTAGGGTTTCAAACTTTATTAGTAATACTAGTAACACCGGCACACTCAATGCGTAAATTTAAATTTATTCTATAAAATATTTAAAATAGCTATGTGTTTTAGTTTTTTATTATTATTACTATATATATATATATATATTACTAATTATATGAAAAACATGGTTAAAGACGTTTGAACAATAAAGTTGGAGAGAAGGAAGATAAACTTATATGTTCAGTAAAAAATTAAAAGATAAAAATAAAAAAATGACAAAAATGACATTGGTTGTTTTTTTTATTTTTTTTATGGGGGTTAATTTAGTTAATGCATTAAATATATACCTAAAGTAGTTATTCTATCCCCAGTCCTTTATTAATAGTACAGATAAATAGACTATTTGATTCATATTATCTGATATTTTTAGGGTTAAATATATTTATACCTGTAAAGTATACCACCCTCACCAATTACCCCCTTAAATTAAATAAACCTTTACTTACCCCCCCCTCATTTTTGAGTTAATCCTTAAATTAAACAAAAATGGACAAAAATATCTTTGACTATGATATAATACATTCACTTTAATGCCTTCTATAATTAAATATACCAATCAATTTTGAAAATTTTATTCAACTTAAATGTTTATAAATTAATAGTTATTGGTATAAATTAATTAAGTATAAAATAATTATTTTAATTTTGAGGGTATAAATAGTCGTATAGATTGGCAAAAAATTATAAATTCAATAAATTTAAACTAACGAATAAAAAAGCATTTTTGTGTATTACAATTTTACCTAAAGGTATTTAAAAGTATAGGCTCTACCTATACCCAAAAAAACTTATTACAATAGTTATATGTTTGAGTTTGGATCTAATGTGAAAATATTAGGCACAAGTCTGCGTAATAATTATCAAAATGGGTCTGATTTAGGTATTGTCCACCAATTGACAGGCGTACTATGTTGGGCCTAGAATTAGGTTAATTGGTGAAATATAGTTACTACATAGAAAAAAAATAAAAATTTACCTCATTAAGCCCAAATTACCTCAGTTGACATTTGGGTGCCAAAATAGTAGGTTCGAGGGCCACTAACAATATTTTTGTTATTAAAATTACATCTAGTGTAATGTAAAAACACAAGTTTATAAAATTATTTTAATCCAAAAGTACTAATATTGACCTTATCAATACATGATTAATCAAACATTAATTTATTAATATAGTAAGTGAATAAAATTTGAAATCAAATGATTGATATATTTTACTATAGAGGGCATTGACAGGAATATATCATATTATTGATACTCAAGGTATTTTTGTCTATTTTAATTTAATTTAAAGAATTATTGCAAAGATTGGGGGTAAGTGAAGATCTCTTTAATTAGGGGGTAATTGATGAGGGCGACATACTTTAGGGGTGTAAAATGTATTTAATCCATATTTTTATTTGATTCCTATGAAAAAGAAAAAAGAACTCAACTTTAAAGGATTGCTAGTTTTATAAACTTTACTTGAAAATTTTTCAAATTAAACTTGAAAAGGAATCAAATCCTCATTTAGTAAGAATCTCGAAGAAATGATTAATATGAATTTAAATGTATGTATGTATTTATAACCTCACAAACATTATTAATAATAAATTCGAATTACCTTAAAAAGAATCAAAATCAACCTAAATCATCAAATTCTACATTTGGAGGAAAGAATTTGGATTTGAACATAAAATTTGAAGTAAGGATTTAAAATCACTTAATATTAAGGTCAAAATAGTTCAAAATGAAAGTTGAATTTTGCATGATCTTTTTATTATGAATTTAAAATACTTAAATTCAAATCCATCAAACCAAACACTACGTCAATGTATCATTAATAACAAAATCCAGTTAACTTAAAAATGATTAGTAACCAAATTAATGTGCATATATAGGGAAATAACTTTTTTTGTCATGTAAGTTAAGACCTCTCCACATTTGATACTGTTGAGTACGGAATTTTCACTTTCGACTCATTAATTTTTAAAAAGTAATACTTTTAGTTCTATGACACATTTTTGTTTAATGGAGAATGCTACATGACCATTAAATGAATGAGACCAAATTACTAATTTTGAATGTTATAGGACCACAAGTAAGAATTTCATAAACAATGTGACCAAAAGTGTAAAGATCTTAATGACCACGTGCTAAACATGTTGTATTTTTGTTAAATTCTCTAATAAAAAGGTTTCATGAGACAAAAAATGCTCTTTTTAAAAGGGATAATTACATTTACACCCTCTCACCTATTGCACAAACTACCCCTACCTTTTGAAAAATTATAGAAACCATCCCTGACAGTCTTTTAAAATTCAAAAATACCCCTATTAACTTGGTCAAACTTTAATATAAAATTTGAAGGACAAAAATGCCCTTAGGGGTATTTTTGTAAGAGGGGGGTGTTAATGTAATGTTTATGAGGATGAGTAATATGACCCCATATATTTTTATTATTATTTATATCAAACTTAAATTATTTTATTAACTTTTTTTAATTGAATCTTTATATAAAATCATATTTTTTAATAGTTAAAATATTAAATTATTCAATTAATATATATTTATAAAATTAGTTGCCCGTTATATGTTTAACTTAAAAAATTATCATACTTAAATAAATTATTTAAAATTATTAAAATTAAAAAAATATTTATTCTCTATTTTTATTTGTAACTAAATTTTATGAAATTTAATATATTATAATTTAAAATAATTTATGAATTTTATATAAATCATATCAAAATTAGTAAAAAAAATAAATTATTTATTAAAAATATATTTTAAATTATCAATTTTTTGTATAAAATTATCGTGCACCCCCGCCGCCTGCTTGCGCCCTCCTCGTCGCCTCCCCGCCTGCGCCCAGCCCCTCTTCCGCTTTCACCCGCCCTCGTCGTCGCCCTCCTCTGCCATCTAAATATGTATGTACAAAAATAAAAAATATATATAATATTATATGTATAAATATATATTTTTTATATTTGTATTAATATATATATATGTATAATTTATTAATTATAGTAAATTTAGATACAAATAAACATAGTGGATAAATAATCTTTTAATTTGAAAAATTTAAAATAATTTATACAAGTGTGATAATTTTAATTTAAATGTATATCCTCGTAACCAATTTTTAGTAATATTAATTGAATAATTTAATATTTCAATTATTAAAAGGTGTAATTTATATAGAGATTCAAAAAAAAAAGTAAAAAAATAATTTAAATTTAAATTTAAGTTTAATATAAAGAATAAAAAAAAAGGGTCATATTACTCATTCTCATAAACATTGCATTAACACCCACTCTATCTTTTGATAATTACGGAAACACCGGTTGGGCATTTTTGTCATGCAAAATTTATATTAAAGTTTGACCAAGTCAATAGTAGTTTTGGATTTTAAAGGCTGTTATGGACGATTTCTGTAATTTTTTAAAAGATAAAAGTAGTTTATGTAAATAGGCAATAATTGAGGGGTGTAAATATAATTATCCCTTTTAAAAAATTATGGTAATCATAATTAATTAGACAAAAAATGAAAAGACCACGAGTTACCGGACAAAAATGTTATTTGTACGTATATATGTATGTAGGGTCGCCGGCGTTGCCTTTTATAACAATCTTAATTTGATCTCTTCAACGGCAAGCTTTCGAGCAACCACTCCGACAATCACACCAACCGTTTCCGAATCTGAGTAAGTATTTATTTGTACGCTGGGTGGGCGGTGATGCTGGGGGGGTTGTAGTGGAGTGGAGTGAGATTTCTACTGGTTTGATCAAGAACACGGCGGAACCGATGTCAACGGCGACCGCAAATGAGGCGGATGTGTGGCGGGCCCATATGGGGATGGCGGCGGTGCAGCTATTCTACGGCGGTTACCATGTTATCACCAAAGTCGCACTCAACGTCGGCGTTAACCAGCTCGTCTTCTGCGTTTTCCGGGACCTTATTGCGCTTTTGATCCTCGCCCCCGTCGCCTATTTTCGCGAAAAGTCTGTAATGCCCGTCTCTGTTGTTCTCTCTATCCTGCCTTTTACTTGTCTCTATTGAGATAGATTTCACAGTTAATTGTCTTACTGCTGGATGCGTGTGATTTGGTGTGAAATGAGGGAACTGTGTGAGGAAGATAGAATGAATGAGTTGAAAATTTTCTCAATTTTAGTGCATTTTCCGTCCAATAATTAACGAAGCTTTTAGCATTCTCACGTGCATTTCCATACATTTTGAGTTAAGTATTGGACGGAAAATGCATTTCAAACTTATGGGATGCAATGTTCAAATTGTAATAAATGACTGAATTGAAGAAGGCCCTAACATATGGCACCAGAAATGCGATTTTCCCCCGGTTGAATAATGATCAAGAAATGTGTTTGACTTGCCATCTTGTGGACTTAAAGACCTGTAGTGACTGATTAAGATTTATGATTATTTGCGGATTGTTCGTTGCAATTATAGAGCCCTTAATATTCGCAACCTATGCAAACCATCTGAGCATCATAGTAGGTTGAATCCCACCTTCATGGAACTGAAATTTGACTTAGACAATTAGTAAATACAGCTGAAAGTTTGCTGATTTGCGTCTTCTGTGCTTCTTGGTTGACTTTCAAGCCACGTTCCAGCTGAATACCGATAGCATCTGTGTGATTAGTGTTTTTATGTTCTGTTTTTGCTGTTACTGAAGTCTAGATTCTACTTGGAACCAGGATAAACATGTAATGATGAGAAATCTATTCTCCGTTGTGATAGAATCTTTTCCGTGGAGTTAAAATCTTTTATGTCTGCAGTTTCTGAAGTGTAAGTGAACTCAGCTGTTCACTGAAATTGTATGTATGGTTTTCGGTATTTGTAAGTATGTGAATTTCAAATAAATATCTTAAATAAGTGAATCATCATGTAATGTTAGTGTTAAAATGTTTTCTTTAAGTTATTTTGTAGTGAATATGAATGGTGCAGCAGTTAATAATGGCTTATTTCCTGTGTTCCAGAGGGCAAAGGTTGCCGTTAAATAGACATTTGCTAATGACATTTTTCATTCTTGGTTTAACGGGGTAAGTTGGAATCTCCGTATTTTCTAGCTTTTCTTCTGCTTAATGCTATGGTAATGACTCTCTCTCTCCCCTTTCTTGCTATTGGATTAGGGTCTTCGGAAACCAACTTTTGTTTCTCCTTGGTCTCGGTTACACAAGTCCAACTTATGCTGCAGCAGTGCAGCCTGCTATTCCAGTTTTTACATTCATATTGGCCGTGATGATGGGGTCAGTCTAATCTCTCCAAGCTATTACTTTTGTGATCTTCTCTCTCTCTCTCGTCTCGCACACACACACACACACACACACACACTAGTTTGTTTTATGCTTTGCCTCTATGTTGACTGGCTTCCATGCATGAGAATCAGATCAGAACTATTGAATCAATTTCCACTGTTTTCCTATTATACTGTATAAATAGAGCCATTTTTCAAATTTGGCTTTTCTATCTGCAGTACAGAAACAGTGAATTTACGAAAAACTGAAGGTCAAACTAAGTTGGGAGGTACCCTTGTTTGTGTTTCTGGTGCCATTCTCATGGCCATGTTCCGTGGTCCAGCTGTGTTCGGAGATAAGGAATCAGATTTTGCTGTAAGCAGAGAGATAGGAGCTGAGGGTCAACCAGAGCCTGCTGCTTGGTTACTATCCAGTTTTCTACAGTTAGGAATTGATAATTGGCACCTTGGCGTTTTATGCTTAATTGGGAATTGTATGTGCATGGCAGCTTATCTGGCCATTCAGGTAATTTATTCATGATGCAAAAGATTATTTCTTTGCTTGTTAAGATGATACAAATGATGAAAATACAGTTGAATCTACGCAATTTACAACAGCTCTGTCGCTGCCCTGATTTCTGCAAATATAAGAGTGTGTCCCAACAACATGTTACTCTTACCGAATATTTGTTAGCCAACTCTTATCGGGAGAGCAAAACTGCGATTTGCCTCTTCTGTTCTGATTGCATTTACTATGTGCATGACTTTGATAGCGCTAGTGAGATTCTTATGGAGCTTTAATTATGCTTCTATGTCGTGTTTCAGGCTCCACTTTTAGCTAAGTATCCTGCAAGTATATCAATGACTGCCTATTCATACTTTTTTGGAGCTCTGTGTATGGTATTCACCGCAGTCTTTATGACAAATGAGTCGACAGACTGGAATCTCAGACAGTCTGAGGTTTTTGCAGTATGCTACGCGGTGAGTTCTCTCTTCTCCTTTTCGTTTTCTATTTAGGCAAGAATAATGAGGCACTTCATTAGAATATAAACATCTTACTCTAATTGTTCCACACATGATTCGTGTGCAATACAAAACATAATAGTTTTCAAAAGTATCTGGCATCATTGACAATGAGTTGAAACGATATATCTTTCTCTTGTATCTGAGTTTCCGTCATCCTTTAATCACTCTTCTCGTTCTTGTCTTTGTAGGGAGTCATAGCATCCGCTGTGAGCTATGGAATCGTTACATGGTCAAATAAGATCCTTGGCCCTGCCTTAGTTGCTCTCTATAATCCACTTCAACCTGCTGCCTCAGCTTTCCTATCGAAAATTTTCCTTGGAAGCCCTATATATTTGGGAAGGTTGTATGGATCATGTCTTTTTGCGTACTTGCACTTTTCGGTTCAGTGACCGTTTTTCGTTTAAGCAGTATTTACATGAACTTATACAAACCCGCTGTTCTCATCTTAATCAAGCCTTTCAATTCTATTCTTACTTTGTAACAGCATTGTCGGAGGACTGCTTATAGTAGCCGGGCTGTATTTGGTCACTTGGGCATCCTACAGAGAAAGACAGGCGATCATCGGGATCCCTCATGGCTCTCGGGAATCAGAACCGCTCATGAGCAGAGACCCGTCTATCAGCAAGATTTCATAACAGATAGGGCAGATTCTCACAGGCCCGTCAAACCGACAATGATGATTGCTGGATTAACTCACAGCTGTGGCTAAGAGGTTATATTTCCATAACTCATCTTTGGTGGGATCAGATGTGGAAAATTTGCAGTATTTCTGGATTCTTCACTGTAATGTTCAGAATATAATGTATGTATGTGCCATATTGTTCAACCTTGTTTTGAAGTCAATGGAAATTACTGTGTGGTCTCAATCTCTATGGTCCTGCCCTCTTGAGGCACTGATATGCTCAACCATGTATATTATGAGGAGACTAAATTGCTTTGTTGGTCCTTTATCTTGTTTTCTTTTCAGTTTAGTCACTCATTTCTGAATGAAGGACTTACTGACCTTATCTTCGGTTTGATATAATCACAAATACTTTCTCGTTATTTGAAAATTTATCAATATTCTTTGGTTTTGACACCCGTCTAAGAATTTGCTCAATCCGTTAGTTCCCATTGAGTTTTCATCCATTTTTGTGGTGAATGGACTAAAATGCCTTTGTGAACTGTAAATTATAATTTTATTTATTTTTGAAAATTTCTTCAATTTTTTTATGGACTAAGTAGATATATATATATTTTTTATGTTTTTTCACATTTTCATCTACCTCGCCTGATTTTCTTTTAATAACTTTTCAATTTTTTTTTGAAAAATAGAAAAATACATCAAGGACGAAGTTGACAATTTCAGGTATTATCTAAGCATTAAACAATTTCATTCGTCCTTGATAATTTCAGGTATTATCTAAGCATTAAACAATTTCATCAAATATTAGGGGATGTTTGTAATTTTTCTAATAGCAATAGATTTTTGTAATATGTCTGACTTTAGGGAACTCGTTGTAATTTATTTTAGAATTCAAAATCCAAAATGGACGGAATGTTGGGTGTTTTTGGTAAATTACAAGGGCTTCAGTCTTCTATCCGATTTCTTATGTTAAATTTGTGTATGATATTATCTGAAAGATTAAGTTGTATATAATGTTCTAAAGATAGATATATCTCTAAATCATACCAATTAGGATAATTACATTTACATATTCAATCTAGGATTAATTACACTTAGACCCTTTCTGAAAATACAAAACAATATTTTCCCCCAAAGAAGTTTTAAAATTACACTTACATTCTCTCTGAAAATTCTTCGTTTACACCCGACCTCCTTTCGTTAGAGTTTGGACGAAAAATGTTTAAGTTAGCCAAACAAATTACATAAATTTTCAATTTTGCCAACCCGTTAACATTTTCATGTATATTTTATACTTATGAAAAGATAAATATATATGTATATATATGGACTGAAGTTAACATTATTGTATTTTTTTCTTTATAAGTGCAAAATTATTAAATGAGAATGGTAAATGAGCGGTACAATTGAAAACTTATGTAATTTTTTTTTGTTAACATCAATATTTTTCGTTCAAATCCTAACGAAGGGGGTCAAGTGTAAACAGAGAATTTTTAGAAGGGGTGTAAGTGTAATTTCAAAACTTTTTTGTGAAAAAGTGTAATTTTGCATTTTCAGATGGGGTCCAGGTGTAACTAACCCTTTAATCTATGGTCTATTTACATAAATTATCCATATTTTTTGGATAATTACATATACACTCAATGTAAACTGATATCATTTACGACAAACTATCTCTATTTTTTAAAAAAATTATACATACGCTCCCAAAAAATGTTAACTTTACTATCAAACTATTTGTTACTTTTTATTTCTGAGGAATGATTTCTATAATTATGAAAAGTCAAAGATATTTTGTGTAAACGAACCATTAACATTGCGATTGAAAGATAAAAACACACGTACAAAATTAAAAAAATAGTAGTACTACAGAAATTACTCAAAAATTTAAGCATATTCTTTTGTGTGTAGTAAATGAATGGAATTATTAATCAAATTATTGAAGGATAGTTCAAACCGGTCGCCCATTATGTGACAATGACATTGTTAGAAAACTCTTGAATAAAATAAAAGTTCATTTGATTTTTTTTTTATATAATTTTTAAAATAGTGTAAGACAGCCGTTTTTATGGGCTAAGGGTGTGTAACATGGGCCCCTATGACCTTCTTGATTTTTGAAATAAAAGAATTTTTCTGTCACTATTTATAATCATTGGAGTTTGTTTGGTGTAGATATATTGTCAAAATTTAACTTGATTTATGAGAGAGAGGGGGAGGGAGGTGGTGGCAAGTGGAGGAATTAATTTTTTTTTTTGTTTTTATTGTTAGATTTTTTAAAGATTTTATACATACTAGTATATATAGCACACTCAAATATATGTGCACTATTTAATAAATTTAAAATTAGTAGTTGTCATTGCATGCTGTCCGCGTACATAAAATTTTTTAAGTATAAATTAAGATAAACACAAAATTTGATTATCTATGGATATTCTCTTTTTTCCTTCAAAACTAGACAAACTACACCCTATATTCTTTTTTTTTTTTTTTTTAAAGAGAACAATGAAAAAGTATTATTAATTGAAGAAAATCAATTACAATGAGTCATGTCGAATATCAATATCTAACAGAGACAATTATAGTAATAATATTCTGATCAATAATATCACATAAATTAAATTTAAACACCTTACTGTTACAATATACAAATAATACCTACTATGAAATAGAATATCATCCCACGCAGGGTTTTGAACCCATAATCTCTAAGGTCATGGGGCCTCAGTTTCACCAATTGAACTAGGACTCATCGGCTACACCTTATGTTCCTTTATTGGCTACTTTTCATGCTTTGAATTATATTTGACATGATTTTCCAATATTTGATAATGAATTGTAATAAACATGGCAAAGAGCTATTTAAACCATAAATGAGATGATTAGTGTATCTACAATAGAACCTCTATAAATTAATATTCGATAAATTAATAACTTCTTTAAAATAATAATTTTTTTTTGGTTTCGATTTGGGATCAAGGTCTAAATTAATAATTTCGATAATTAATAAGATAATAATTTTTCAGAAGACATTTATGTATATTTATGGTCCCTTCAATCATATAAATTAATAATTATATAAAATTACACTATAACTAGGACAACTTAGTAAAATATGATTCTACTGTTATTTGTTTTTTCTTAAAATTTAAATCTAGTTTGGTATCCCCTCCTTTTTGTAAGTTTGCTGAAAGGTACTCAGATAATCGCTTGAGTGTATTCGATATTGTACCTTGACTAACTTTCGAATGAAAATTTTCATCAATCCATTGTTGTAAATCTTTTTGAGTGTATATAGGGTGATCTCTTATACTCACATAGTGTTTTACGTATTTGATCTATCATGATTGATTTTTGGACACCTTTTAGATGAGAAGCCATGGTTGTATGGTTTTTGATTTAGATTGACTAATTAAGAACGTTCGATGTTGTTATATAGTGGTTGATTTCCTTACCATACATGAACTTGCTTTAAGTTTTAACAAGTACTACGTACTACAATGAACTTTTTTTTTTTTAGGGATATATTATTTTTAAGGCTTTAATAAATTTTTGGTCCCGTAATTATAACACTTTGGCATTTTTATTCTTTATCTTTCTAGAATTGTAAAATAGTCTTGTAATTTTTTGATATTTTGCAATTTTGGTCCTTCCGGTACCAGATTTTGCAAAAATTTGTTGGAAAAAATCATATCCCCTTGCGATTTTGGCATTTTTATCCTTTATCTTTCTAGGGATTGCAAAAGAGTCCTGTAACTTTTTGACGTTTTGCAATTTTGGTTCTTCTGGTGACGAATTTTGCAAAAGTTATCGGAATAAATCATGTGCCGCGTTATTTTATTTTCTAAGTTTTCGTCCATGTTGAAAAAAGTGAACCAATCTAATAAGAAGCCCCAATTTAAATGAATCACATGAGTCACATATGATATCTTCCAGCGATTTTTGCAAAATCCGACATCTGAAGGACCAAAATTACAGTAAAAAAGTTACAAGAATCTTTTGCAATTCTCGAAAGATAAATGATAAAAATGCCAAAGTGCCAAAATTACAAGATCAACAATGCATTTATGCCTATATTTAGTTAGTCATTGTACATGATCATCATTTAATTAGTCGATATTATGTATATGTTTTATTCATGACGATTATATAATGAGGTTCGTTGAATGAAAAAAATCTCTTTAAATTAATAAATTATTAATTTATCTATTAATTAACACCTCTTTAAATTAATAAAACTATGTGGTCCCAACATTATTAACGTATAGAGGTTTATTGAGTTCTATTTTCCTATTTTTTTTTTTAATCTATGAAGCAACTTTACTTAGATTATTACAATTTCAGTTATAATCATACAACAACAACTCGAATATTTATTCATGTACTAACTCAATACATCAAGTAATACGATTTGGATATGCAAACCTATGCAATCGACACAAGGCGAATAATGAATAAGATACAATAGTAGAAAATTTCTTATAATAAAGGGACATAAAGTAGAAAATCGAAAAACATAATGACACTTTCAAAACCTAAATACAGTGAACTTCGAAAGAACTCGAACAAAGATAGCTTGAGCTCATACTCTTGCCAGTAAAACCTTCTTCAGCTGGACAAAAAATTGATAACTTTCAACTCAATAGTCCATTTCATTTTTCAATAAAACGACTACATGGCTATATCCCAAGTTTAACATAAAAATTTCGATAATAATTCAATCTAGTCTTTTGAAATATATCATTATGAACTGACAATCCTCCAGTAACAAAGAAATTCACATAAAAAATAATAATAAAAGCTTGTCCAATCATCAAATTTAATAATATATGATTGCAAAGACTTTGCACTAAATGTTGTAGGACATGGAATGAAATATTTATTTATTGATGAAATTGCAAAGAAAGCACTAAAGGGACCGTACTTCAAAAAAGTGGCAAACATTTAACTATCAAACGGATCAAACTTCTCTTTTCAAGACGATTTTTGTTTTTGTTTTAATTAAATCATCCTAGAGGGATTTTTTCGGGGTCTTCATTTCTTTTCTATTAATAAAGAAGAATGAATTTACAGCGGGGAGTACTGACTCCCTGGAGTATTATAAAAAAATATAAATAAGGAGTACTATTCCCTTATAAGGTTCCAATTGAAAAAGAAAGCAGTAAACGAGGAGTATTACTCCCTTACAATTATCAGAAAAGCAAAAAAAGAGGAGTACTGCTCCCTTAAAAAAATTAATCTAAGGGATAAAGTCCCAGTCAAAAGGATTATATAGGGCGAAAAATACCTGCATGTCAAAAAGTTCTTTTCAACCAGTTTCAAGATGAACTTTAATTCTTCGTCCTTCATCTCTAATATGCATGTGCAATATGAGATATTTGGTACTGTATCCTTGAGTATGTACCTATATAAGCTATAAATTCTTAAAATTAATACATGATGATGATATCATGTGTGATCTAATAATTGATATTTTATGTGGATACAAAATCATACGGGTGGCATCACCAAACCCATGCCACATCTACAAATGCAGTCCCAAGCCTATTTTCATATAAGAAAATTCTTATCCAAATTAGGTTTAATCGAACCAAATCAATCATAGAGCAAGTATATCACACTTGCTATGTGTTTGGTCACTTTCTCTGAACTGTATACCAATCACACGATAAATATATTACACTTATTATGTGATTGGTTCAAGTTTGACTGAATCAGGCCCCGAACTAAAATTTTCCTTCGTATAGCTGGTTAGGCTTCATAATCTCAACAACTTTTTAACAAAAGAAACCACGATTTGAGTTTGCATACCATTACATAATTCGTGTATTCAGGAAGTCTTTAACCACACACTTTGAAGGAGTTATTCAATAAATTATTATAATTATGATCAATCCTAGCAACATGGGGAAAGAAAAGAGAAAAGAATTTAATTCTTTCACAAATTTCGAGATCATGTCAGATATACAATAGTAGAAAAAAATAAGGATAAATATACTCCATTCCCTAAGGTTTGGTATAATTATACGTAAATTCTCTATAATTTAGAAAGTTCCATCTAATATCCTTGAGGTTTGCTTTTATCTAATAAACAAGTCATTCTGTTAGTTAAAATTCACCGAATTTATTGATATTAGCAAAAAATCTGAATGAAAGGCGAATTTATCATCGATTGACTTATTACTGACTTATTGTAGGTCAAACAAATCTTTTTATGACTAAACTACCGTTATGTAGCTTCGCATGTTAATGCACGTGAGGAGGTATACCTTCACCGTTATAAGGGTAATTTAGTTATAAAAAATTTATTTGGCCTGCAATAAGTCATTAATAAGTTAATCGATGGTAAATATCGATTTTCATTAAGTATTTTATTAGTATCAACAAATTTGGTAAACTTAAACTAACGAAGAAACATATTTATTAAACATAAATAAATTTTAAAAATACTAAATATAATTTTTTAAATTACAAAAGATTTGCGTGTAATTATATCAAAATTCAAACAAAGTCTTTAGAAATAAAATAAGGGAAAGGTGACATCACCTCATCTCAAGTTATGTGCATTGAAGTCAAACTTGCAACGGCTTTAATGACTCTCCTCCGTCACCATTAATGCATCTCCCTTCCTATTTTTTTTGCACATGATCTCTCATACATCTGTATTTTCTTCATTTAGTATTTACTTGGGGTTTCCCTGCCCACGATTCTTTAACTGAAAGCCAAAATTAGATACTATTTTTCTTTTCAATTATTATCTTGCATTCCTACCATATTTCCTAATATAAGCATAATTAGCCACTCAACCCAATTGGGAAATTCTAGCCCAAATCTGATTTGGTTGAATCTAAATTAATCACATGATAAGTGTACTATATTTATCATGTGATTGGTTTACAGTTCAGAAAAAGTGACCAATTACATAGCAAGTGTATCACACTTGCTACATGATTGATTTGGTTCGATCAAACCTGATCCGTGCTAGAATTTTCCCAACCCAACCACCATAGACACATGATACAATTCCAACACTAAAAATTGGAAATTATTACGAGCTCATTTAAAAACCTGAACTGAACATCAATCATACCACAAATGTATTTTACTTGTCATATAATGGGTCCAATTCCAACCAAACTCGATCTGAATTAAAATTTCTCAATACTTAATTGGCTATCATTATATTCCACCAAAATAAGCCAAAAGAAACATTTCTTGGATAATATTTGAGCCTCATGAGAGAGATGGAAGCCCTCTCTTCCTCTTTCCTTGCAACACCATTTCCTCATAGCTCATCTCTTAATTGTGTTTCTTCATCATTTAGGATTAGTGCAAAGAGGTCTGATCATCAACCTAACTCTTCTTTTACATTGATCTTCAATCCCATAAACAAGCTGATCACAAATCACACTGCTCAAACACTTGATCATCAAATTCTCAAGAACAAACCACCACCGGTAGCCCAGAAGATCAAGAAAAAGCAATCCTCCTTGCTTGTCAATATCTTCAAAACACTAGATGATCTCATATGCAGCTTCCTCGACTTACCCCTTCGCCCTTCTATCGATCCCAACCACGTTCTTTCGGGCAACTTTGCACCGGTGGACGAACTCCCCCCCACTGCCTGTGAAGTGGTGGAGGGCTCCCTCCCTAGTTGCCTAGACGGAGCATACATTCGCAATGGCCCCAACCCTCACTTCATCCCTCCAGGCCCTTACCATCTCTTCGACGGTGATGGGATGCTGCACATGATCAGAATCTCCCTAGGCCAAGCCTCGTTTTGCAGCCGCTACGTCAAGACTTACAAGTACATGGTTGAGCAAGAGATCGGGTACCCGATTTTCCCGAGTGCTTTCTCCTCCTTCAATGGCTTCGGAGCTTCCATGGCTCGTTCTTTCTTAACCATCGGAAAAATACTTACAGGGCAGTTCGATCCAATAACACACGGCTTCGGCGTGGCAAATACTAGCCTTGCTTTCTTTGCTGGCCACCTTTTCGCTCTGTGCGAGTCCGATATTCCCTATGCAATAAAACTGACGCCGGATGGAGATATAGTCACTATCGGCCGCCACGATTTCCAGAGGAGCAGCAGCGAGCCATTCTTCAGCATGACGGCACATCCGAAAATCGACCGAGAGACAGGGGAAGCCTTTGCTTTCAGATGCCACCCTTTGCGGCCGTTCCTGACGTTCTTCATATTCAACTCCGACGGAAGGAAACACAAGGATGTCCCAATATACTCGGCCGAGGGATCGACACTTAGTCATGACTTTGCTGTTACCAAAAACTACGCCATATTTCCTGATGTACAGATAGTTATGAACCTGTTGTGGATTCTGAAGGGACGATCACCAGTCGGAGTTGATTCCGCTAAGGTCCCACGACTCGGAGTTATGCCGAGATATGCAGAGGACGAGAGAGAACTGCGGTGGATTGATGTGCCGGGATTCAACATGTTGCACTGTTTCAATGCTTGGGAAGAAGATGGGGCCGGCGGTGATACTATTGTGATTGTGGCTTCAAATGCGGTAAAAGTTGAGCACGTGTTGGAGAGGATTGAACTCGCAGAATTAACAATAGAGAAGCTGACAATAAATGTGAAGAACAAGACTTTGCAGATGAGGCATCGCTTGTCCCCCAGAGTTCTTGATTTTGGAGTCATAAATCCAGCTTATGCTGCAAAGAAGAGCAGGTGAATTTTTTTTGCATGATTTTGAGTTAATTTTGCTTGTTTATAAGTGAAATCTGCGGATAGTTAACACTTTGGGTAAATTACAGCCACTTCGTTGAGAGTTTTAAAATTTAGGGTACATCTACCTCTCCTCATATTGTACATAATTACAAATACTCCTTATTTTTTGAGAAATTACATATACTCCTAAAGTTTGTAACCGTCTAACAAATAATCTATTTTCATCCATTTTTATAGGTAAACTGACCAAAATGCCCTTATGCACTGAATTATTTTTATTTAATTTTTAAAATTTTTTGGACTACAATGCGTAGGGAGAGGTTTCTTAAAATTTATTTTACATAGAGGAGGAATAATGCAATTTGACTCGGGTGATTTTTCTACAATTTTAATAAAAAAATTTAAGGGCAAAATGATCAATTTCAGGCTTTTGATTAAAAATTACAATCTCAGGGGAGTATTTGTAATTTTTCAAACAACGAGGGAGTATTTGTAATTATGCCAAACCTCATAGAAGGTAGAATGTAATTTACCCTAAAATTTATAAATACCTCTTTGTTGTTTGGAAGATTACAAATACCCCATGATTTTAACGTCTGTCTAACAACAAGTACATTCCGTTAGTCTTTTTTAGGTTTTTATCAAACGAAAATATATTTATAATTATATCAAATTTCATGAAGGTAGTTAGAATCTTTCTTAATGCTTTTCATGGTCTTATACAGGTACATATATGCAACTGTAATAGAGTTGAGGTCGGGGGTTGGGGTGGTGAAACTAGACCTATCACTGAACGTGGTTGCTGGTAGCGACTGCACGGTGGCTAGCCGCTTCTTTGAGGCCGACTGGTGTGGAGGCGAACTATTTTTCGTGGCAAGAGATCCGAACGATCCGACGGCCGAGGAGGATGATGGTTATTTAGTAACTTATGTACATAATGAGATTGCTCAGGAATCCAAGTTCTTGGTAATGGATGCTAAATCCCTTACTCTTGACATAGTTGCCGTTGTTAAGCTACCCTGTTGGATTCCTTATGGCTTCCATGGCATCTTCGTGTCCGAAGCTGACCTCCAGAAACTGTAAGAATTAATTGCACGTGTTAAACAAAGGCTTAATTGGATTTACAATCTAATCTTTGAAATTTAGTGTAATTACACGTAAATTCTTTGTGGTTTAAAAAATTATATTTAGTACCCTTAGGATTTGCTTCTGTCTAACAAATAGATCCCCCGTCAATCAAAATTCAATGAATTTGTTTATATCAACCAATTTTTTTTTTTGAATTAAAGTCGAGATTTATCATCGATTGACTTATTACTGACATATTGTAGGTCAAACAAATTTTTTTATGATCAAACTACCCTTGTATATCTTCACACGTTAACGCATGTGAGAGGGTATATCTTCACCGTTATAAGAGTAGTTTAGTCATAAAAGATTTATTTAGGTCGCAATAAGTTAATCGATGGTAAATATCGATTTTTATTAAGGTTTTTTTTTGTTAATATCAACACATTCGGCGAACTTTGACTAACAAAGGGATCTATTTGTTAAATAGAAGCAAACCTCAAAGACACTAGCTCCAAAAGGGAAGGTCCTACACAAAGGCCCCACCTATATATAGGAGGAAGCCCACTCAGGACTCCAGCCCATGCCCAAGGGAGTATTGACCAGGCCTATCTCAATAAGGAGGGAGTTCGGTCCAACTTGGAGAGGAAGATCCATCAAGAAGGCCCAGATCGAAGGCCTAGGCCTAGGGTAAGACGCCCAACAGGGAGGCTCAGACCCACCAAGGACGGATAAGGGTTGATCGGGTCCACCCTCTATCCTTATCTGTGGAAGACCCCTTCAACAGACACTCTACTTTCAAAGAGTCCAGGGGCTGTTGAAGTATGGGAAGACCAACACGAAGTCCTTCCAGAGTCCCAAAGCGACTAGGAGTCATTCCAAACATGACTCTTCTCCTTAAATACCATCTCATATGAATGGCTCAAGTAACGTTTTCTAGCACTCTAATTCACGATTTTATGCTCTCACACTCACACTTTGCTCATTTTCATGTTCTTTAACCATGAGAATTCGTCTCTTTTCCGTTTCATTTATGTTTATTTTTTCGTAACTGCTTACTCACTTGGGCGTTGGAGTGCTAACGTTTTTTTTGCAGGTTCCCATTTCATAGCTTGCAGAGAATCAATGGCCACTCCGTTCAAGTCCAAAAATAAGCTTTTTCAACTCACATCAATTGGCGCAGTTTGTGGAACACATAAATAAGACGTGAGGATTATGGCACTCCCAACAGCGGATCAGGCAAGCAGAAGGCCGTTGATGGTCCTGCTACCCTCAAGGGCTGCAAGTACTGTGAGGAGCCCCTTGGCTCCCTCCGATAGTGGAGAAGCTGGATCCTCCGGTCATTTTGAACCCTTGTCGGACCCTCCGCGGGACAATACCCCCTGGGATACCTCCTCTGATAGGTTGTCCCCAGGACTGATGGCAACCATCCAGCAGATGATTGCATCCGCTGTACGCGCAGATGGCATCTGTCGACGCTGCCCCCTAGCGGCGGATGGCCCCTGGGCCTCGGGGAGCCCCCCCGGTGCTCGCCGGACCGGCGAAAGATGACGAGGCCCTCCTAGGTCAGGGGTTCCTCGGATTACAGGAGGAGGAACCAATTCCCCCTCCCCCGGTGCGAGATGGTCCTCCCCTAGTTGGGAGGCCCAATTGGAGCACCCACAAAAAAGCTTGCAAGATGTGCAATATATGATTATGGGAATCCCTTTGGAGGTGCAAGGCGACATCCCGTTCAGCGAAGAGGCATGGCGGACGAGCTTCCTCCCAACTATCGAACACCAACCATTGCGGAGTACGATGGCAGAACAGACGCGCAGGATCACCTGTCATGATTCAAGACCGCGACACTCCTTTATCGATACACAGATGGAATCAAATGTCGGGTCTTTGTGACCACCTTCACCCGGGCGGTCCAACAGTGGTTCAACCAGTTGCCCCCCGGTTCGGTGAGGAGTTTTTGGGAGTTCCGCTCGATGTTCCTCCACCAATTTTTCAACAGCAGGAAACACTGGATTTTGACAGTCTGCTCGCAAGAGCAGCCAAGTACATCAATATAGAGGAGGCCCAAGCCTCTAAGAAAGAAGGACGGGGTGAGAAGAGGAAGGACGCACGCGAAAAATGATCCACCAAGAAGCCCCGTGCTGATGGGAGGGATAAGAAACCCTCTTTCCAAAGGGGACCTCCTGGCCATACTCCCCTCAACGCTCCCATCACTCAGGCCCTCATGATGGTAGAAGGGAAGGGACTGTTGATACGACCTCGTGGATCCAGGGAAGGCCTAACACAACCCAAGTTGGATAGGTTTTGTCGATTCCACAACGACTATGGGCACTCCACGAAAGAGTGCTGACATCTCAAATATGAGATCGAGCCGCTCATCAAGAATGGATACCTCCAAGAATCCGTCTGCAGAGAAAAGTCCCAAGGCACATGTCCTACCAGAAAAAGGACCAAAACCAAGGAAAAGCCCTATTAGAGTCCAGTCCCGAGCCTCCCCGGGCAGAAGGACGTAGACAGGCCTCAGCCGGGCCATCAGAGGATGGGAACCCCTCTCGGAAGGGAGTCATATGCATGATTGTAGGAGGACTTATGGGGGGAGACTCTTATAGAGCCTGTAAGGCGTTAGCTCAAGAAGTCGAGGCCACGTCTCACGAGGAAGTTTTAGATGTAAGCGCAAAGATGGGCGCGCCCATCATCCACTTTGGCCCGACTGAGGGAGCATGAGTCATTCTCCCCCTCAACGATGCCCTAGTAATCACGGCTAGTGTGGCCAACTATGAGGTTAACCGAGTTTTTATAGACTCAGGGAGTCGGCGGACATCATATATGGAGAAGCATATGACCAGATGCAATTGGGGGAAACCCCCATGGAGAGAGTTGATACCTCACTATAACGGGTTTGCGGGAGAAGTTGTACGCCCAAGAGGGGCAATAGCCCCCCCTGTCCCTAGGACAAGGGTCATTAAGGTGGACCTACCTAATCAAGTTCCTAGTGGTAGACGCCCCTCAGCCTGGGGAAGCCCTCCTTGAACCCCTTCCAAGCAATCATATCCACCTTTCACATGAAAATCAAATACCCTACGCCAGGCGGGATTGGGGAAGTAGGTGGAGACCAACAATAGTCACAGAGGTGTTACATGGACACTGTCCGCAACGAACAGAAGTGGGGGGTTATAGAGCCCCTCTTCCCCCAAAGGAGTCTTGCGAAAAGCAGGGGAGGGACCCCTCGGGGGAGAAGGAGGTGGTATGCCCAGGGACCTCCCCATAAAAAGCCTCACCCAACAAGGAGGATCACTCCAAAGTCCAACCAGCAGAAGAGCTGTTGACCATCAAATTATACTCAGAAAACCTTGGCAAGATTGCTAGGATAGGCTCTCAGCTAGAAGAAACCCAGATGGAGGACCTGATCCGGTGCCTCCAGTGCAATATGGATATCTTCGCTTGGACTCCCCAAGATCTAGAAGGGATAAGCCCTAAAGTCATAATGCACCACCTCAACATTGATCTTTTATGAAGCCGGTCAAGCAAAAGAAGAGGCACTTTGGCCCAGAGAAAGATAAGATCATACTAAGCCGAGGTAGAAAGGCTAGCGGAAGCATGCCATATACACGCCAAAAGTGGGAAGCCGCCCGTTTGAAGAAACTGGCCGTTCGTTTCCTACTAATAGGAGACACCCTCTACGAGAAGTCCTTTGCACATCCCCTCCTGAGATGCTTGTCCAAAGAAGAGGGGCACATGTCCTCAAATAAATTCACTAGGGATATTGTGGAGCACACATAGGGATATTGGCCGTTGCCAACAAATCTCTGAGGACAGGGTACTTTTGGCCTACGATGAAACAGGATGTGAAGGCCCTGGTCAAGCAATGCGAGAAATGTCAAAGGCATGCCTCCCTAATACACCAGCCTATCGAACCATTGGCCACACTGTTGGCACCATGCCCTTTCGCACAATGGGGGATGGACATTGTGGGGCCGTTCCCCATGGCCCCAGGACTGCGAAAGTTCCTATTAGTAGCCATACACTACTTCACAAATGGGTGGAGGCCGAACCTCTTTCCCGCATCACAGAGGGAGAAGTCATGAAGTTCCTATGGAAAAACATCATATGTCGCTTCGGGCTCCCTCGAGAGATCATTTCGGACAATGGACGACAGTTTCGAGGAAACAAAATACGAGATTGGTGCAAGGGTTATGTATCAAGTAAAGATTCACCTCTATGGCTTACCCTTAAGTTAATGGTCAAGTGGAGGTCACCAACCGCACCCTCCTACAAGGCATCAAAAGAAGACTCGATAGAGTCGGGGGTAACTGGGTCGAAGAGCTCACTAGTGTCCTATGGGCTTATCGAACTACTCCTATGAATTCTACGGGCGAAAACCCCTTTTTCCTAGTTTATGGGACGGATGCTGTAATACTAGCTGAAGTGGGCATGCCTTCCCACCGGATAATATGTTACTCGGAAGAATACAACAACAACTTGCTTAGCGAGAATCTCGATCTCATTGAGGAGCTCAGAGAAAAAGCCTTCCTCCGCATGCAAAGATACAAAAGCATAATGATCAATGTGTACAACAAACGGGTTAGGCCCCGGGATTCCAAGTTGGCGATTTGGTACTCCGAAAAGTAGAGGCATCTAAACCAGTGGGCAAGCTGGACCCTACTTGGCAAGGACCCTATAAAGTTGGGGGAATCCTAGGAAATGGAGCATATGAACTAGAGGATGGGGACGGACACCCACTTCCTCACCCATGGAACGTATACAACCTTAAGAGATTCTTCACATATGTCCCTTCAAGCGGACCTATTATCGAGAAGGGCATCCCATGCCTTCCCTAACGAAAGACTAATCCTATTGTCCAAGGCAGGCTCCTCACAGAAGGACATCTCCTCATCTCCTCTAAAGCGGGGATCCCTCAAATACTTAAACAAGCCCTGCTGCAGTGCAGGCAGTCCACTCAATAAGCCCTGCTCCTTCATAGGCAGTCTATCCCAACAAGCCCTACCACAGTGCAGGTAATTCACTTAATAAGCCTTGCTCTTTCGCAGGCAGTCTATCCCGCAAGCCCTGCCACAGTGCAGGCCCAGTAAGCCCTGCTCTTTCGCAGGCAGTCTATCCAACAAACCCTGACCCAATGCAGGGAGTCCACTTAATAAGCCCTGCTCCTTCGCAGATAGTCTATCCAACAAGCCCTGCCACTTTGCAGGCGATACCTCTCATAAGACATGCCACTTCGCAGGCAGTTCCCTCAACAAGCCTTGTTGCTACATAGGCCGTCTACTTAATAAGCCCTGCTCTATTGCAGACAGACTACCCAACAAGCCCTCCTTTTACGCAAAACATCCAGGCAAAGTCTAGTCACATTGCAGGCACATTTTTCCTGCTATGATTACAGGTGCCAAGGCAAAACAAGTCTTGTTTTAAGCAAGCAACCACATTCAAACAAAGACTACAAAGCCTCTAGACAGATCAGGGTGCATTCGACGGCTCCTTTAGGAAGGAAAATCACTTCCTATCTCAGGCAACATTCAAGGCATCAATAAAAATCCTATTTCCATTTTTAGGAGTTACCAGAAAAGCATGCATAGGGCTACCAGCCCCCAATCATCCAAAATTGCAAGAAAGCACAAGAAAAGCGAAAGGAAAAGCATACCATACAAAAATCCCCAAGCTAAACCGACTAGGGGGAGAGGGTGCAGTATCATCATGCAAAAAAAAAAAAGGGTGGGGGGAATAAAATTGTTTCATCCCCTTGCATCAGGGGGGCAAGAGCAACAAAAATTAAGAAATATTCACTAACATCAGGGCGTACATTTAAATATCCTTCCCCACAGGCGGGGTCTTCTCAGGCTCTTCCATGGTTTCTGGCTCCGAGAAGGGGGGGACTAGCATCGGTGGGGTCTGCCAAGGGGGTTGGATCCATCACAGAAGGCTCATTGGTCAGAGACGCCCCATCCCCTCTTCTGGGGCTCGGATCTCCTCCATCACTGACTCCAACACTTGATCCAGTTCCTCTTCTGAAAAGAATCTACCAGCCATATAATTGAGAAGCTTAAGAATCCTAGAAAATACAGAAGAAAATGGGACAAACTTGTTACCTGGATCAAGCGAGGGAGACTCAATAACGGGCGGAGGAGGAGTAAAGGGGTTGAGGCCTTCTTCAGACTCCCATCATAATCCAAGAAGGAGAGGTCCGCCCCCTCTGGAGGATAACCTTAGGCCAAAACAGTTCCTGGCAGGACGTAAAGCCGTACCTTAAGAATGGCCCCGTGATCCTAGCCAGCTCCCCCTGGAATTCCTCAGACTTCTTATAGTCCATGAGGCGACTCTCCTAGTATGACGCCAGAAATTGCTTGCCCTCCTTAGTATAGGGAAATTCTAAACGGGCCTTGTTGGCAGCTTGGCAAAGCCCTTCGACTGATCTTGGGACAGGGCCAAGAAGTCTTGCTGCAGCCTCTTCCTCTCCTTCTCCGCCTGCTGATACTTCTCAGTGACCTCTCTGTTGGTCTCCTTGATCTTGGTCACCTCGGAACCAGACGTTCCACTCGATCCTCAAGCCGCTTCCATTGGGGGTCAGGAGGAGGAGGAAGGGGAGTTTCCAAATGGTGGCTCAAAAGTTCCCCTGCCATAGAAGTCGTCTGCAAGAAAAGAATGAAAATCAACAGCCTCATCAAAACACCAAAAATAAGCATCCCGCTACGGAGAAACAACATACCTTGGCTAGCTAGTTGGCGAAGGCCCCCGGCCAACTCCTCCATTGGGAGGGAGGTCAACGAGTGGCGGTCCACTGGGAGGATCAGCCCCCGCAAAAAATTCAGTATTGAGCCCTGGCTCTCCTTCCCTCTCCCTTAGAAGGGACTGATGGGTATACACCCTCCAGTCCGGAACAAAGTGCTGGCGTCGAGGAGAGGAGCCCCTAGAGAAAGGAGGAGGGGCCGTAGTGGATACCAGCAAGGAGCTCCCAGAAGGGGGATGGCTGGAAGAGCCTCTCTTCGCCCGCTTAGAAGGCCCACCATAAAAAGGAGCGGCTGGGCGCTTCCCCTTCCCGTCACCAGGGGCAGGCATCCCCTTTGGTGTCCTCGCAACAGAGGAAGACTCGGTCGGACTCCCATGAGCAGTTTCCTGGAACAACCTGTCAAACATGACCTTCTTTGCGCAAAAGAGAAAACACATTCAGAAAATGCACAAGAATCAAGGAAATAAAGAGTAAAGGGTACCCAAGGGCTCATCCAAAAGGACCTCCTTGGGGCTCAACCCAAACCGGAAGAGGAGCCCTTCTTTTATGAGGCCCCTGACGTCATAAGGGTCCTCATTCAACTCCTGCAGAAAGGCGGAGAGGGTTGGCGACCTATCCTTCCCAGCTACTGGGTCCACATGGGGGAGGTCAAAAATCCACTCACAGGGGAAGGACTAGGGAAGGGGCGCACAAAAAGAAGTTTCCTCTCCAAGACTTAGGCGCGCTTGGGGTAGGCAGGTAGTGGACCCCCTTCGAGGGGAAAAAATGGAAGATGTTAGGCTCTGATTTTCTCAATTGAAAATAAAAAGAAAAGTGCTTACTAGAGACGGGCCAACTATGGTGCGTAAAGATTATAGCGAAGTTAGTAAGAAGGCTGAAGGAGTTGGGCGTCAACTAGTTCAGAGGAACCCTAAATAACTTGGCAACTCTCAGCTAGGCCTAATAAAAACACAAACAACCAGCGGGGGGATGCTCGGGTGAACTGTCAGGGGAGGGAATATAAATAGTATAGCCCTAGGGGATTCCGAATTCCTCCCATAACCAAGTGGCATCGGAGGCCCAAAAGAAGGATGCTCTGTCCAAGGGAAGGGGACTCGTTTCCCTCTCTCCCTCTTCCTCCTCATCCTCCTCACCTACACCCTTCGCTTCCGGCGGTTCTCCCTGCTCCTCCTCCGGGGAAGAGCCTGCTTCATCATTCCCCCTGGGGGACTCCCCGTCTCCAAGTCCTCATCCTCATCTTCATCAATCAAACGCCTAGGGGCACGGGAAAGATTTCTCAAACTCCATCGACGGCCGCCACGAGGAGCTGCAAGACCAGCCGCCCCCCTATGGAAGAAGCTGTGGAGGGATCATCCCCTCCAGCCCATTCACCCACAAATTGGATAGACTCGTCGAAAGGAGTGGAGGAAGACATTTTTTTGCGAGAAAGTGAAGGAATGCAAAAGAAGGAACAAGGTTACTTACAGAGATGTTGGAGGTTTAAAACTGCAGTCTCTCTTTCTTGCAAAGACGTGGGAAGGCGAAAAAATGAAGGGAGACAGGTGTAATAACGCAACCAAATGGGAGAACGTGGAGAAGCGATGTAGTTGCCAAAACATTGTGCAAGAAACCGCCTCCTATTGGGCGGTTACCAAGAGTGAGGAGTAATTGGTGTGGGTGGTTAGCAATAATTGCCCCCCAGCCAAGGCGCGTGACGCTCACTCGCGTAGCCTTTGTACAAGCCTAAGGCCTAGCCTGACATAAAGGCAGCCCCAATCATCATGACATGCACAGGCGACCAGACACCCGTCGCCCTAGCCAACTGTTCCACTTCCCTCAACCAAACAGGAGGCTCGTCTGGAGCTCAACAGTTAGGAAATGGGGTAGCACCTCCCTCGATACCTTTTTGAAAGGACTCTACTCTGAGTGGGAATGGTAGTAAACTCTCCCCCTCAGAGTGCGGAGGGGGACTGATTGATATATGCTAAAAAGACTAGCCTAGAAGCCCAAAAGACGTTGGTAGGAGTCCAAAAGTGAAGGCCCTACGCAAAGGCCCGCCTATATATAGGAGGAAGCCCACTCAGGACTCCAACCCATGCCCTAGGGAGTATTGACTAGGCCTGCTCCAATAAGGAGGGAGTTCAGTCCAACCAGGAGAGGAAGATCCATCAAGAAGGCCCAGAGCGAAGGCCTAGGCCTAGGGTAAGACGCCCAGCAGGGAGGCCCAGACCCACCAAGGACGGATAAGGGTTGACCCGGTCCACCCTCTATCCTTACCCGCGGAAGACCCCTTCAACAGACTCCCTACTTTCAAGGAGTCCAGGGGCTGTTGAAGTCTGGGAAGGCTAGCACGAAGTCCTTCCAGAGTCCCAAAGCAACTAGGGGACCTCCAAACATGACTCTTCTCCTATAAATACCAGCTCATATGGCTGGCTCAAGTAACGTTTTCTAGCACTCTAATTCACGATTTTATGCTCTCACACTCACACTTTTCTCATTTTCATGTTCTTTAATCACGAAAATTCGTCTTTTTTCTGTTCCATTTACGTTTATTCTTTCGTAACTGCTTACTGACTTGAGCGTCGGAGTGCTAACGCTTTTTTTTGCAGGTTCCCATTTTATAGCTTGTAGAGAATCAAATGCCACTCTATTCAAGCCCAAAAATGAGCTCTTTCAGCTCACATTAACTACGATTATTTATTTATAATTATAACAATTAGCTATAATAAAATGTTATCTTATTTCATGTGCAGATTTCATTACATTGATGTTCTGGATTAGAACATCTGATCATGTGTTTCTTTAGCACGACTCATTAATGAAATAGAAAACTAAGAGAAGTGATGATGATGATGATCCTATTTTCTTTCTTTTCTTTTTTTTTTTTTTTTTTTTTTGTTTTTGGATGATCTTATCATCTTAGGGTAAATATTAATTTTGATCCCTTATATTAGACCTAGTTCAATTTTGGTCCCTTTCATTACAAAATATTAATTTTAGGACAATATTTTGATTTATCTCAATTTTGGTGCCAATGTAAAAAATTGACGAAAATCATCAACTGCTGTAAAAAGGAGGCGTCATCTGCCACTGATGCTTCCCAAGTTGTGGAAGCATCCACATGGTCGACCCCTCCCACCACCTAAGCTCGTCTGGCATCTTAAAGCCTGCTGGTGGATCACACGGGCGGCTCCATCAGCCGCGACGCCAGCACATCCCATGTTAGGCCGTGCACCCCCCCCCCCATCAGACGCTGCATCCCCCAGCCATCTTTCGTAGCACCACCCCCACCAGCCATGCTTGGTACATCAGTCTCTCTAATGCGAAGAAAGTAAATTTAATTGCTTTAAATTGTTTTGTTTTAGTTTTTGTTGGATATTAATTAATGGTTTTTGCAGGTCGAATTGAGATTTTCACAACGTGTTCGGAGTTGTGGTGTGCGACCACTTTCCCTAGCCGTGGCCCAGGTATAGTGGCATCCCACAAGACTAGTAAGACTTTTGGTTCTAGCAGCTGAAAATAATTAATTTGTATTTTTTTAAAGTACATCTTTGATTCAACATTATTGAGGACTAACAAGTTTTTATATCTCTTTGACTTTCTATTCAGGTACTACTGGTACTGCACCAACGACATGATGTACAAAGTGTTCAGAGACTTTGCCGGGAAGACCTACGATGGACACTCGGTGCATCCAGGGCCTCCATAACATCTGATGTGGCTAGCCAACGAGATTTGGCAGCAGCTGCGGGAGTATTGGGCCTCTCCCAGGTTCAAGATGAGGTAGCGAAAAATAAGGCCAATCGGGTGACCAACATAGCATCAGCTTCCACTGTGTACAACGAGGGCTCATCCTCCATTGGGATGCACAAAAGGAAGCTACTAATTTTGTTTTTTTATTATAAATAATTAATACATATACATTTAATTACTAAATCTAGTGCTTACAATTTTCAATTGCTCCACAACAATCACAACTTGACAAGTTGCTAAAGCATATGGAAGTCTTTTCCAAATGCTACAAGAAGAAGGCCGATGGCACCTGAAGTGGGTCGAGGGCGGAACAGGTGGTGGTAAGTACAATGAAATGAAAACTATTTAATTAATTATTTGCTTTTTCAATTTTTCTTATTTAAAGAGATCTTCCAAAAGCTGCTAGAAGACCAGGCTGTCTAGGCACCAGCCAATGGGCACGATCTCGCTTCTTTAGCAGCTGTGGGTCACTGCAATCAACGTCCCGACAAGTGCCGCATATTTGGTCTAGGCCCAAAGGCCCACACGTAGGTTGCGAGACTATTATAGAGGACTATGGCTCCGCCGACCCCAAATCTAGAGAATGTGGGCCTCAAGCGGCATATGGAGAGGATGGCGATGCACATGATGATGCACTTCGACATCCCTCTATTGCCCGAGCTGCCCATGCCTCCAGCCGATGACCCTCCAAAAACTGAGGAGCTCGATGACAACAAAGAGCAGGACGAGGAGGCTGCTTTAGGTTAGAATTTTATTATTTATTTAATATGTATTTTTTGTATAATTTTTTAATTAATATAATATTTTTTATTAATTATACCTTTAATTTAAATCCAGTCCAATTTATTTGATAATTAAAATTATAGAAGCAAAAAATAATTAAAATTAAAATTAATTAATAATTAAATCACACAATTTAATTTAATCAAGAATTAAATAAAATTAATTTTTTAAAAAATTCAAATATGAATTTTTGCAATGAATTTTACAGCATACGTTGTCGCAAAAAAAAAAAGTCCGTTGGACAAATGTGAAATCGATGCAAAATCCATCCCAATTGGGACAAGATGGATGTCACTAAACCTGTCTCAAAATCATTTCGTCCCAAAACTTTTCAACATCAACTGTTGCAAATTCCACCTTAATATTATCCCGTCTTTTGGCCGTTTTCCAGTGGGCACCCGTCTCAAACTTTTGGATGATTTTGAGACGGATGCCGTGTCAAAGTCGCTGCAAAATATTTTCATTTTTTAATCAAATTATCTCAAAAAATAAATGTAAATCCATTGAAAATTTAATTCAACAATTATCCGTTCATAGGACAACAATAATATGCAACAGTAAGATCCATCGACCTCTAGTCAATTCTAAATTTGAGCCGGAAACTTTTCTCCCTTTCCAAATTTTTTTCAACATCATGCCAATGACGGGAAGTTGCCCGTCGCAAACCCCGTCTCAAGAAGCGATTCCTCATCGCAATACTTTTCATATATGTTGCAAAAATCCATCCAAAACACCTATGAAATTCTTGTAGTGATGAGTTTCTACAAGTAAATGTGTAAACCCTTATATTCACCTTATTTTGTTTGTCTAAATTAAAACTTTTTGGGACTAGGATATTATCAATTAAACTAATTAATTTTAATTTAAATTATATTAATCTCCGCATTTTGTATTAAAACTTTTGATCTATTGTAATTTATAAAAGCGTGTGAAAATGAGAATCCTTCGGAATGATATAAGTTTTCAACCTTAGAAATGTAACAAACAATGAGCAGGACAAGTTTACAAATAGACCCGCTAACTCCATCTCTCCACAGTCACCAACAACTCAGATAAATCCTCTTCTGTCGAATAAATAAAGCAAAGAAAACCCAAGTAACTGAACAAGAGGGGAAAAAAAACCATAAAAGAGGCAATGGCAAGGCTCGCAATCGTCTTAGCTGGAGCTATCTGCTTCCTCTCTCTCGCTCAAGTCGCCATCTCCGATAAGCCTAAATTCATCGTCAAGGGAAAGGTGTACTGCGATATTTGTCGTGCGGGTTTCGTCACTAAATTCAGCAAGCCTATGCCGGGTACGTACATGAACATGATCAATGAATACCCTGCACATGCACGTATATAATTATATATCTTCTTTTACATATATAGGAGCGGAAGTGAAGTTGGAATGCAGAGAGTCGTACGACAAAAGCGCGAAAGTGACATACCGCTTGACCGGGGGCGTAACCGACGACAAGGGAGAGTACAGGTTGGAGGCGGAAGGTGATCATGGAGAGGAATACTGTGAGGTAACAATGGTGAAGAGCAGCCAGCATGACTGCGATGAGATTCCAATTGACGGTTCGGGAAATAAGCTGGTGGCTGAAATCCAACTCAATGCCAACCGCCACGCCACCCCCCTCAGCTACACCACCAAGAAAAGGGCGCCCGAGTGTGAGGATCTCCAGAAGTGGAACGAGGAGGTCGAAGAGGACGAGCCCACCGAGCTTTGATGCGATTATGATCGAGTTTATTAATTTCTTATGACCTTGTTAGGATCCAACCCAGATTTTTGTTTATTTACATTTAGGTAAATAGATGATTTGAATAAAAATATTAGTGATATAATTTAATCTTATTCTACGTTTTATCAATCATTAATGTATCACGATTTAAGGTTCGTTTGGTTCAAATGAGAGGGAAGGGGAAGTGAAAGGGGGAGGGGGAGGGGGAGGGGAAGGAGGAAGGGGAGGGAAAGAATAATAGTTTTTCTTCAAGTTGTTTGGTATAATTAGAAGGAGTGTAAATCTCAAATACTTTCCCTTGTTTGGTAAGAGAAAATTAGATTGAGAAGAAAAGATTAATTTTTGTAATTTTACAGTTTAACCCTTTTTCTTCATTTTGCATTAGAAGATAAACAAGTTAATATTATATTAATATCAAAGATTTAAAAAATTTAGTAATAAAAATATATATCAAACAAGAACAATAATTTTTTTATTAAAAGAAATATTCATCAAAACGAATATTGTTCATTTATTCTAAACTATTCAATTTAAATAAAATAAAAATTACTCGTGCCGGCGGCAGGAAGAGGGAACACGATTAGGGGAAAGGATTATTCAATCAAGATTAATAGCAAATTAGCAATAAAAAATTTTAAAAAATTGCAAATGCAAAGTATGTTTACTGGATTGTTGACTTCGACGGAGTAGTTTTTCCAACAATTTGGTTATCTTTTCTCTGGCGATTATGTATGGTATTATCAACAGGAAGGAGAAAAGAATTTGAGTGATTTATATATATATATATATATATATATGGGCAATAGAGTAAATAAAAATAAAATATGTATTTTTATTTTTTTTTTTGTCTTTTTTGCTTTATACTTCCACTTTTCCGGCCAATTTCGGACGGAAACGAGATTGGACCCGGAGGGGTTTCATATACATCCAGTTTTACTTCCCCTCCATCTCTTCCTCCAAACCAAACACTAAACTTTTTCTTATACATCTCTTTTTACTTCCACTTCTCATATACTTCCACTTTTTCCTCCAACCAAACATACTCTTAATCTCATCCCTCAAAGTAAACGAGACCTATATGTTATTCATGTTGTGGGTCTATTCTATTCTGAGTTAATGTGCTTGTACGGGAGCACCTAGCTATTTATGTATTTTATTATTGCTTTTGGGATAGAGTTTGGAAGAGTTCAAAAAATTCCCTATGAAAATTAAAGTATCATTTACACCTCCTATGTTATAAACAAAAGTTCAAAAAAAAATCCACTGAGGCCAGGCTTTGTTATGCACGCACGTTGTCTGCACTTAGGCATGTAAAAAAGTGCATTTTTTGAACAATTTTGCCCTTCCCTCTCTCCTTATATTACATATAATATATATAATTTAACAAATTTTAAAATAATAGAAATATATATTAATAATAAAATATTATTTTATATAAATATATAATAATATTATTATTTTTAATATAATATTCTTTTAATATTAAAAAAATTTAATTTTTTTTAAAAAGAGAGAGAGAGAGAGAGAGCGGCGGCGTGGCGAGGCGGCGTCGCCGCACCCTCCTCACCACAGGGCGACGATGATCGCCCAGCGAGGGCAACCGTGTCGCCCCCGACATCTGGGCAACGGTGACGCCGTCGCCCAGACCAGATTTTGGCAACGGCGGTCGTCGCCGCCGCCCTCGCTAGGTACAATCCACAAGATATGTATGCAACTGTAGAGGCGACCAGAAATGAATTCATCCCGGCGGTTGGGTCTCTAATCGCTAGGTACAATCCACAAGTTTTTCTTATACTTGAAACCCACATGCAAGTAGATCAGTCGCCTTGGGTCTCAAGAGAGCTACCTTTCGATTGGTCTGCGGTCTCGTCCTCCATCAGTCTATCCGGTGGGATTTGAGTCCTATGAAAAACGCACTAGGTCACTCTCCATCAGGTCCACGCCTCCCCCAAAATGATCCACATGGAAGTGACGCTGAGAGATGGTATCCAACCATTGTTGTTAAGCATGGTTTACAACCACTCGCAACATCATCTACAGAGCTAGGTTTGGGTTGAACTCTCCTCTTCACCGTCTATTATTAACATACAATGGGTGGTTCTAGGAGACTTTAATAATATATTACATCCCTACGAAAAGATTGGGGGTACGGGTTTCGATAGATATAGTAGTAGGAAATTTTAGGAATGCATTGATAACTGCAAATTAATTAATCTTGGCTATATGAGTCACAGCTTCACTTGGACTAGTCGTATACTTGGATCGGCCTTGAAAGACTAGACAAAGTTTTCACTTCAGAAGATTGGCTTTTAGCCTATCCTCATGCAAAAGTTTTTCACGTAGCATGCAACTCCTCAGACCACTCCCCTATTTTGCTTGATCTTAACAACTCGAGTGAACGTAGACCTAAAGTGTTCAGATTTGAGAATGTGTGGACCTTATATGATACTTTTGAACAATTTGTATAGAGTATTTGGGATACAAATTATGAGCATTTGCGCCGAAAGGGGTTGTGAATGGGGAGGGGGAGGCGACGGGGTGGAGGGAAAGGGAGGGGGGCACCGGAGGGTGGGGAAGCTTGGGGTTTACTTTTTTTCTTTAATTGAAAGTATATATTATAAAAATACTATATATTATATATAAAATAGTATTTTTACTTTTTAATAAATATTTATATATATCATATAGAAGAATCTTAGATTTGGGCCACTCGTTTCAATCAAGCAAATCAAACCATTGTTTTGTACACAAAATATAACAAAAAATTGCATTAAGGGTGCGTGTGTGCGACACAACAAATTTTGAGGGCTTTTTTTTCATTCATTTTTTAAATTATAGGGAGATAAATTGATTTCTTTTCATAGAGGGTTTTTGAACAATATTGATAACACAAGAAGGTAAATGGGATTTTTTTTCCTTAATTAAACTAATTAATTTTACTTTTAATTATTTTTCTGCATTTTGTACTAAAACTTTTGATCTACTGTAATTTATAAAATCACTGAAAAACATATTAAAATTTATTATTTATCTCAATTTAAACTAATTGGAAAAAGCAACACGACAAAATTACTAGTAAATTCGTCCGAAATACTCATCGCAAATTCATAAAAATCCTTCACACTATTGTGTGATGAACTTGAGGCGAGTTTGGGTTGTTGTACGATAGTGGTCACAATGTTTGTGACAAACTTGCGACGGTTTTCAATTTTTCGCAAAATTGTGAAGGATGTTAGTTGGCTGCATACGTAATGAAATTCGTTGCAAAATTAATTATGTCCATTTTTTTAAATTGTTAGTTGGGAAAAGGCCATCACAAAGTGGGTTTATTCACCTTTTCTGAAAAATGAATTTGGTGACAGATTCTGCTACGGACTTTTCTTTCCCTCGCAAAATTTGAATTTGATTTTCCAAACCAAAATTTTTGTAACAGTGTTTATTAACACTTAGGTGGCTCATGGCTGTGAGAAAAGGGGTCGCAAAAAATCCATCCCCAGTGTTTGGATTTATTTTTGTAATTCAACTAGTTAGTAATTCGTGACATGGCACAGGAGTATTGTATTTTTAAAAAGATTAATAAATAAAATTATGAATCATTTCATTTGAATTTTAAAATATAAAATTAAATAATTTATAAATAATTTAAAATTGAAATTTATAGTAATAGGAAAGTATAAAAACACAAAAGTATATTGAATATAAAAATAATTTAAATTATTTTACTAAAACTGAGTTAATCCTTTGGATAAACATAATCAATAGTACACTTATCTAAATTTAAATAAAATTGAAATAACTATTTAAGTATTAGTATATGATGTGAGCTAAAAGAGCTCGTTCTCGAGCTTTTGTGGAGTGAACCTTGGGTTTCTGCAAGCTATGAAACGGGAACCTGTAAAAAAAGCGTTACCACTCCGACGCTCATATCAATAAACAGTTGTAGAAGAATAAACGCAAATAAAGCAAAGAGACGGTGAAATCTCGTGAGTAAAGAGCATGAAATAAGCTTAGTGAAAGTGTGAGAGCATAAATTTGTATGTTTAATGTGCTAAAAAATGTTACTTGAGCCAGCCAAGTAGACCGATATTTATAGAGGAAGGGCCACAAGGAGGAAGGACTCTTCATCACCTTGGACTCTGGAAGGACCGAGTAATGGCCTTCCTAGACTTCTGCGGCCTTCGGACTCCTTGAAAATAGGGAGTCGGTTGGAGTGGTCTTCCGTAGATAAGGATAAGGGGTAGACCCAGTCAACTCTTATCCATTCTTGGTAAGCCTGGACCTCCTTGATGGGATTTCCTCTTAGGCTTGAGCCTCCACCTTGGGCCTCCTTGATGGGGGTAGACCTGGTCAATCCCTCATTAGACTAGGCTGGCACCCCGAATGGACCTCTTCGTGGAAATAGGTGGGCCTTTGTCTGGGGCTTCAACACCCTTCTCTGGGCTTTTGAATGTCTACTTGGCTTTTGGGCCTTGCTTTTGGGCTGACCCTTTTGTCATGTATCAATCAGTCCCCCCACTCTAAGAGTGAGGGTTCTCTATCATTCCCACTCAGAGTAGAGTCCTTCTGGGGTCAACGAGGGAGGTGTGACCCCTTTTCCTGCTTGTTGGGCTCCAGGCAAGCTTCCTTCCTGGCTAAGGGAAGCGGAGCAGTCGTCCAGGGATACGGGCATCTGGCGTCACGCCTATCATGATGGTTGAGAGTTGCCTTTATGGCAGGCTAGGCCGTAGGCCTGTGCAGAGGCTACGCGCCTTGCCTGGAGGCAGTTATCGCTAATCGTCCGCGTCGGCTACTTTTCTGGCTTGGTAGCCGCCTAATAGGAGACGGTATCTTGCACGATCTTCAATTAACTGCATCTTCCTCCACGTTTTCTCCCTCGATCGTGTTAAGAGGAAAACTGCAACTTTATACATCCCACCATCTTTGTAAGTGCAATTTTTCCTCGTTCGTATTTCTTATCATTTTTCCTTTCAATAGTGCGACTAATTAATCCTCACCTGGATGTTGTATAATGACCCAACTAATGCGGATTAATTACTCTAGGTACGGACCTGAATATCATATTTGTCAAGAAATCCTGTAGCTGGCTTGCATTTCCAAATTTGTTGATTGAAATTCAAGATGTACAATGGGTCGGGTTAGGTTGGACCGGATTGACCCTAAAAAAGTAGGTTGTTCGGCTCAGGAATTTGTTGATTGAAATTCAAGATGTACAATGAGTCGGGTTAGGTTGGACCGGATTAACCCAATAAAAAAGTGGGTTGTTCGGCTCAGGACCACCAGGTATCAAGTCGATCCTAGGCCGGGCTTGTTGGGCCATTTTTATTTCTTTGAATAATGCATTACATATAATTTTTATTTTATTCTTTTAAGTTGACTATTCTAGTAGGTTTTTTTTATACTTTTGAAACTCTAAATTTTTTTTTTATCTTTATTGTTCTATTTCCAAAATTTTAGTACATTAATTCATTAAATACTATTTTCTTACAGTTTATTTTAAGTCATTTTTTGATTTGTTCCTATCTTAGTTTATTACTATAAGCTTGTTACTCAAATTATTATTTAAGTTTATGATCTACTCTTAATTATTTTTTAATCATATTTTTTTGTAATCTAATTTATTATTTATTTATTTTATATGATAACCATAAATTTAAATAATTGTTCAGGAAAACACCTCAATTTCATAAAAATAAAAAATAAGACACATCCAATCTTGGTTCGAGCCTCAATCGGACCGGTCCATAGGTTGGGACTAAATTTTAAAATGGACCCAATCGTGTCCCATTTGAAGGCTCAAGACCACTTAGGACGAACTATAAACAGCAGTGGGATAATTTTGAGCCGAACCTTTTTGAATTGATCCGTGCCAATCCTAAACCGACCCGAACCCGACCCGAACCAGCGCCACCTTAAATTCAAACATAATATTTAACTATATTGTAGTCGCCAATAATGGATACTTTTGTTGTCATCATAAATAGAACCACTTCAGTTTCAAGATTTCGGTAATTTTAATTGTATACTATGACGACATTCACATTGCTCTATATATATATATATATATATATATATATATATTAAAATACATCCATATTTCTAAATCAATCAAAATACCATTAAAACATTGTTAGAGTAATTTAAGATTAGTATTTTGTGGCACATTATGTGTGTATAATTCCGTAATACTATTTAATTATACAAATAATATATTAATATTAAATTTATAAGAAAGTGCTAGACAAAAAAACATGCATGAAAATTAAAAAAAAAAAACCATCAAAAGATAGTGGAGGAGTGGGAATTAGTTAAAAATAAATTAAGTATTAATAAAATAGAACAAAAAAAGAGAAATACCAAAAGAAATATCCTCCCTTAATATATAGTATGGACTATGGACCATAGAAATTGTGGACTAATCGATTTATATCATTTAAGACTGTTGATTTACATCAAATAGATCTAACGGTATATGGCAAGAGGTATATACACTGGAAAAAAAAATACTATTGCTTGTACTTTAATGATTATGGACTGAAAATCATGATAAATAATTATTATTAATCATGATTAGAATAAAACCAAGGCAAAAACTTGGTTTATCCATTATGGAAAATAATTATTATCATAATTACGATCCATACCAAATGTTTTAACAACACTCATACAAATCATATATATCTTGTTTCACTGGTCCGGGACCTCCGCGTCTAGGTATACCTCCATCAAAATCTCATGACCACGAAGATATATTCGTACAAATATGCAAATGAGCAAAGAACTGGCAAGGTAATGGGCATGAACGCCTTTAAGAAGAATACACACAAAACAATTAATCATAGACAAGAACAGGGTTCTAGAGCACAAGGCTGGTTGGGTAAGTTTATTTGCAACGTTTTATAAGATGTTTTGAGGAGCTTAAAAGCTCGGCAAAACACCCTCTACATATGTAATGAGGAAATAGTACAACATTTTTTTTGACTGGTTCCAACGTGAATGAGTGCAAAACCAGAAACAAACTAATGATGGATGAGTGGCCACCAAAAGACCACCGCCTTGAAAAAGGCGGTGCCCAGCCCTTCCCGGCACAGGCCAGGTTAGGCGCTGTGTGAATTTTCCTCTAAAACCAACCTACCTACACTTTTCACTTTGAACGTAACAAGTGGTTCTGTAACAAATGGGAATTGGTTTATTTAGGCGATGTGGGACAAGCGGATGTGTTTACTAGTAGTCATTTCTTACATTACCAAATTTCTCCGTGTCTATGATTTGTACAGTACTGGTAGGTAAATCATGAATTTAAGACACCCCTATGAACAAGGACAATGTTGCATACCATTTGAACGGAAACATTCTTCAGCCAGACGCTAGGAACCCAGTTGAAGTATATACTTTAGACATTAATATCTGAGCGTGTTGGAAAATCTATACCATGCAGTGCAGGTACCCTCTCCAAGTCTTCTTTTGAGAACAGTGGGAAGAGCCACAATGCTTTTCTCGTGCCAAAAACCTAAATGAAAGTATAATTGACGATAAGGCAGTTGAGTAACAAATTGAAGAAAGAGGACACATGAGCGGAATTTCTATTGTCTATTTATCCAAATGTAATTTGAAATCACAAGTGCTGCGATGTAACTAAGGAATTAAGACTGACATGCATGTGGTTTCCTACGAGTCACGTATCCAAATATTAATTGAGACAATTTTTCGTATAAAACTCTCCTTTATAAGGGTGATATTCATAGATTGATATATCTCTTGTTTGAATTCTTCGAATTCAAAAATAAACAATGTTGATCAAGGCTTTAAAGTGTTAATTACTAGTTTCGTTTGTTACTCACATTGTGTCATTAGAAAACAAATTCTCAAGTTTGATAGAAAAATTATAAGATATAAGTTCCCTTTCACCTGCTCAATGTTCTTTCTCCATCCTATGTCATACTTCCACCGCGCAGCATTTTTCTTCTCATGAACCTGAAACAGACAGACAATCAACAACAATGGAAATGCAATATGAGTGCTTAATTCTGCATTGCAGAAAGAAAATGCAGTTACAGAGATGTTTTTTGACATCTGACCATGCAGGGTCCAATGTGATGTGATTGACAGAAGATATGATATATTTATACCTCGTATAATGAGATTTAAATATAAATTCAATGCAGATGAATATATCATGTATACCTCCACTGAAGTCGTGTTGCTCAACAGCAGAGATATATGCATAACTACAAAACAGAGGAGGCTCAGCGCAAAAGCTAGATTAAGAACTGCATCAAGGGATGGAATCTGTAAGAAACATTGAAGAGATGAGACTGCAGTAATAGCATCGGACTTTGTTGATGATTACTCTAAGGAAAATTACCAAAGGCCAAGAAAGTGATTGCTAGCTTCCCAGGTGAACTAGAAATAGAATGACGCTCAGCTTGTTGAAAAAAGTTCACGAAACCAGGAAGTAGCACAAGTGTATCCATCATTGTTTCCAGGAACGTGTAAAGCTGCAACAAATTTGTATAGAGGTCAGTTTTCTTAAATAAGATACAGAAAAGAAAGTCCTGCAATTGAAGTAGCGCTACTATCAAAATCTGTGCACATTATCGCTTCAAAAGCTCATTTAGATAGGCCAAGCACAGAAGAAGAAGAATCTCTCAGGCACTGGGACAGTGAGACATAGTGAACTGGAGGTCCTTATATTTAGCCAAGCAAAACTACATCTAATTTAACTTTCATATATTGCTTTGATCAGCAACTTTTGCCAAAAAAGGTACAAAAACAGACAAAAATAAGTAGAAAGTGGAATAAAGCACAATTGCTATTAGAAAAGTGCCAAGGTATTCATTTCTTGAACAAAAATCACCAAAATGAAGGATCAGTCCTGCCCATATAGTGAAAGGGTTCCCTAAAGCCCTTTTGTGGTTTTGAAAACTTTGTTTCAAGCCCAGGCCAGGAATACAAGAAGTAACAGTTACTTTTCAACTTTATGGGCAGAAAGACAAGTCGAATTCAATCAGGATACTTATTCCTCTCTATGGAACACAAAGGAATCCTTTGTCTATTCAGGATGCATCAGCAAGAGCTATCTTACAGATACGAAAGAATTCAGGAACCAAGACCTTCAGTTGTTTGACTTTAATTGAATTCAACCCATATTGTATAACACGAATTCACAGAGAATCAGACGGATATAATTTATAATCACCACAAATAAGAGAAAGAATTTGTAGTTGCGAGCCCCAACACAGTTCACGACCCATATACAATGGTGATCCATCTTAAGAACACATCGTTGACCTGCAAAAAAAACAACAATATATGTTTAAAATTTAGCAAATAGAAAGATCTTTAAATTGCAGACCCTGTGGGCTAGATAAAGTACTATAAGGCATCTCCTCAAAGCCTGAATTTTCATGGAACTTAAAGGATGCAACTATAAATCATACTGTTGTATGTTATGACAAATTCACAGTATTTGTAATGTGAAACAAAAACTGAGCTCTTGAGTGTGTAAGTGTGACCAAGAATCGCACATGCACCAAACAAAAAGAGTGGAAATAAAAAGCCGAACCACCCTTTTAGTATGGACTTTCAACTAAGCATGAACAAGAAGGCCCCATGAATCAAGGAAAAAAGGGAATAGAAGGTCACTCAAATTAATCAAACTAAAGACAGCAATAGCAAGACAATGAGGTATTAATTGGAATAGCAATCAATATATTTTGACAAAAGATGCAACTCAAAAGACATTAACAAGAAAAGGATAATCAGCATTTACCAAAGAGTACACTAGGTGATCACTATTAAAACCGAGCTTCATTTAAATGAAAAAAAGAGCTTACAAACAGAGCAATGATGACACCGTGGTGGCTTGCCATTTTGGCAGCGATTACAATAGCTTAGTGCAGGTCTTTTTTCTATGCCCTCTGAAGATGATGGTCCAGCTGAATTATCTGGTGCTACATTAGTACAAGAGATAAAATTCTCATCCGCTACATTCTGTTCCGGGGACGCTTTCCAGTTTGCAGGAACAGTGCCAGGGTCCCGAAAGACAACCATAAAATAGCTCCATGTCAACAATACAAGCTGCAAGTTGATTAACACTCTTAGCTGATATCACAGAGTTCCTAAATAAAATGATGGTGTTTCAACAGAATTTCCTCAATGAAAAGATGATGTTCCAACCAAGAAAAGATCCTCAAGTAGGCCGACTAAGTTGAGATTTCATCAATCGATTTTAAGTCCGCTTTTCCATTCAAACATCGTATTCCTATTCGGCTAAAACCCCAGCTTAGTGCAGGTACCAAATATACTATTATTGAGTATATACTACTGCAGCGAAATACTCAACTTATATTAACGAGCAACGATTTAGAAACAATTAACTATAAAACACTGATAACTATTGTCCGAACACAATTAAAGTTGATAATAAAAAGAGCAACTAACATGGGAAACAAAAAGGAAATTCAATTACCAGGACATGGAAAAGAGTGACGATAAGGAAAGACAAGAATGATTTCAAGCCGCCATCGAGCAGGTGGGGGCCCCAGGTAAGAAGGATAACTGCATCGTAGGAGATGGCAACTAAACCCAATACGAGGAGGATCATAAAGTAGCCGAGGAACTTGAGTCCGGAGCATAACCTGAAGGGGTTCAGATCCATTCTGCGGTAGGATATCCCTGTCCCAGTTGGGAGCGGGATCAAACGGGACGATCTTCGGGATGTAGCCGGTGGGAATAGGCGTTTGAGCATATGTGGAGCCAGAATTTCAGTCGCCGGAGCTCCGACAGGTTGTACCCTTTTCACGGTAGCCTAGTTTGGTCGACCCAATTATAGGTCGGGCCAAATAGGGGACATTTTGTATCCTTTAACTTTTGCTTTTAAATAATTAATTTTTATAGAAAAAAAAATTGAAAGTTATGGTCGAATTAAGAGTGAATAATATTTGTAAAAAAAAATAAAATCAGATAAAATTTAAATGGGATAGTGTTTGAAAAAAATCAATTAATTAAAGATCGTTTTATTCTCATATATTAAAAAGATTTTATTTTTATTTAACATTTGCACTTATCGATTAATTATAATAATTATTTTTTTTAAAAATTTAATAAATTTTATTCAATTAGTATATCTCATATTTAATTTTTATAAAATGATTATTAATATGTATAAAATATCCGCCCCATGCGTGCGGCCCAAGAGTCGGGAAGTCTCATCTCCAGGAGACAAGCCCAAGAGAAAAGAAGCCCAAATAGGCCTAAGTTCAGCTGAGCAGAGCTGATGCTAGGCCCTCACAAGGGCTGGGCTTGGATTCCCCTAGAAGAAGAAGCGAGGCTCAAGCAACGAAAAAAGGTCCAAGAGGGAGAGACTGGTAGTGTAACATCCACAAATTTTTATACATAATTATGAGATTAATTAATAATTATTTAAGAAATTTAGTTAATTAGTAAATAAATTATAAATTAAATTTTGATCATATTAAGAATTGAACAAAGTGAATTGGAGCTTTATAAAATATTTAGGAGTAAATTATATTAATAAAGAAAATTAGGTGGGGACGTAATGGATATTTTAAAAAAGAAAGAAAAATTGAGGGATAACGACCATCTTATTTAATTCACACACACACGCACACTTAACCTATAAAAACACACACACACGAGAAAACACACACACATTGAAACAAATTCGACGACAGAGGGGTAATCTTTTAATTTTAAAAATTATTATTAATTTATCTAATCATATTATTTAATTAGTGTATTTATTAAATATGATTTGTACTATCTGATTTACTATTTAACCGTAAAATTTAATGTAGTTGAGCATTTATACAAATTAGTGTTCGGGTATATGTTTAATTGAAACGGGAATATCATTATCAATAATTAAAATAATTTAATCAATTAGATTTAGCCATTGCTATAATTAATTTACTCAAATTGATCGGATTTATTAACTAAATACATAATTGTATGTACTATTGTTTAAATAATAATTATTATTATTATAGTGAAGAATTGGCAGAAATTAATAGGAATAGTAGAGAATTATATTTGAGAAATATTAGGGAATTGTATTTGAAAAAATTGTATTTATTAAAAAGGAATATGAGACTTTTGTAATAATTTTATTTAGGGCTATTATAGAGAATAATAATTATAAAAATATGAGGGGTTTGATGAAATAAGCTCTAAGGAGTTAATTGATAAATTATATATATATCGGTAAAGCTTATAATATCTAGTTATTTAGACGAGGAATGAACGGATGTTTGAATTTTAATATAAATGAAATATTAAAAGATTGGTATAAAATATATGTATTATTTAGTAATTTCATTTGTAAATTTACGATATATTGATTATGCCTATTATAACCTATTATAGGATGCGGGGATAAAGTAAAAGATTAATCAGCTCCTTCTACTAGCATAATCGTTTTGAGATCGAGGTAAGTATAGTTAATTGATCTATATAAGTATATAATTATACTTGTTAGTCGTAAACCTGGCTGGTATTTGTAAATATTTATTTGCAATTATTTATGTATTAAAAAGTTTGACAAATAATTTTCTTATATTATATTCTATTGTTGTATGGTGTTGAACGAGGAAGTCATTTATGAATATCGTTGAATTGAGATAAAGGTATGACCTACCTAGTTGGGGAACATAGTCAATGGTTTATGATGATGTGGTTGATGACGATGTGTGATGAGAAAAATGAATATAAGCTAGGTACCATAGCGCGTAGGGTACCGGGGTATTTCGGGTAGCGGGGAATATCCTATGCTGATAGCTACATACTGGGGTGGTGTGAGGATGTCATGTTCGTTGTGATGTTATATGATGATATTGCTACACACTCAGATAGTGTGGGGATATCACATTCGACGGGTATCCTGTGCTGTATATGATATGGATTGAGATGATGATAGCCGGCAGAACCATTGACTAATGTACTCCAATTAGAGTAAGCAAGGCCCGAAGAGTATAAACTATGATTCTAGATATTGTGTAGTGGATTAATGCATGATTGTGGTATTAATTTTCTTGTGGCTTTGTTGTGATTATATTGAATATTCATGGATTTGTGGCATGGCATGTGTCTATGCGTTTCTATAAGCTGATTAGCTATACTTATTGAGTAGGCAGCTCATTCCTTATCCAATATTTTTCAGGAGATACGCCACCCTGACTAGGTGAATTAAATCATAAGCCGATCGTCAGTACTATTAGGTGGGTTAGCGGTGATATCTTGAGTTAGGAGTATAGCTACATAATTGCATGTATATATATATATATATATATATTAGAAACTTAATGGATTTTTATTTTGAGTTTGTAATAACTATTAACAATAATTTTCTCATTTTCTTATTTATAAATGCTAAGGTTAAGTATTGAATACAATACTTGGATGATGTATGTCCTTTTGTGATGTCTACATAATATATTGATTGAAATATTGGTTATCTTATTAGGTTAAATATGAATTCTTTATAAGATGGGATGTGATTACGGAGGGGGTGTTACAGGTAGGCGGCCCACTCGCGGCCAGAAGGCAGAAGCCCACATGAAGGTTTGACCCAGCCTAGGTTAGGGGGCCCAGAGACGCGGTCAACCAAAATTTAGATCAGAATCGGATAAGCCACCCCTCGAATCTAGGGCAGGCCATTCAACCAAGTTCCCCAATTTTAGGAAGTCAAGATGGGTAAGACTCTAGGGATGCCTCAGCCGATCTCGTAGGAGTCCTGACCCCCTTAGAGCTCCCCTCGCTTGAGGAATTCTCCCTATAAATATCAGCTCCCTTTGCCGGCTGAGTAACGTCTTTTTACACTCTAAATCTCCGAATCTCTCCCTAAATCATACTTAGTACACTTTTATGCTCCCGATTTTCTTTAAATTCCTTTTGTGTTCATACGTACTGACTTGAGCGTCGGAGTGCTAATATTTTTTTTTGCAGGTTTCCTGTCCAAATTAACGAAACTAAGCCCATTACGTTCACGTCCAGGAAGACTACTGTGATTGAGCACTTTTTGTTCACATCAATTGGCACCGTCTGTGGGAACACCAAGTTAAGATGTGAGATCAATGGAAACTACTAACACAGGATTGGACAAGCAGAAGGGAACGAACGTTGCCGTCGAGCCCTAGGCCCTGAAAGTGGTTACGGGAGCGCCCCTGGCGTCAACAACGCGCACTAAGGTGGGGTCGTCAGGCCCCTCCGACCCCCCATCAGATCCATCTCGTGATGGTACCTCGTTGAACACTTCCTCTGATAGAGTGTCCCCTGGCTTGATGGCGACGCTTCAGCGGATGATCACAGCTACCATCAGGGAACACATGGCGACCACTAACCCTGCCCCCCTGGCAGCCGCGGTCCCTGGACCTCAGGAAGCCCGCCTAGTGGTATAAGAGCCAGCGGAAGGCAAGGAAGTCCTCCCTGTGAGGAGGCTCCCCGCAACTCCGGATGAGGAGGTTGTCCCCGCTCCCGCAGGTCGGGCAGAAGCCCCTCCCCGTTGGAAGCCCAACTGGAATCGCTGCAGAAGAGCCTACATGATGTTCAACATAGGGTGATGGGAGTCCCTTTGGAGACAAAAGGAGGCATTCCATTCAGTGAGGGGGTCATGGCTGATGAACTCCCTCCCAACTGCAGACTCCGGCTATCGTGGAATATGATGGCACTACAGACCCCCAAGTGCACCTTTCTCGTTTTGAGAATGCCGCCCTGCTCCATCATTACACCGATGGGATCAAGTGCAAGGTGTTCGTTACCACTTTCGCTAGGGCGGCCCAACAATGGTTTAGCCAACTGCTGGTTGGGTCAGTAAGGAACTTCCAATAGCTCCATTCATTATTTTTACATCAATTTGCCAGCAGTATGAAGCATTGCAAGGTCCCTTTGAGCCTCTATACTGTCCGCCAGAAGGACTCGAAATCTTTGAGGGAATACCTCTACCGGTTCAATGTTGTGGCCCTGGAAGTCCCTACCGCTACACAAGATGCCAAGGCTAGCGCGTTTTCGCAAGGGCTTCTGGAAGGGGACTTCTTTAAGTCCTTGGCTAAGAAGCCGGCCCTCGACTTCGATAGCCTTTTGGCTAGGACGGCCAAATACATCAACATAGAGGAGGCCCAGGCCTCCAAGAAGGAAGAACGGGGTGAGAAAGGAAAGACACCCGCGAAGACGGTTCTATCAAGAAACCTCGGGTAGAGGGGCAGAACAGGAAGGCTCCCTTTCAGAGGGGACCACCCGCCTACACTCCTCTCAACGCCCCAATTACTCAGGCCCTCATGGTCGTGGAAGGAAAAGGACTACTGAATCGTCCTCGAAGAGCCAGGGAAGGGCCTACGTGGCCCAAGTCCGACGAACTATCATTTTTATAATGACTATGGACATACCACGGAGGAGTGTCCTGGTAGAAAACAGGCACGGGAAACCTAAGGCCTGTTCGTAACTGGCCCAAGAAAAAACTTAAATAGCCTCTAGGAGGACGTTCAGGCACATCGGTGGAAGAGGGGGTATAAATAGCAAAATCTAGTGGGATGCCAAATTTTTCCCTCAAGGCAACAACATTGGGAGAGGAAGCGAATCTGCCTGCCCCGGCCAGGCTCATCTCCCTTCCCTCCTCCTCAGGCTCAGGCATTATTCCCACCTCTCCTGGGGAGGAGCCTTCCGTCTTGTCTCCCACCAGGCTCTCCCCTCAGAACCCTCAACTTCCTCCTCTCTCTTCCTCACTTTTCTCCTCTGGTTCATCTATCAGGCACTTGGAAGGTCGCGTGAGTTGCCTAATGCTCTACCTCAGGCCACCAGGGGCAGCCTCCGGACCATAGCCCGCGCCCCCAGAAAGGGCCTCGGAAGGATCATCGCCTGCATACCTCGCCCCCACGTACCATACAGATTCATCAAAAGGGGTAGAACAAGAAGACATGCTCGTGTCACAAGGAAAGGAAAACGGCAAAAAGACAAAAAGAAAGATGAAGAACTTACAGGTTCTGAAGACTGTGATTTTCTCTTTCAAAAGGCGTATGGAAAAGGGGAAGAAGGCGAAAAGAGGCCCTTATGGGCGTGGTTACAAGGGCGAGAAGGGGAGGATGCAGTTACCCAGAGGGACGTGCAGGTAACCGCCCCCATTGGGCGGTTACGAGACATACATGAGCAGTTATCAAAAACGGCCCTGCCACGCTAAGCGAGTGTCCGGGCGCCAGAGATGTTAAATTAGCCCTAGCCATCATTGTTGGGCTATAACTAGGGCCTCAAAGCCTGCGAAAGTTGCCAGTCCTTTCTTAATGACGAAGGGGACTTCGTGTCTTAAGGAGAGAAGTGACCGATTTTCCTGGCAGCAAGGACTCTTGGAAGGCTGAAGGTCGAAGGAGGCAGAGCAGCCTCGCCCATGGAGAAAGAGGCTCCTTCTATGGGCCTCCGGGAAGACTCCTATTCTTAGGGAGAATAAGGGACCTTTTTCCCCCCTCAGGGTGGGAGGGATTGATTGATATGCCCAAATGGTCGGCCCATACATGCGGCCCAAAATATTAGAAGGATCCATCTACAAGGTGCGAGCCCAAGGAAATGACCCAATAGCCCCTCAGGCCCGCCTGTGAAGTCCAACACCAAGCCCACTCAGAAAGCAAGCCAGGCTCTCCTCAAGGGAGGGAGCAAGGCCCGTATAAGAGGAAAAAGCCTAGGAGGAAAGGACTTACGAAGGAAGCACATCTATAGCTCGGATGAGAAACCCACAAGAGAGGCCCATCCGAACCTAAGAGGAGAGATTTGCGGAGGAAGGACTTTTTGAAGAAGAGATGAGACTCAGTCAAGTAGCCCAGATAAGGATTATCCTAACACCCCCCATCGAGGGCAGATCGCACAACCATCTCCTCCTTTTCAGGAGACCATTCCGGGTAGGACTCTAGGAAGGTTCCCGTCAATCCCAAGGAGTCCTAACCCCCCAGAATACTTCTATTTCAAGGAACTCTGCCTTAAATATCAACCCCTTGGCTGGACAAGTAACATTTTTCTACACTCTGAATCTTTAAATTTCTCTCTAATTACACTTGGCACACTTAATGCTCTTCGTTCTAGCTAATTTCTCCTTGCATTCAAGTTTTTTTATTCCAAAATTGTTTACTGACTTGAGCGTCAGAATCCTAACATTTTTTTTGTAGGTTCCCTGTCCAAATTTGCAAAATTTAGGCCCACTTCGTTCAAGTCCAAGAAGACAACTGTGATTGAACTCTTTCTGCTCACATCAAAGTCATTGTTACATTATAAAATTTAATTTATTAATAGTTTTTATTTAAGTAACTTCTTTAAAACACAATTCTATCGTGTCTATTTGAATTTATTTTATCATGTAAGAAAATAATTTTATTTTTATTTAATGTAGATAAATGTAAAATTATATGACTTTAACCAAAAGATCTACAAATATATGTTCAGTTAAATTAAATCGGTTAGGGGCATGATCTAAATTCATATTGATATTAAATAATACCTTTATATTTTATATTTTTATATTTACTGATTTTATTTCTAAATTTGAATCAGTTATCTATTACTGATCTTATTTTAATAGTGAAATTATTTCTAATATTTTATGTATTTATTTATGTGTGAACGAAATCCTGCTCTTTAATTACCTAAAATATTATAACAAACTGAGTTACGCTGCAATGTCCCAAAAGTCTAACTGTGCTGGATTAGAGCATGTGATCATGTGTTTTTTTTATTATACGACTTGCTATAATTGATGAAATGGAAAACTAAGATGATGATAATGACGATCCCATCTTCTTATAGGCTATATATAAATAATGGTGTTCAAACATTTCTTGAATAATATTTCTCCCTCGTGGTAGAGGCGGGAGCCTTTTTTATTCAAAACATATAATAATTAAAGAAATTTGTAGAAACTCTGTGTAATTAATTATATGATAGGATTTTGATGGTACAAAAAATAGTTATACGTGTAATTTAGCATAATTATACTACAATATAGTATAAGAATCTTTTTTTTTCCCCTTCTCTTTCCTCAATGATGAAGGAGGTATTTATGCTGATACGGGTTATGCTTCCTTCACCTACTCCTATTATATGGATATGATTAATTGACCAAGACTTTTTTGATAATTCGTCACATCCTCATTGATCTGGTAAGTCAACTTTTCCTCTTTTTATTTCACTTCTTTATTTCTTCAACACATTCCTTTCAGGAAATGACAACTTTTCTTTTTCTCTTTTAACTTCTTTCCTTTCTCAGCACCTTTTTTTACAAGAATGACAATCTTTTTTTTTTTATTGGTTGGTTCTTTCCTCCATCAACAGTCCTCCAATTCCTGAATATCCTTAGGATATTTAAGAATTAAAGTGGATTACAGGCTCTTTTGTAGACTTATTCTATTTTAAGATGCCGAAACACAAATTTGAAAATTAAGTACGAAAATAATTTCAACATAAGTTTAGCCCGATCATTATAACTAGATCCATTGTAAAACAATCATAAATAAGAAATATTGATTCAGATTTCCTGTTATAAGTTTTATCACTTAGAATTTTTTAAGAGTTATTTTAGTTGAATATTTTGGAAACTTCTTGGAAAACTAACATGATGACAATGACGGATCTCTTCTTGTAGGCTATATCTATGAAATAGAAAACTAAGATGATAATCTCATCTTCTTATAGGCTATATACAAATAATGGTGTGAAAACATTTCTTGAATAATATTTCTCCCGTGTGAGAGAGGGGGGAGCCTTTTTTATTCAAAACATATAATAATTAAAGAATTTTGTAGAAACTCTCAAGAACAATCATCTCAATCAATTCAAATAATTAAACAATTAGATAAAAATAGAAAAAGGATATAATATTAACAAAGACTTGAGAAAAATCCATATTGATGGTTGAGATTCGAGACAACCATGAAAAGATTTCAAAGTCACCAACTAAATACAATAAAGTAAAGTGCTGATATATAGAATACAAAAAAATTCAAATCCATGAGGAATAAAATTTTACTTTGTTTGACAAACTATTTTTCTTGTACTAAAACCATATCCTTTGCTTGCATAAAAAGTTTACCGTCCATTCTTATAGATTTATATCCTCTACTTCTTGTTTCTTTTCTTTTTTTGATAAATAAATCACGAGATTTTTATATAAAAAGATAGCCTAGATCCCAAAAAAATAAAATAAAATAAAATAAAAAACAAACAACCTACACTAAATTATAACCCCAAACTAAACTTTCCTAATCACACAACTAAACAAACTGCCAAAAGAAAAAAAAACTAAACAATTTTCTAATTCATAATTAAAAATAGAGCTAAAAAACACAAAGATGAAACTTCTAAACACATGAACTAAACAACAAAATGTTGGTATCCTAAAATTACACATTTTGCCGAACTCGTGCAAGTAGAGACCAAGCAGCATTCGACATTCGGAGGGGCTCTTGTTTGCACTCTTCCATTACCCTTTTGTTTTTATTTTGCCCCAAACTCCAACATAGCATGAAAAATCTCAATTTAGCTTCTATATCCAGCTTCCGCAAAGTCACTGAAATCCATTCAGCCATTCCTACACTGTGTAGCAATATCAAGCCACCGCCGAGACAAATTTTTGAAGGTTGGGATTGCTTCATAACAAAGTTGCCACACAGTTAACGAACTCGGGGAGGAACCTTCATGGCCCACAACTGACTCCAAGAAATGTCCACAACCATCAGACACCAATGGAAATGATTGGGAGGATAAAGCCAATCCACGCTGCTCCAAGTCAAGGATGTTAAGCAACGAAAAAAACTTATAATATCAATTTTCTTTAAAGGGGTAAAGAAAAGCTAAAAAAGAAAAATGGAGGTAGAAAAACTCTTTGCTAGTACTGTTCTGCAGAGACTTCCGTATTGTTCACTTCCTTGGGTTGCTAGAGATCGCTTCTCTTGCTAGTAATTCTTTTTTACGCTTTAATCACCACATTGATCTTCACCTCTCCATCAAATGTGTCCCTCCTCATATCTACATACATCATATTACTCCTTGAAATAACACTCTAGACACAATCAAAAGTTTCATTATTTATTAATTATCCTTTCATGCACAAAATGTAAGCATGTAAATTAAATAATATATACAAAAGGATAAATATTTACACCATTTGCACCATCGAAGCCATGCCGAATTTGAAACAGCAAATCATGATGCTATCAACGTCGACGCACACGGGGAGTTTGGGGCTGATAGTATAATGGTAAAGACGGCTCATTAATGTTTAAGCCCATTTTGGGATCTCCTATGCTTATTTAAGCAGTAATTGAGAAGGATAAATTGAAGAAATGATTCAACATGATTAAATCGTGCAAGAGTGGAAGGAGATGTGAGGAGTTGCGATTAAGCAGAAGTGGGGGGGGGGGGGGGAGAGAGTGGACACTTGCAGTCAAATTAATAGAAAAGGTAAATAATGTGCGGATAAAATTCTGATCGCCCTATTGTGAGTGTATCACCCATTTTCTTTGTAAATAGTATAGATTATGCAGAGCATAATTTAAAGGTAAATTACAATTAGCTCTCCTGAGATTTTGTATATTACGAATATTTTCTTATTGTTTGAAAAATTATCAATATCCCCCTAATATTTGATAAAATTATATAATTCGTGGATGGGGCTTAAAATTATCAATTTTACCCTTATAATATTTTTTTTGGAAAAATGAAAAGTTAAAAAAAAAACACGGGCATTTTGGATGGAAAAAGATTCCACTTAGTCCAGAAATCTTTTTCATAAAAATTCAAAAAATAAGTAAAATTATAATCATAAACCACAAGGATATTCTGGTCAATTCACTACAAAAAATGGATGAAAACCTAACGGAGACTAATAGATTGGGCTAGTTGTTAAATGATCGTTCAAATTAGGTGGGTTTGGTAATTTTTCCAACAACGATGAGGTATTTGTAATTATGTCAAACCTTAGGAAAACTCATTGTAATTTACCCTAATTTTAATATTTCATGAGGTACATGAACTTTTTTTTTTTATTATTATTTAAACCACCTTGAGGTGGGGGGAGATTTTCGAGGTCCCCGTCCCTTCTATATTAAAATAGTCAAAAAGGAATATATAGCGAGGAGATGTAGCTCCCTAGTTAATTCTAGAAAACAGTAAATAAGGAGTACTACTCCCTTAGAATTAAAAGAGGTGAAAGCGTAAATGAGGAGTACTACTCCCTTATAACAAAAAAATTAGGATTAAAGGCAATTTTAGCCGGTAACTAGTGTCATTTCTCATTTTAGTCCAGTAACTTTCTAGGGTTTCAATTTAGTCCTGTAATTATTTAAAAGTGATCAATTTTGGTACACTGTTCGCCGAAAAATTGACAAAGCCACCGAAAATTTTCACATGGACCTCAAGTGCCACTTAAAATTGGGGAAATGATTTTAATTGGCCACACTAGCTGACACGACGCTGAAATGAATTTTTAAAAAATAAGTAAGGAATGACGTGGATTTCTTATCCACGTCATCTGAACACATGGATTTGGGGGGAAAGAAAACAACACCCCCAAACCTGCCCTACCCCTACGCATTCGATTGAAGCCTCCTAAAATCCCCTAAAATCCCCAAAACCTGAAGCCTCCTAAAATCCCCTAAAGTCCGTAAAGCTTTTTGCCCGTATTAACCAACTTTGAACCGTTAAAAAACACTTTAAAATCAACGGCAACAACAACGACGTCCTTGGCTGATGAACCATCTCCGGAATCCATCAAATTGAATGGCAATACATCAGCTCGCAGAGCTTCACATGAGAGGGATGTAACAGTGTGATACGGAGGACAAAGAGGAAGAGCAATGATCCAGAACAGGAGCAACGCCATCAATAGCTGCAACAGAGTAATCGAAAAGAGCCAAATCATCTGAAGCAACGTCGTTCAGAGTGTAATCTGAACTGAGAACATCTTGATCGAGGATTTCGAGGAGCTGAGAACTGGCTGAAGAAGAGGAGGAAAGTAATACCTTACTTAAAAGGAGTAGCAAAGAAGCCCTAGTTTCCTCGGCGGTGAAGTAATTGGGGATTGAAAATGGGAACTTTGTGTTGGAATTGGAAGCGGAGGACGAGGAGGAGGAGCGACGGGAGAGGGTGGAGGAGTTGATGCTGATGCGAGCAAAGCCGTTAGCGACCTCGAATACCGAGGAGGATGTAAGAGAAGAGCCTTTTTCCACCGAGTGGCCACCACTCGCCTGCCGGGAGTCGCCATTGCCGCGTAGGGGTAGGGCAGATTTGGGGGTGTTGTTTTCTTCCCCCCAAATCCATGTGTACAGATGACGTGGATTAAAAATCCACGTCATTCCTTATTTTTTAAAAATCTATTTCAGCGTCATATCAGCTAGTTTGGTCCAATTAAAATCATTTCTCCAATTTTAAGTGGCACTTGAGGTCCATGTGAAAATTTTCGGTGGATTTGTCAACTTTTCGGCGAACAGTGTACCAAAATTAATCACTTTTTAAATAATTACAGGACTAAATTGAAACCCTAGAAAGTTACTGGACTAAAATGAGAAATGTAGTTAGTGGACTAAAATTGCCTTTAATCCAAAAAATTATATTTCTAAACCAAAAGTCAGTGACACTATTATGAAGATAGAGCTTCATTGTGCCAAAAGAATATGTCAAGTCATTGAAGATATGACTATAATATGAGGTACATGAACTTGTTAACCCACAAATTTGTACGATGATAGAAAGTTGCATAACATGAAAAATATATAAGATGAGGTGTTTTTATAGTTTGAAAAAAAGCAATAAAATAGATTATTGTAAACGTATTTTAACATATGGTGATTCAATAATAATGAAAGCATTTGTATCTTTTGTAAATATTCAAACACTGAACGATTTAGATGGAGTTAACTTTAAAAAGATTATATTTATTGGCTTCTTTTATATGCTATCATGCTTCATAAACATTTGATCAAGCACAAGACTGAATTATTATATGGGATATCACACACCACAATATATCAAAACCAAATAAAGGATAACCGATCAAGGGAATAATCATCTTTTCACTTTCTATCCTATCCAATCCCATCATGTCCAATTCTATCCTTCCAACCAAACATGCCCTATAATAAGTTTACACTCCTTATATATAATTTAAGAAAAAATGTAATTTTGGTCTACTTTTTTAAGGGTGGTGACACTTTTAGTCCAGACCGATTTGAAAATAGCAATTTAGGATAATAATTTTAAAAAAGTGGCAATTTCAGGCAAAAAAAAAATCCTAATTTGGCCCGAATTTGTCACCTTTCCGGCGACCATTTTACACGTGGACTAAAAAAATAAAAAATTTCTTACGTGGTAGGTGATTTGACAAGCATAGTGAGGTAGCATGGTGACATGTTTTATTTAAGTTTAAAATCTATTTAAATAGATAAATTTTTAAAGAAAATAAATAAAATATTATATTATTAAAAAGTTTTAAGAAAAAAAAGTTCAAAAATTATTTTAAAAAAAAGTTAAGAAATTTGATTTTATTTTTTAAAGAAAAAAAATAATTTTTAAAATTTAAACATTTTTATAGTAAATAATATAATTTATTAAGTATATATTCAAACTAAATTGTAATTTAAATATTGTTAATAAGATATAATTGTTATAGTTGATTAAAATTTATATCGAGATAGATATTTAAATTTGAAAATTGAATTTTAGTATATAAATTTTTTAAATGTGATTTTAATTTAATTTATTAATTTGGTGTAAAATTTTAAATTTTAAAATTTATTTTGATATTTAAATAATATATATTTAAGAAAAAAGTTATCTATTTAAATGGATTTTAACCTTAAATAAAACATGTCACCATGCGCCACCTCAATATGGTTGTCAAATCACCTATCATGTAAGAAAATTTTTAATTTTTAAATCCACGTGTAAATGGTCGCCGGACAGGTGACCAATTCCGGCCAAATTAGGGTTTTTTGGCCTGAAATTGTCACTTTTTTAAATTTATTGTTCTAAATTGCTATTTTCAAATGTACCTGAACTAAAAGTGCCACCGCTTTTAAGAAAGTGGTGCAAAATTGCATTTTTCCCTATAATTTATATAATTATTTAAAAAATCTACATATTTTGTAATTTATGTTGTTATATATCTATATACTTTTATGTGTCTAACTTTTTATAATAAATTGCAAAGCAGATCGTCACCGATTTGATAATCAAAACCAAATATTGTAAATTACAGTTGACTCATCACGTTGTACCCACTCTAACATTACTAATTTTTTTTTAAAAAAAAATCATGATTAATTAAGAGTGAGATCAAATAAGCACATCTTAATTGTTTGTATTAACGGAATAAATACTTGTTTTTCTGATAGAGGTGCCAACTAGAATTAAATTTCAATTAGGAGTATTTAATTCAAGAACCACCGCCGAAGAGGCCTAACTTAGTTGGCGAAGTTGAGACCCCATAATCTTAGAGGTCATTGGTTTGAACCCCTGCGTGGATTGATGTTATTTCTACTGTATAGTAAGGTATGATTTGTTGTTGTAATAGCTAGGTGTTAGTTTATGTGATATTATTGATTTAATTGTTTATAGTTGTCTCTGTTCGATATTGATAGCCGACAAGACTGAATATAATCACTTTACTTTCTATTAATAAAATTCATCGATTCTAATTTAAAAATAAATAAATAAATCAAGAACCACCATAATCGTTTTTCTTCATTGATCACCCATTTTTACGCCTACCTTTGAATAAGAAATCAAAATTAATGGAGAAGACGATTTTGAGGTCCCATCCAATAAGTGGGTGTTTATTTTATGAATTTTTGTTATCTTTATTAAATTATTGAATCGATGAATTGATCAATTGTTCAGTTTATTAAAGTAGAGATGTAATTAATTTGACTATACTTGATTATTCACATGATAAATATAATTATATGAAATTACTATTTGAAATTATTTTACATTTCGTTTTATTATGTATTGCCAAGGAGTGTTTTTTAGTATAATTAATGTTCAACATTGATCAAACTTTAGCCAAGGAGGTCTAGCTTAGTTGGCGAAGTTGAGGCCCCATGATCCTAAAGGTCATGAGTTCGAACACCTGCGTAGGTTGATGTTATTTCTACTGTATAGTAGGTAGGATTTGCTGCCGTAATAGCTAGGTGCTCTAATAGCTAGGTGTTAGTTTATGTGATATTATTAATTTGATTGTTTGTAATTTTATCTATTATATTTCTAGATCAAAAGTTCAATTTAAAATAATAATAGAACAATGCAAAATAAACTATCTTAAATGCAACTAATTATAATTTAAAAACTAATTCATTACTTATAAAAATATTTTAACTAATATTATTTTTAAAAAATAAATTTTATTTCTTATTTGTGGTCAAAGTTTATTAAAATATTTTTGACCATATAATAAATCAATTTCAAAAAATAATAAAAAGATACTAGAATTTATTTGAAATACAAATAATTATAATTTAAAAATTATTTTATTATTTATATTAAAATAAAATTTCACTAATACTTTCATTTTTTAAAAAATAGATTTTATTTGTTATAGTTTGTGGTCAAATTTTATTGAAAAAATATTTCCAGTCCAAATAAGAGTTCAATTTCAAAAAATAATAAAAAGATGCTAGAATTTATCTAAAATATAAATAATTATAAATTAAAACTATATTATTATTTATATTAAAATAAAATTTCTTCAATATTTTTATTATTTTTCAAAAAAATATTTTTTATAGTTTTTGGTCAAAGTTTATTAAAATATGTTCAATCCAAATAATAATCACTAAAAAAAAACACAGGTTTTTGGGATGGAGTTTTGCAACGGGTGTGAAAGACGTTGCGATGAGGAGTTGCTTTATGAGATAGAATTTGTTACGGGCAACTTCCTGTTGTTGCACATGTTGTCGGAAAAAATTAGAATGGGAGGAAAGTTTCCATCTCTAATTTGCAGTCGACTAGAGACGGATGGAACTGACAGTCACTAATGTTGTCCAATGGACGAATAATTGTTGAATTAAATTTTCAACGGCTTTGCATCAACTTTTGGGATGAAAATGGATTAAAAAACCAAAATATTTTGCAATGGCTTTGAGACGGCATCTGTCCAAAAATCGTCCAAAAGTTTGAGACTATTGCCCATCGGAATACACCCAAAAGATGAGATAATTTTAAGACGGAATTTGCAACGATTGACATCAGAAAGTTTTGGGAATGGCATGATTTTCAAAAGAGTTTTATGACATCCATCTTGTCGCAATTTGGGCGGATTTTGCATCCGTTTCGTAATTTTCGAGTGGAATTTCTTTCTTTTTTTTTCTTTGTAAAGACATCTGATGCAACATTTCATATTTGAATTTTTTTAAAAATTTATTTTATTTTATTTTTAATTTTATAAATTGTGTCGTTTAATTATTGATTAGTTTTGGTTTTAATTTATACTTTCAATTACTTTTAATTACCATAAATGAATTATTAAATAAATTGGACTATAATTAATTTAAAGGCTAAGTTAATAAAAATATATATTAATTAAAAAAACAGTACAAAAATACAAATCAAATAAAAATCCTAATCTAAAGCGATATCCTTGTCCTGCTCCTCATCGTCACCAGGTCTCGGGTCATCAGATGAGGCTGGGACAGCTTAGGCATTGGAGGGATGTTGAAGTTTGTCATCATGTGCATCATCATTCTCCCCATCCTCTCCATACGCCGCTTGAGACCGACGGTCTCTGGATCTGGGGTCGGTGGCGGTGGCGGTTGCGCGGTCCTCTGTGATGGTCCCACAATTGACATGTGGGCCTTTGAGCCCAGGTCGAAATCGCAGCCCTTGTTCGATCGCCTACTACAGTGACCCACAATTGCTCCTCCTTTTGGGATCGGGCCCATTGGGGAGTGTCTGGGTAGCCTGGTCCTCCAATAGTTTTTGAAAGATCTCCTGAAATAAGAAAAATTGAATTAGTAATAAAAAGCAAATAATTAGTTGAATTGTTTTTATTTTGATGTACTTACTGCCACCTGCTCCCCTTTCGGCCCACTCCAGTTGAAGTCTGCCTTTTCTTGTACCATCTGGAGAAGAGCTCTATCTTATTCTTCGCTGCCTCCTCCTTGAACTTGGGAGGGGGCCAGTACTCCTGCAGCTGCCACCAAATCTCATTGGCCAGCCACATTGAAGGGTTCAGGCAGGCTCTAGCTTCACCGAGCATCTGTCGTAGGTATTTCTGACCAAGTGTTTGAACACTTTGTACATCTCATCATCAGTGCAATCCTAGTAGTACCAGAGCTAAAAGGCAAAGAGACATGTGCAGTTGAGGTTTGCTCTTGGACTAGGACAATCACTGCATCATAGTCCTCCTACACCGTTTTCTCACCATGGTAAGTCCAATTATAATAGTTCGGTATAAAACCTTTCATACATAAGTCAAAATTAATCTTATTCGTTGTTTTGAACCTTTAGGTTTTGCACTACATGGGCACCTAATCTTCTAGTCGTCCATATGTGCGCGCCGACACTTGACCCATTCTATGAAAGCCTGATCTCCATCCTCAAACTCCTGCCTAATACCCACATTCCCCGGGAGGTTCTTCTCATACATTCACCTCCTCAATTGTCTTAACATGATAATCGCTACATATACACATATATATAAACGTATAAACTTTTGTGTTAAAAATTAATTAATTGTTACGAATAATAATTAACATTCAAATATATAACTTAAAAACTATAAACTAAACTACATTGAACCAAAAAGGGTTCTAATTATTACATGGTCAATAAGCTCAAAAGATCAACAATACACGAAAATGATGGTAATCTTTTTAATATACTCAAAAATCCGAGAAAGATTGAGAGTGTGTGTGGTTTAATGATTTAAGAGAGTGAATACAAATGAAATGAAAACAACACATATATATAGAACATATTGGGCCGGATATTTCAAATGAATTTGAGACAAAAAAAATAGCCATTAAGAACTAACCATTATGAACTTTACAGTGGATTTTAAACAACTTTGCAATGAAAAACTATCCATCATGGAAATAGCCGTTACACTTCGATGGGTGTAGAAATTTGCGACGATAAATAAGTAGTCGCCAAAAAAATTGTTGAAATTTGCGTGGGGTCCGCCTCAATTTTGCAACTGGCAATTGTTTGGTTGTAAAACGGAGTCAATTTGACCACAACTGTTGCAAAAACTGTCTCAAATGCAGGAGGGGAAACTTTTTAGGACGATTAATTTTGCAATAAGATAAGACGATCCTCAATTTGCACGGCATTTTGGGATGGTCCTGCCGTTCCAAAACTTCTCAACTAATTTTGAATCACATGATGACATCATCTATCGCAAACCGCTGTAATGTCCGTTGCAAATTGAGATGGATATTGCCAGCCGCAAATCGTCCATCGTAATAAACAATTTATTTTATCGTGAATCTAATTTCAAAAAATTATATTAAGATGCCAGAATTTATTTCGAATACAAATAATTAATTATTAAAAAATAATTAATAATAATTAATTATTTGTATAAAAATAAAATTTATCTAATATTTTTAATTTTAAAAATAAATGTTAGTTCTTATAGTTTGTGTTCAAAGTTTATTAAAATATTTTCAAACCAAATAGTAATTCAATTTTAAAAAACAATAAAAAGATCCTAGAATTTATCTGAAGTTCAAATAATTATAACTTAAAAACTATTTCATTATTTACATTAAAATAAAAATTTTCTAATATTTTTATTTGTTAAAAAATAAATTTTATTTCTTATAATTTGTGCTCAAAGTTTATTGAAATACTTTTAGACTAAATAATACTTGAATTTCAAAAAATAATGAAAAGATGCTAGAATTTATCTCAAATACAAATAGTTATAATTTTAAAATTAATTCATTATTCATATAAAAATAAAATTTATCTAATGTTTATATTTAAAAGATAAATTTTATTTCTTATAGTTGTGGTCAAAGTTCATTTAAATATTTTCAGAACAAATAATATTCAAATTTAAAAAATAATAAAAAGATCCTAGAATTTATCCGAATATGTTGGCCATGATTTTTGCGAGGATGGCTAAAATATTTGCTATGACTAAAAGCCATGGCGAATGTTTTACATACTACGATCGATGACTATTTGTTACGACTATTTAGTATTAACCAAGACAATTAGCCATGATTAAATGATATAATTCTTGTAGTGAACAGAGGTAGAAAAAAATTCATTTACAAATCATGTTTGATTGAATGAAATCAATCGAGTATATTAATAAACTTGTCATGGAATTGATTTGACCAAATTCAGTATGAGCTAAAACTTCCCATAAAATGAGTTGATTGAGTTGATCCTTTTAAAAATTTTGAGAGTAAAATCAAGCTCAAACTCGTGTCATGAACTTTGAACCCAAATTCGAAAATTTAGATATCACGAGTTCGAGCTCATATAATAAATATCAGTTTAATTATATTTTTAGTCTGATAATTATATTTATTTTAGCTTTTTGGCCATATAATTTGTTAAAGTTATAAAATGATCCTTCACCTTATTTAATTTTGCGATTTTAGAATAAAATTGAAGCCATCCCTAATCTAATAATATGGTTGTGAGATTGGCAAACCACTATACTCATCTTATTATACCAAATCATGACTGTAATAAAATATAATATTAATGAAATAATATCAAGTAACAATTTTAAAATTATCACTGTTATTTAATTATTAACGACACATTTATAGTGACAACTTAATAACAATGTAATATTACGATTATTTGTTATCCCTAAGTCCTCACAATACATTCTTATTATAAGAGTTTGTTGAGGTCATCTTCAGTCACAAAGAGTCCATGGAAACCATAGGGCACCCTTTGTGGCAACTTAACAGAAGCAACAATTTCAAGAATAGGAGATTTCGCATCCATAACCAAAAACTTCGATTCTTTCGTATTTTCATCGTACACGTATGTTACTAGGTATCCATCGTCTTCCTCTGCTGCAGGATTATCAGGCTCTCTTGCCACGAAAAATGGCTCGCCGCCGTAGCAGCCCGGCCCGTATGCTCGACTAGCCACCACGCAGTCGCCGGAGTTAGCTGTAGAAATTGATAGGTCTACCTTGGCCACCCCTGTTATGTTAGAGACAGGACTTCCTTCGGCTGCATACATGTATCTGCATGCATTGTGTACAAAAACAAAAAATGTCATTGTCTGAGGATACATCATTATTGAATTATTTTATAATTAAAATTATGATTTTTTTATCTCTTGTATGTTTTTTACTATATAATTTATATTTTATTTATATGTAGCACATCAGATATATTGTTATATCAAGAATTTAAGTGGTTTTTTATAAAAACAAAATATTCTTTTTCATATAAATTTTTGGAACACATTTTGAAATATTGAATATATATATATATAATAAATGAAATTATTTATAGTTATCTATAACGTTATGTATTTTTTTTATCTATATAATATATAATTATTTATAAAATAATAATCAATAGGAGTATTGCAAGTATAATAATTAAAATGATCGAGTAAAGGAATCACATACCTGGTCTTCTTCCCAACATAAGCCGGATTGATAACACCAAACTCGAGATTTCTGACGGAAACCGGCTGCCTGGCCACCGTCTTCGTCTTCAAGTTTATTTCAATTCTTTCCATGGAGCAAGAAATCCAATCGACGGGCTCCAACACATTCTCCACCTGCAAAAGATGTGGCGCCACCACAACAACAGTGTCGCCGCCGTCTTCCTCCCAGGCATTGGCAACGTGTAACAGATTCAATCCCGGAACCTCAATCCACCTCATCCCACTCTCATCCTCCGCGTTTCGCGGGATGATCCCCAGCCTCGGCACTTTTGCCGCATTAACCAGCGCCGGCTGCTTCCCTTTGAGAATCTCCTTGGGGTTGATACTACTTGAGTATCAGGAAATATAGCGTAGTTTTTCGTAATAGCAAAATCATGGACCACCGAAGATTCGGTCATGGAGAGAATTGGCACTTCTTGTTGCTTGATTCCGTCGGGGTTGATTCTGAAATATGTTAGGAATGGTGGGAAAACACTGTACCTGAACGCAAAGGCTTCGCCGGTTTCTTTGTCGACTTTCGGGTGTGCCGTCATCGCCATTTTCGGCTCGCCAAAAGATTCATCGCGGCCTAAAGTGATTATATCTCCTTCCGATGTTAGTTTTATTGCGTATGGAAGATCATACTCAGATAGAGCAAAAAGCCTGCCGCCCAAGTGAGCCAAGCTCGTATTTGCATTGCCAATGCCGCGGCGGGCGTCGTATTGCCCAGATAGCAAGCGGCCAATGTAGACGGCCAAGCGAGCCATAGAAGCCGGTAGGCTAGTGAAGGCGGAACAGTAGTTAATTACAACGGGACATCCATATTCTCGCTCAACGTTGTACTTGTAAGTCTTGACAAAGCGGCTGCAGAAAGTGGGTTTGCCTTTGGAGATTCTAATAGAATGAAGCATCCCATCTCCGTCAAAGACGTGGTAGGGCCCGCGTGGGATGAACTGAGGGTTCGGGCCGTTGCGGATGTAAGCTCCGTCGAGGCACGGCGGAAGGGATCCCTCCTCCACCTCACAGGCGGTGGGGGGCAGCTCGTCCACCGGGGCTAAGTTCCCGGAGAGGACGAGTTTGGGGTCGATACAGGGGCGAAGAGGAGGGTCGACGAAATCGCAAATGAAGCTGTCTAAAGACTTGAAGATATTAGCAAGTAAATTAGAGTGCTTTCTGTAGGCTGCAATTTTTCTGGTTTTGGACTCTTTTGTGGTGTGGAGTTGATCAGTTGATCTTGCAGGGGAAGAAGAAGCGGTGGCTTTGAATTGAAGTGGTAGAAACGGTGGGCAGTGCTTGAGAAGTGATGGAGTTAGTGAGTATTTTTGAAGGAAAGAAGAAGAAAGAGTATCCATTCTCTCTTTTCTCTCAAGAAACTAAACACACACCGGAGCATTGGACAAAAGGAAACGCCAACGGGAGTTGTTTATATACATGGGGAAAACTGTACAAGTTAAAAAATTATAAAAGGTAAAAAATTAATTTACAATCCTAACAAGTTATAAATTATAGGACTAAATGTCAAAAAGATATAATTAATAAAAACTAAAAGGTCTAATTACACTTACTGCCCCGTATATATAGGGTAGTGGCAAAATAAGGATCGTATATTAAGAGGTGGCAATTTATACCCTGTAATTAAATTTTTTGAAGCAATTACAGGACTCCGGCCATCGAATTTTAAAAAGTGACTGAACTTTGCTGACATGGACATTTTTAGGGCTTTTTAAATTGGGAAAATTGCTGACTGGGCATAGGTGGACAAAACCATACCATATAAGCGCTGACTGGAAATTGCATTTACTACCCCGTGTATACGGGGTAGTGGCAAAATAAGGACCGTATATAAAGAGGTGGCAATTTATACCCTGGAATTAAATTTTTTAAGCAATTACAGGAACTATAAATGTATAATTAAATTTAGGCAAAATTACATTTTTGGTCCTGTAACTATAGGCAATTAGCACTTTTGGTCTTATAACTTACTCCACTTACGCATTTAGTCATTTTTTTAACAAATTTAGTGCTGAACATCTCACATTTGGTCCTTCTTTCACAAATTTAGTCATGTCTTTGCAATTTTGATCCTATTCTCACTCGAGTAAATCTCATTTTTGGTCCTGTAACTATATGTCGTCAGGACCAAATTTGTCAACACAGGACTAAATTTGCCAAAAAAGGATCAAACCTGATATGTGTTGAACTAAATTCATCAGGAAAAGGACTAAATGTGTAAATGGAGTAAGTTACAGGACCAAAAGTGCTAATGACCTAAAGTTACAAGACTAAATATGTAATTTTGCCTTAAATTTATACCCAAGTTTAAATCATGTATAAATGTGTATGTGTATGTAGTGTTTAGACAACTCACTGTAATGTTCTTATTCACTGTTTTTTTATTCAATCAGTTTTGCATTTCTTTTTGTTTTTCCAATCTTCAATAATCTTGTTGTTGTTGCGTAGAATGAGGGTTGGGGGAATATAGGGTGCAGGTAGTTGGTTAATAAAGAGTGTATTCCCACCCCCCTCCTTCCCTCCATTTTTTGCCTAGTCAATGCTTATGTGGCGTGTGTTCTTTCAGCTTTGCCCAGTCAACAATTCCCCCCATTTTAAAAAGCCCTAAAATGTTCATGTCAGCAAAATTCGGCCACTTTTGGTGGCCGGATTCCTGTAATTGCTTAAAAAAATTTAATTCCAGGGTATAAATTGCCACCTCTTTATATTCGGTCCTTATTTTGCCACTATCCCATATATACGGGGCAGTAAATGCAATTTTCAGTCAGCGCTTATGTGGCATGGGCTTTTTTAGCTATGCCTAGTCAGCAATTCCCTCAATTTAAAAAGTCCTAAAAATGTCCATGTCAGCAAAATCCGGCCACTTTTTAAAGTTTGATGGCCGGAGTCCTGTAATTGCATGAAAAAATTTAATTACAAGGCATAAATTGCCACTACCCTATATATATGGGACAGTAAATGCAATTAGGCCAAAACTAAAAATACAATTAAACCTCCTTAATTCATGACAAGTAGCAATTACCTAATTAAAATGTTGATAAATTCATCTCATCATCGTCATTACTACCATTTATTTAGTAGATGATCCACGTGAGAGATAGTCATCTATATATACTAGCGGCTAAGGCACACGTAATGCGTGTGTGCAACACTCTTTATCTTTAATAAAATAATATTATAAACTTAATAATATTTTTAATACATAACATCAAGTAAAATAAATAAATAAAAAAAAGATAAAATATATGTACATACATCATCCTAAAGAAAATGTGATTCAAGATACATAATTCTAAATATTTATAGATTTACAAATGGAAAAAAAGAATATGTTAAGCATTACTATAATATTATAATTTAATAGTAGCTATTTTCCTATACTTTGGGGGTTTCAAAAGAGTGGGTGGGGGTTAGAATTCTCATCCACTTTAAATTAAAAATTAAGTTCGTATTTATCTAAAAATTTCTATCTTCTTTGTGTTTATCTATACTAGATTCTACCTTCAAAATTAGGATACTACTCCAATTTGTATTTATTTTAAACAAATTCAAATTTTAAGATTAATTTTTTTATCATAATAAGTCACTACAAAAAAACAGACCTATAGCAACGGATTTTTGCAACGGATTTCATGAAAAATTCGTTGCAAAACAGATTTACCACGGACTTTTGCAACGGAAAATTTTCCGTTGCTATAGGTACCACTGCTATATAGCAACGGATTTTTTGGTCGTTGCAAAATATTGCCACGGATTTTTATCCATTGCAAAAGTCCGTTGCAAATTTCGTTATTTTAAAAGTTGACTTTTTATATTTTGCAACGACTTTGCGATGGTATATTCGTGGCAAAGATAATGGCAATTCGTTGCAAAATCGGGTTTTATTTGCAACTACATTTGCAACGAAATGTCGTTGCAATATTGCAACGGAATATTTGCAACGTCATTCGGTTGCAAATTTTGCAACGAAATATTTAGCTATAATTCGTTGCAAAATCATTTTATTTGCAACGACATTTGCAATGGAAGTTGTTGCTATATTGCAATATTTTTTTGCAACGACATTCCGTTTCAAAATTTGCAACGGCATAATTTACTACAATTCGTTGCAAAATAATTTTCATTTACAACGACAATTGCAATGACAATCCGTTGCAAATTTTACCACGATAATTGCAACAATAATCTATTGCAAAATTATTTTCATTTACAACGATAATTTCATAATTTATATTCAATAATAAAAATATATTTAATTTAACTCTAACAAGAAAATTCAAATATGACAATATATTTAAGGCAAAATACTTACAGTAAAGATAATTCAACATTTCAATCCACAAAATAAAAATATTCAATTTTAAAGTATACAAATTTAAAGAGGGGGATCAAATTTATTTTCACAATGTTGTGAAGGTGGGTGGTCGGGTGGGATATCACCCGGACTATCTTCAGAGTCGCTCCTTGATGACCTCTTGAACTTTCGAATCCCTACAAAGTATCAAATAAATAATTATAAAATAAATATAATATAACATTTTTAAAATATTTTTAAAACAATCAAACATTTTAAATTTCCTTACATGATATCCGCCGAAGTAATGACATTTAATGGAGTTAACTAAGTTAAATTAGTTTAGTTAAAGATTTTAAGTTGAAATTTAACAAAATTACATTAGTGGACTTAGATTTTTAACTTGTGATTTAACTAGTAAAATTAGTTTAATTGAAGATTTTAATTTGAAAGTCAACTAAGTTACATTAGTTTAGTTGCATTTTTAACTTGTGAAATAACTAAGTTAAATTAATTTAGTTAAAGATTTTAAGTTGAATGTTAACAAAATTACATTAGTTACAAAATTACATTAGTTTAGTTGAGTTTTTAATTTGTTAGTTAACCAAGTTAAATTAGTTTAGTTAAAGATTTTAAATAGAAAGTTAACAAAATTACATTAGTGGAGTTTGTTTTCTAACTTGTGAGTTAACTAAGTAAAATTAGTTTAATTGAAAATTTTAACTTGAAAGTTAACTAAGTTACATTAGTTTAGTTGCATTTTTAACTTGTGATATAACCAAGTAAAATTAGTTTAATTAAATTTTTAACTTGTGATATAACTTAGGTATATTAATTTAGATGAGTTTATGTTAATAAAAATCCTAATCTACAATCATAACCAACAACACTCATCCAACCTCATCAATACAATTATCATTCCCATCCACCTCAATATACCAACCACATTCTCAATATATTAACCAAATACTCAATATATTACATTGTCATACACAATTTTATATTAAACACATACTTAATATACATTTTATACCAACACATAGTCAATATAACATACTCAATTTTGCACATGAACAAAATATGACTTAGCCAATACTCAATATAGCATATATTCATGTAGGGAATTAGAAGTTTTGGACATAAAAAATTAAACAAAACTAAACAAGTAAAAGGGTTTTGGACATGAAAAATTAAACAAAACTAAAGAAGTAAAAGGGTTTTAGACATGAAAAACTAAAGAAATAAAAGGGTTTTGGACATGAAAAACTAGAAGAAAGTGGAGGACCTCGGCGGGCGCCGGCGGACGGCAGTGGCTGGCGGCGGCGGCGGCGGGCGGCTCTAAAAAAAGTCAAAAACTGAAAAACAAAATATATATATATATATATATATATATATATATATAGAAAGAAAAGAGGAGAAAGAGAAGAGGAGAAGAAAGGAGGAGAAGCATACCTCGCGGCGGCGGGCAGCGGCGAAGACTTCACCAAAAAATTGAAAAAAAAAATATAAGAAAGAAAAGAGGAGAAAGAGAAGAGGAGAAGAAAGGAGGAGGAGCATACCTCGCGGCGGCGGGCGAGCGGCGGCGGCGAGCAGCGACGGGCGGCGGGCGGCGGCGAGAGGCGGGGGGTGGCGGCGAAGACTTCAACAAAAAATGAAAAAAAAATTAGAAGAAAGAAAAGAGGAGAAAGAAAAGAGGAGAGGAAAGGAGGAGAAACATACCTCGTGGTGGCGGCGGCGACCGGCGGCGATGGCGGCGGCGACAGAGAGAAGGGGGAGAGGGGGAAAAGAGGGAGGGAAAGGGGGGAAGAAAAATGTAGTGGTGAAAATGTATGGGGAAGGGGGAAGGGGAAGGGGGAAGGGGGAGAGGGGAAAAAGAGGGAGGGAAAGGGGGGAAAAAATTAGGGTTTAGAAAATAGAGGAGGGAAAGGGGGGAAAAAATTAGGATGTGAAAATGGGGAGGGAAAGTGTATAGTAAAAAGTTAAATTATTTTTGAATTAATTATTTTATTTAAAATTAAATGAGATATATTATTCAATAAAAAATAATTTTAAATTAATAATTATTTTTAAAATTAAATGAGATCGTTATCACCATGAGATGTCCAATTGTAGTAATCTTTCCTAAAACCTATCTTATAAAGGTCGCATGTTTATGGATTTTGCAACGGATTTTGCAACGGATTTATATTACCGTTGCAAAATCCGTTGCAAAACATATAGCATTTTAAAATATTGTTACAACTGTCACAAACATATTACAACGGACAAATCCGTTGCAAAATCGTTGCAAATTCAACGGCTCAATAATTAATGCTTACAGCTGTATGTACGGATTGCAACAACTTCCAAGGTCGTTGCAACTCCGTTGCAAAATTATCGGCAAGTTGTGCAACGGACACTGTACCGTCGCTAAATCCGTTGCAAATCACAATATTCAAATTGCAACGACACGGGTTCGTTACAAAGTCCGTTGCAAATTTTTTGCAACGGATTTAACTACAATTTTCCGTTGCAAAAACCGTTGGAAGTTTGCAACGGAATGTGTCGTTGCAATATTTTGCCACGACTTTTGCAACGACTTATGTTGAATGTGGAACATTTTAAAGTTGACCAAATTTTGCAACGGAATTTTGCCACGGATAGTCCGTTGCAAAATATCATTGTTAATTTGCCACGGAAATTGCAACGAAAATATAAAAAAATCAGAATCCGTTGCAAAGTCGTAGCAAAGGTCGTTGCAAATTTGCAACGAATTGGTCCGTTGCTATAGCCCTATTTTTTTGTAGTTAGTGTATATATGTATCATAACACCAATAATCTATTTTATTTTAATCCTATATTTTCAGTCTGAACTTATATATAAATATATATATATATATATCAATCTTTTGGTATATCTCATGCAGTAATTTTTAATTTTCAATCAGGTTAAATCATTATTTTTTGCAAGTAGTTATTTCATTGACACATTTTTTTTTATAATTTTTATTTGTTCATTATACGGATAAAAATATATTTTTAAATTTCATTCAAATGAGTTTTTTTTCTTTCTCTTAGCTTTATGATTGAATTTGATTTTCAGAATTCCATTATTTGTCAAATTTGAAAAATCATAGGCCATTGTTCTATTTAAAATTTATTGTTACAAAGACAATTTGTCATCTTCTCCAATATGAATTCGAATATTTTTTTTTCTAAGTGAAATAATTTTGTAAATATTGCTCTATCAAAATTTTAACATTAAATATATAGTAAGCTTCATAGGTACAAAATGAAAATCATACTTGATAAATGTATGAATTTTTTTAATTTTAAATTTTTTTATAATTATTTTTAAAAAATAACAAGAAGTCCCAATATATAACATGATAATATATTTTCATTAATATAAGTGGCAACATCTTAAATCATTACTAGCTTCCTGATGCATTTATAAATGATTTTTTTTCTTTTGCTTTTTTATGTCCAATTTCACATTGTTTATATATTTTCCTTTTCGTGGTTTAATGAAACTTGATTATATTTTTTTTCTTTTAAATATTATTTTTTGACTTTTTTTTATGGGCAATCCACCACAAACCATTCTTTTATTTACTTCATAAAAGTTTTTAATATTATAATTTTATTTGTTCTTATTATTAATTTTGAGTATTTAAGTAAACTTTTTGTTTTCAATTATCTTTGTTTTCCTTAATATTGCACATATTACTTTTATTGATGATTTTTATATTTAAATAATATTATTAATATTATTATTATTATACGTTCATATTATTATTTTTATTTCATAATTTCTTTCAATCAAATAGTCATGATTTATCTACTTGATCACTAAATGAATATATATTTTTATCTAATAATAATTCATCAACATCTTTCCTTTTCAATTGCAACTAGAAAAAGATTACTAAAACCTTGCATTTCTTACCCTCTTTATCAAGTGTGGAGATGTATGCATGAATATTTGCTTAAATTAGTTTATATGATTTTATTTGCATTAAAATTCTTCGGTTTTCAAGTTTTGTTTAATAAATTTCATGTCCATTTCTTTAAAACTCTTATTAAATGAGTCTATAGTGTGATATTTTCTCCACTGAGTTTCTTTCACCATTTTAGTATTTGGTGATGTTTATATATAGTTTCATATTAATTCATTCTTAGTTATCCGTTATCTTCTTTTCATAAACTATACATATATATAAATATATATATTTATATTGTCACTATCTATTTATTTTCTAATTTAGAAGTTCAAGATAGATCATTCAACTCGACATGCAGAAAGAATTATTTATTAAAAAATAATTTGATCATTTTTCAGTATTTATGATAATTAATTAATGAACACATACCCAACTACAATTTTTTTTTAATTATGTGTATTTTTGTATTATATCTTATGTTTGTAGTGTTTCGAATTTCTTATCATAAATGTATTCTCAACATATAATTTAGAAATATAAATATTTTTATTTTTTATTAATTTCAAATACTGTTAAATTTTTTTTTATAAAAGAAATAAAAAAGTGATACTAATCATTTTTTTTTGTCTTTCATAAACTTGATTACAAAAGGGGTAATTTACTATGAATTGTATTTTTTCTCAGAGAAATTCGTTTACATCATAGAGCAAATATGATAGTATCTTTTACGTAATGTATTTAAATAATAACACTTTTCTTTTACTAAAAATATATAAATTAAATAAGATAATATACATAGTATTCGAAATTTATAAAATATTTTTTTTCATGTCTAAATTATGATAATATGCAATAGTTATTTTGAAGATGTTCAGTAAATAAACTTAGTGAGAATTCAATTTTAAATTTTGTATAAATAAGTTCACTATTTTATATAGTAAGTTGTCATTAAAATATGACAAAATTTTATGTTTATTGTGTTTGACGTGCCAAAAATCACATTTGTGAGAGTGGGTACGTATGGAGATTAAAAATTAGGCTAAATTACACTTGAGGTCCCTATACTTTGGGTCAAAATTGATTTTGGTCTTTGAATATTTTGTAGTATGATTTTGGTCTCTAATTCTCACAAATTGTTACGATCTTGGTCACTTAACTTTTTGATCCACAACTTTGGTCGTTAATTTTTAGAAATTATTACGGTTTTTATCCTTCCGGTTCCCTCCTAACTTAACATTTTTAAATCAAATTTTAATGGTTGGACCGAAATATCATTACAATTTATAAAGATTAGGAAGCAAAATCGTGCCTCAAAAAAATTAGGACAAAAATTGATTTTGACCCAATGTATAGACCAAAAGTGTAATTTACTGTTAAAATTTATGAGTACATTATTTATTTTTATTGTTTGGTCCATCAAAAGAAAATTAAACAAAGGGAATTAATAAGTATAATATCAAGTGAGAATTCGACTTCAGGTTGGAAATTCGACATGATAAAAAGAATTAGTTATTCATTCAAAGTAGCTCAATTATTGGAAAGTATCTATGATAATTAATGGACAAGAGTTGAAGTACTATAAATTTTTTTATTATGTGTATTATTGTTATTATATTATATGTATAAGGGGCAATGGGTGAAACAATAGCATAAGGGGCAATGACGATTTTTACCATACAATAATAGAATAAAAAGTATAAATATTTTATTAAATAGTCGAACAGAAGAAGTACAATTAATATTAAAAAGTCTCAACAAAATGAAGAAAATAATTTGATATATATATATATATATATATTCCTACATAATAATTTAAGTAATTACTTGCATGCACAAACAAGATATATGTTAATTTGATTCTTTTTTTTTTTTTTATAGTAATCACTTTCTAAATTGAATTTGTTAGTAGCCTTCTAGATATTAATTTGAAATATTACATTAATTTTGTAATTATGATCAATAGTTATTTTACTTATGATTTAGTGGGCTTCCATGACATCGAAGTTATGAAAACAAAATAATATATACTATCGTTTAGAGCTCATTATGTTATTGTATAATCTTATCTTTTTTTAAAACTAATTATTTTGATTAATTTTTATTATATTTATATCTAATAATAATAGTTTTTCTTTTTTTATGTATGTACTCTTTTTAGTAGTAATTAGTTACTTGAAGTTCCGTAATATTCACATTTTTGTCCTTTTTGTAACAATTCTATAAAAGTAATGATAGCATACTATTAGTATTGTGATAGAAAATTATGTTATACAATAATATTATATAATAAGATGATGTAATATGGATTTGTAATTTTGTTACATAGATATTAGTATAAAAATTATTTTTTAAAAAATAACTTATGTTCCATCCGACAATTAGAAAAATAAATAAAACTAAAAAATTAAGTTTAATGGATGTATATCCCTTGATTCTTATTTTGATAATTGTAAACTTTATTGATATTGATTAATTGTGATCTCGATAAAAAAATAGTCTTATATTATTGATCTCATTCAAATTAATTAAAAAAATTAACTTTTACATAATTTTAAAATTTTGTAAGACATAATTTTAGTCATAGTTAAATTAAATCCGTGCATAGCACGGAGCATACGCTAGTTTGAAATATAAAGAACACTACTATATATATACATATACATATTAATTTCGTCCACATGTGGGTTTGTTTTGAAACACAGGAAAATAAATAAATAAATAAAACGAAAAGACTGTGAAGGTTCTACATGTTGGTTTACTACATATTTTGAATAAGAAAAGGCTTCCATCTCTCTCACGAGGAAGAATTAATATTATTCAAGAAATATTTTTTTGTGGCGGATACGATCATCCAAATAAATAAATAAAAAGTGAAGATACGATCATCTTCTTCTTCTTGTTAGTTTTTTATTTCATTAATGTGTGTAATAAATACTTTTTGAAACTAAATAGCGTAACTAAGTTCGATTAATTTATGAATATAAAAAAAAATCATGACATAAAAACCTACATGTTCAACGAGACCTAAATTTATAATCTTGAATTTATTCATACAATTTTTAATCTTAATTATTATACTAAGACATCATTAATAATCAACACATCATCTCATGATTCATAACTAGTTGACAAGTTTTGGGATGGCACGACCATCTAGGCCTGTCAATGGGCCAAATTTATTATATCCAGGCCCGTTAGACTAGGTCTGACAATGGGTAGGGTAAGACCCTATCCAGGACCCAAACAAAACCCTATTAATAATGTTCTTACTCAAACCCCACCCAACCCATTAAATTCAACTCAAGACCCATGGGTCCTAAGACCCGATTTTTTGAGTCGGATCGGACCCAAACCCAATTCTCCCTCTCTCTCTCTCTCTCTCTCTCTCTCTCTCTCTCTCTCTCTCTCTCTCTCTCTCTTCGTTTTTTCATCTTTTTCCCCCACACCAATTCTGATTATAACAAAATTACAATCGCCTATTTTATAAAAAAATATACTAAAAATTCAATTCAATGCTTCAAACTACTTTACAAATCATTTCAAATTCTTGTAAATTCAATCTAAAACCCAAAATACAAAGAACAAGAAAAGATTACAATATCTTCTTCCAAAATGCCGAGTGATGATGGTGCAGCATTGATGTTTGCACTAACCAAGCTTTCTGCAAAAAATTAGTAAGATAAGATTAACAAAAAAATGGGATAAACTCAAACCAAAAGTATTAAGATTATTGTAAGTTTAAACTAATAACAGATCCATTATCCATACCTCATGAAGAACTATCAGAGTTGATAATTTAAGGTGCTCAACACTTGAGTTTATGATGATGTCGCATCATCAACAATTGCATAAATCCCAAATAATAGAAAATATATTATTAACAAATACAAAAATAATGAGACTAATCGTAATACAAATTATTTTTACTTACTCTTTTTGGGAATTGATCCGATCCAATCATCAGCTACCACTAATGCTTCTACAACATCTGGAAGCAAACACGCACGTGACTCATCAATGACACGACCTCCGATGCTAAATGTTGCCTCTGATGCAACAGTACTGGCAGGCATTGCTAGAATATCACGTGCTATCTTGGACAATATGGGTAACTTTGGGCTATTGGTTTTCCACCAATCTAAGATGCTAAATGTTTCTGACCTCGGAAACCTTGCCTCGTCTAAATAACTCTCCAACTCTGATTTTTGATTTATTAAAACACGTGATTCATAACACCACCTATCAAAATCACGTAGAAACTCACGTGTTTCACCTCCAGAGCTACTCACCGTGGCGAATTCATTCATTGAAGGGGTCAGATTACCTCCACAACCAATAAACAACTGATATAAGGTATTTCGGACCCTCTGGATATACGAGGAGCATTTGCACCATAAATCCTAGTGTAAAAATAATCTACCAAATCCATATTAAACCTAGGATCAAAAGACAACAACAACAGCTAGAACCAAGCAACACTCTTCCCAGTATTTATCAAACTTCTCTTTCATGGGACTAAGCATTTTCCTGACGAAATTGTGATTACTATTTTCCCACTCAATCATCTTTAAGGGAATCTCACAAACATCAGAAAAAAAATACATTTGAAGTTGGATATTTGCGGCCACTAAAGTGACGAGTAGCTTCATAAAATATTTGAAGACGCTCATGAACAACTTCGGCTACTTCCCATTCTGATTCAGGTGGATTAAACTTATAATGTTTGTCTATTCTCTGTAACCGAGAAAAGGCTTCTTTCAATGGTAAAGATGTAGCAAGAAAATCATAAGTACAGTTCCATCTATTCAGGACATCCATCGCTACTTACCTCTTATCCACCAAATTACATTGATTTAATGCAATTTCAAATTTTTGACTTGTTGCAGGAGATTTATTCAAATATCTCACAATTCCATGTATTTTATCAATAAGTCCTCTTATTTGATTCAATCCATCTTGCACGATAAAATTTAAAATGTGTGCACTACATCTCACGTGCAATAAATCCCCATCAAAATCAATCAAGGAGTCATCTCTAAGCCAATCCTCCTAATCATGACATCATTGGTTGTAGCATTATCACAACAATTGAGAACAACTTCTTCTCAAGATTCCATTCCAAAATTATTTCTTTCATAAAATTAAATAAAGCTTCGCCATCACGTGGATATGGAATCTCTCTAAATGCAAGAATTTTCTTTTGCAATTCCCAAGCATTGTCAACAAAATGAGCAGTCAAACAACAATAGGCAACATGTGAATGATCAGAAGTCTAAATATTCGTGGTCAAAGACACTTTACATCCAAGCACATTCAATAATTTATAAACTTTGACCTTTTCCTCATATACTTGAATTACATCACCTCTAATGGTATTTCTACAAGGAAGCTTAAAATCTGGATTCAAACCATTCAAAAAGATCTCAAAGTATCCCTGCTCCCTTATAGTGAACGGATACTTGTGTTTTATACAAGCAATTGCCAAGTCCCTTCGACTTTTAACTTGGTCAAACTTGAACTTGCTTCTAGGACACACCAAAACCATTCCTACGTTCAAGTTTAAACTTTGGGCACGCATTGTTCAGATGTTTTTTTTTTCAAATGAGTAGTACCATATGCAGCATTACCAAATAAAAGCTTATCATGGTAATTACGTTTAGCATGCACAACATCGTCCCTTTGTGAAATGTAACCACACAACTGACTGCTTTCGTTTGTTGCCTCTTGATTGATCAGTTACATCTTCGTTGCCACCACTACCGTCAGAGCTATGAATTCACGTTGGTTGGCTAGATTTGCTATGAGATGCCGACATTAAAAAAAAAAATTAACAAAAAGAAATAAATTATGTCAAGATAATGAATTGCCAAGTCCCTTCGAATTATGTCATAGGAGATATATTAATTTGACAACACAATTTAATATAAAATACAGTTTTATTAACAAATTCAAACATATCTTAAATCAAGAGGGCAGAGGGGGTTACAGGAGAAGCACTTGATATTCGCATCAAAAGTCAATTCACAAGAAAGAAACCTAATAAAGTGATCATTACCGGCTTCTAAGGATAACATTGTTATGCTGCCCCTAAGTGCACCCATAAGCCAAATATCCAAACCTTAATAAACATGTCTGCATCATAATCTAAACTAGTTGATATTATTTTTGAGATTGAAAGAATTATTACACATAAAGAACCGTCAAACAAGGAATTGATAATCAGTAAGAACAGAATATAATACAAAAGTTTGGTCTGTCTGTCTGATTCACAGACTTGTTCAATTTTAATGATCAAAAGATAGGATAACTGCTACATAGAAGCTTGTTATATGAGTGATACATCCACACCCGAGTAGCGATAAGTAAAGAAAAAGACTTGCAACTGCAAAAGTAACAAAATTTATAGAAACTCATATAAGAGACGAACACATTTCGATTGATCGACAGATATGCAGTTGTAAAGAGGGCTGATATTCTGATAAAAATCGAGTATAAATTGAATGCGGAAAGCAATTGTAGTAAGTCAGATGCACGGGAGGAGATAGTCCATGAAAACAGAGGGAGCATCACAAATTTCAAATGCGTATTCCCATACTTGAATTCTTGCAACAATTTCACCCAACAACAACAACAACTTGAATCTGGCAAAAAGCTAAACCAACTTATGAAAATGAATGAAAATATAAAGAAGCCCAGATGGGCAAAAAGAAAAGATGATTGATTAATCGAGAGAGAGGAAATAAGATATGAAGAAGCATTGAAAAATCGTAAGTTACCATTACCAAAGTGAAACAAGAAATACTTTTCCTCCTATGTTATCTCCTGTACAAAATTTTATAAAGAATTTAAGAGAGCCCACCTTCAAAATCCTCAATCTAACAATAAATTCAAACCAAATTTGAACACAAACAGTATCTTACTCAACTGGGTATAAGTTCTAACAGTGAAAAACAAGAGGTTAAGAGTATCATTTGGACAGTTTCTTTTCATGGCCACAAGTATTGAGCAAGAACTTACATATATGTTTCTTGGAAATCAAGAGTCGTGTTCCCTTAACTGGCTTTCCGAGAGTGACAATAGGCGGCTAGCGGCGTGTGGTGGGCAGCTGCGGGCGGCGGATATGGCGGTGGCAACGGCGAAGTTGGTAGCAGCGTCGGCTTTTGAGATGAAGCTCGGTCGAGAGAGGAGTGTGATTTGGGGATTGTGAAATTGAAGAATTGAAGTCTGAAGACTCAAGTTGAAGAACCGGGTCTGGTAAAATTGTTGGGTAAAGGCGGGTATATTACCCGACTTAGACCCAATTCATTTAATTTAATTGATTTGGGTCTGGATCTGGGCCTAATTTTAAATATTGGGCTTGGGCCTGGGCTTCGGTCTAGACCCATTAAAATGGGCCTGGGTCTGGACATGATGGGCCCATTTACAGGCCTAGTCTAGACCCATATCCAGACCCATAGTTTTAAATCGGGTCCAAACTCAGGCCCAAACCCATTAAATTAAAATGAATGGGTCTGGGTCGGCTAATATACACGTTATTAACCATACCCAACCCATACCCATTCTTTTCCTAATTTTCTTCTCAACGCAATACCCATTAAATTAAAATGAAAATATGTTTCTCGCACTCCAAGTCTCCAACCCGCCGCCACCGCCGAGCACCGCTTGAAGCTCCTCCAAGATCTGCCACTTGAAGCAAGTTTACTTTTAAACGCCGACGCTTGAAGCTCCGCCAAGCACCGCCGATTAAGCAAGTTTATTCCTAAAGGAACGCATTGGTAGAGAAGGATCCATTTTTAAGAAACAAAACCCATTTTCAGAGAAATAATAGAATGACCATCGGGTGGAGAGTAATTCATTTGGCTAAATGTTTTAAGGGCATTTTTTTCTCTTGATTCATTGAAGAGAAGAAAAGGGAGGATGGATATCTTACTTTCTTGTGGCAGATCTATGCAATAGATTTAAGGTCACATCTTTGTGCAAAAGAGAGAGAGAGAGAGAGAGAGAGAGAGAGAGAGAGAGGGGAAGATACAAAAATTTGATTAGGATTTTTAAAAAAATATATATTAAAAAAAAGGTTGGGTCGGGTCTGGAGCCGACCCGAGGATCCGAGTCTAGTACAATATATTTGGGTCTTGGGCCCATCTGGTCTCAGTCCCATTGGGTCTGGGTCTCTACTTTAAGTATAGCATTGGGTATATTTAGGGTATGGGCCTGGGTAGAGCCTTACCCTACCCATTGACAGGTCTACGACCATCCCAAAATCTGATGCAAAGTGAGGCGCGTCTTATTTTGTCGCAAAAATCGTCCCAAAAAGTGTCCTCTCCTACATTTGGGACATTTATTAATGAGGGTGTTATCGTCTCCAATTTGAGACTTTGCAACAGTTGTGGTCAAATTAAGACGATTTCACAAGCAAAATAATTGTCCGTTGCGATGATGCAAAATCCGACACAAATTTTAACAACTTCTGTGACTACCTTTTCTTCCATAGAAAAATTCTACACTCGTCTCAGTTGCAACGGCTATTTTCAGAACAAATACTTTTCCTTGCAAATTTGAGCAAAATCCGTTGCAAAGTTCATAACGTTTAGTACTTCAGTGAATTTTTTCCATCTCAATGTCTGTTGCAATATCAGCCCCAGATTGTTCTATATATATGTGTGTTGTTTTCATTTTATTCGTATTTACTCTCTTAAATCATGAAACCACACACACACACTTAATGTCTCTCTAATTTTCGAGTATATTAAAAATATTACCCTCATTTTTGCATACTGTTGATCTTCTGAGTTGATTGACAAGATAACAATGGGAACCCTTTTTTGTTTAATATAGTTTAATTATATTTTTTAATTTATATATTTTAATGTTAATTATTATTAGTTACAATGAATTAAGTTATAGCTCGAAATTTATGTGTATATATAGTGATTATCATGTTAAGAAAATTGAGGAGGATGATGTATGAGATGAACCTGCTGGGAAATGTAGGTATTAGGCAGGAGTTTGAGGATGGTGTTCAGGCTTTCACAAAATGGGCCCAGTGTCAGCATGCACATATGACGGAATTGAATGGTCTATTTGAGAATGATATCACAGCAACAATGACATAATTCAATGTCATTTTTCAATCGCCCTGGCGGGGCGAGTGACACATCGAAGAAGAGATACCCAAGTGCTCCGGAACGTCACATAATCGAGATGTATGTGTTGTGAAACTGTGAATAAGTCATGTCGTATTACATGTAAGTATTTGGTTGTACGACCTATATTTTGTGAGATATTGAATGTCATATATATATATATATATATTAATTCGACGGTCTTTAATTTGACAACAGGTCCCTTTTGAATGAACTATACCAAAAACACAGTCTAGATGACCCAATGATTGATCAAATTGTACCCATTGATTTCAAAGGATGGTTCAAAACTTCATGTAAGTTAAAACTTTATAATATACAAATACTGCAAAACATGGAGAACGAACTTCCGAAATATCATTATTTGGGGCCAAGTGCACTTGTGACAATGTGGTCCTGTTACTTTTTTAATGGTCACAATTTCCACATGGAAGACCATAATGTCGGCATGCCAACTATGAATTATAGGGTGTGTGTGAAAAAGCTCTTTGTGTACAGACACGAACAATGATTTCTATGGGATACTCGAAGAGATAATTCAGTTTGAGTACCCACTTCATGATGACTTGCATGTCGTCTATTCAAGTGTCGTTGGGTCGATCCAACTAGAGGCATGAAAGTACACCTGCGTTATCACATCGTTGATGTTGGTTTCGAAAAGTTGTATCAAAACAATGAACCGTTCATATTGGCACAACAAGTAGTCCAAGTTTACTTCTCAGAGTATCCAAGCATGAGGAGAGACAAAATTGATTGGATGGTTGTTTGCAAAACCAAGGTTCGAAGAGTAGTTGATGATTTTCGTTGGACTGATGTCACATATCATTCTGAGGAAGTTATACCTATTCCAGAAGTTGCTACGGACAATAACATGTACCACCTGGATGATCTAAATGGTATAAAACTTCCCATTGGTCTTTCTATAGCGGCTCAATAGGGATTCAGAACATCCAGTTCGCCCAATACTTATTTCGTTGACAATGAAGAGGACGAAGACAACTTCGAGAACTACGAGACAGAAGAAGACGATAACTGAATATGTAGCTAGTGTTTGTGGGAGTATACTTGTACATTAGTTAAGTTTTAAATTTTTAAATATTTATAAGATTCTATTTTTATTTTTTTTAAAATCAAATTTTTGAGACGAACAATATGGAAAATTCATCCCAAGACCTGTCTCAAATGAAAATAATTTTGGCAAAAAATTCAAAATTTTGGGAAAAATTTAAATATTGAGATGGGAAAGTTTAAAATATCCGTCCCAAAACTCGTCCTAAATTAAAAATTAACTACAAAAAATCAAACGTTGGTGGGAAATAAAATTTAAATACCCGTTGCAAAAGGTTGTCCTAAAATCCATCACAAAATCCAAATTTTAGGATACAAAATCTAGAGAAAAAAGACAAATTTTCAGACGGGTTTTTGGATGGAGCTTGGAACAGCTTAGTGAATTCCGTATCAACACCCGTCCCGAACCCCATCCCTTATTTTTCGAATACGATATATCTCCATGTCCGCAAATCGTCCATAATTTCAACGCATATAAGATGGTGTCAGCTTGATCATATAACGGTCTGATTTAAAATCGAATGGTCCGATTGAACAATGTACTACAACAATAGAGTATCACAGTGACATCAGTACAATGCTTATAACTATGAACATAAATTTATGAGATATTGTAAATATATGAAAATGACTATAGTCCTTTTTTATATATCATTGAATGTGTTCTTTACAATTACATTACAAAAAAGGACATTTTGGGATGAATTTTGGGACGAAAAGTTAGACCTTTTTATATTTCGGATGGAAAAATAGTTGCCTCAAAAGGTCGAGTCGAAATGAAATTCGGACTTGGATTTGGGATGAAAAATTAATTAGCCGTCCTAAACTCCCTCCAGCGGGTGAGAAATGAAAGCTCAATTTCAGACGGACGTATGCACGGATCTAGAATGGGTCGTTTTAGTACAACCTTTACAATTTGGACGGTTTTTCGAGTCAGTTTTTGGGATGAATTGCCTTTTATTTTGTCGGGACGGTTGTAGTCACAAAGTTGTCCCAAAGTTGGAAGTCGTCCCAAGATGTTGGATACATGATATGAACTTAGGACGGTTATTTTGGGACACCAATCGTCACAAATGTCGTCCCTAAATTTTAATATACTTTTTTTGAAAAAATTATTTGTTTTTTATTTCAATATGTTTTTGTTAATATTCTATTAAATTTATAATTGAAGATACCATTTTTTGAAAAGAAAGAAATTATAATTGATTAAAAATAAGGGTTTATTGCCTTTTTGGTCCTGTAAGTATAGGGCGTTGGCAATTTTAGTCCTCTAACTTCGGGTATGGCAATTTTGGTCCTGTATCTTTCAAACGTTCGCAGTTTTGGTCCTTTAGCCCATTTTATGACCATTTTGCCCTTTTGATGGAAAAAGCTCCATAGTCCAGCACATGCTCTTAGTAAGACCCAACATGCTTCCGAAATAAAATTAAACCTCTATAAATTCATACATGGTTTTGACTGCCTTGCCACCGGGTATTTTACGTCCTCGTTTTTACGGCTCTTTTCCAACCATCCTACCGCAGTAGATGGTTCGCAGGTACTTGGCTCCTTCAGCAACAAACAGCACAACCATATTTCGTTTCCTACCTTAAGGTGTAAAAGTACTCCAGAATAGAGACCTAATAGAATTTTGGATAAACAAATTGAAAGATGCCTTTACTTTATTGAAGAAATATTTGAGATATTACAGAGATATTTTATTCCTCTACCGGAGGAGAAAACTATTTAGCCTCTCATGAATAAGAGGACTTGACTCGTTGGAGATAACCCCATACATTGGATATTTTAACACTTATAAAATTTAAAGACACAATTTATTTTTCTGAAGAGTTGGAGAAGTTTTTCTGATATCCTCCATCTGCTTCCTAGCTTTCTATTTATAATAGCCCGCGGACTTCAAATCTGGACTTCATTCTTGCTTTGGATGTCGATGTCGTCACTGCATTCGTCACCCATTTTGTCTTTCTACTTTCCAGTTGTGGTCATTATGGCTTGTCGGCCATGTGTTCTCCAGCTGGTGCTTTCTGTCCTATCTGACTGTTGGCTCTTGTCGTTTTCTGCCGACAGTCTTTTCCTTGCCTTTTTACATTTTGAGATTCTTTTACCCTTTTCTGGTTCGGTTCGGGTTTATTTTGGGTTACCCGAATCCTTGTCCTGAACAGGGGCTTTTCTTGTTTTTCACAGCAAGGGCATACATGGTTATGCCATTGCCCCACGTGCATCATTTTGCAGGCCTTCTTTCTTGTGGCCTCTGTCGCTGGTAGCTTGTTTTTCCAAATAAGCATTCGTTTCTTCTCAAACAAGCTCTCCGCGAATTCTGTGCTTCTTCCTGTCATGAAGTTCAACATGAATGATCCATTTAATTTATTGGAGGATATTTTAAATAGATACTTGACTTTATCCATCTCTGTGACACAGACCCAATAGCCCAAGCTCTTCTGGTGGATATGTCATCTTCACTGAGGGAAGATACCAGGGGAGCTTCTTCTGTGGCAGCCTTCACTTTGTTAAATGCTACCATGTCAGGTCTCTGTAATTTGATGAAATGGAATCCTGTATGAGACCCTTTTCCTGCGATTTCTGGAGCTATGGAAATGAACTTGAGCTCCAAAATATCTCCTCGTTTAAGGTGGGGATTGTTTTGCCATGCGTCATATACCGCCCCACTGATCTATTCCGGAAGCTTTGAAATTTCCAGAAAGCTTGGTGACATAGTATAAACTGAAGCAAGGGCTCCAAAATCATACCACTCTCACACCTCTTCTGGTTTAGACCCTTCGAGCATCCAGATTCTGTTATATCTTCCGGATGTGTCTACAATGGCCTTGCCTGGGCTTATGCCTTTACGAGAAATAAGTTTTTCCCATGATCTCTGATAATCCTGCCAAGTGGAAACAGAAGATAAAGCCTCGTTAGTATTAACTATAGAGGTACCCGTCATCGGCCTAAGGTTAATCTCTTCCTCTTTAACCCCAGAGGTGCTGGGTTGACTTGAATTATTAGGAGTTTGCACTTCCTGTAACTCAACTTTTGCCTTTTCACCAGAGTCTGGCGATGGCCTTGTGCAAGCAGTACTTGAATCTGCCACTACAAGTTTAGAGCCATGTTCTCTAATTCCAGGTTTAGAGCCCTGCTCTTTTAATACTCGGGCTATCACCGAAGATGATGCCTTTCGAATTGGTTCCAGTAGGTCGTCCCATAACGAGCTTGCAGCAAGTTTGGTACTCCTGATGGCACTCTACACAGTGTCCTGATCAGCTCGTTGGACTTGGCCAGCTATTTGGGTTTTAACTGTTAGTTGTCCAAAACCTCTTGCCAATCTCCTCAAGATTCTCCCTGAGGTGCCTGAGCTTGATGATGACGGAGTCTGCTTCAGCTGCCTCCATCTCTTGTTAAGAAATTTGCAAAGAACATTTTCATGAGATTTGATAACGACAATATTATAACAATAATATTGGCATTCTGCTTGTCATCTAATAATACGAGCCTTCTCAATCTTTGATTCAAGTTTATTTTTTAAGAAAGCTTTAACATTCGTATTATCAACTTTTAATGTAAGTTCTTTGGCTAGTAAGAACAAAGGCCACTTTTTGAAAGCCTTCCAAACTGCAAAGAATTCCTTCTCGTTAATATGTCATAATTTAGCTTGTTGTTCGGTGAACAACCCTCCTGTGTATCTACATGGCTCTTCGCCAGTAGTTGTTTTTCTCATGAGCACTGCTGCCCATCTATAATTATTGGTGTCCGTGTAGACTACCAACTCATCCTCGTCTTATGGGATTGCAAGCTTTGGCAGGTTATTGCAAACCTGTTTTAACTCATGAACCCTTTGCGTATGAATTTCCTCCCATTTCCACTTTGAACTTTCTGTTTCTTTCATAAGTGGACGGAAATCCTTTATGTATTCGCGAGGTCTTTGATAAAGATTCCTGCAAAATTGACAACTCCCAATAAGCTTTAAAGTTGCTTTCTTATCTTCAAGAATGTTAGGAAAATTGCGAATCTTTTCTACAATATGTTCCTGCAACTCAATACCTGTTTCGTCAATAAGAATTTCTAGAAATTCAATTTTATTGACAGCTATGATGGCTTTCTTTTCGGAAAACACTAATCACTCCTTATGGCATGCATCAGAAAATATTTCACGATGTCTAATATAATCCTGTATATTTTAGATGCAATCAAGATGTCGTCTATGTAAACAAACATAAACTCTAGATAGTCTTTGAAAAGATTATCAATCTTTCTTTGAAATATCTGGGGTGCATTAGCAAGTCCCATTGGAAGTACATTCCAGATATATTGTCCATGAGGTGTGAAAAATGCAGTGTATTTCTTTGAATCATTTTCTATTTTAATCTGATAAAATCCAGAGTTGCAATCGAACTTGAAAAACACTTTAGCACCATTAATGCAATCAATTAAGTGTTCTCTACTTGGAATGTAATAACCATCAAATTCTAATTTTCTATTAATGCCTTGATGGTTAATGACTAACCTAGGTTTACCTCTTTTTATCTCACCATGGTTTCTTACTAAAAAACCAGGGCTACTATAGGCCGAGACTCCAGGCTCGATAAGTCTAAGATTGATATACCTTTTAATGATATCCTGCATATCTTTCTTATCCTCCATGTTCATTTGGATAGGCTTGTATCGAACATACTCGTACTTGCATTCCTCTTTGACCTTTAGAGTAGCCTCGATCTTATTTCTATCCCATCACGCCAAAGGATTCTCACTGAAATTCCTTTGAATAAGCCTCTTGACATTCTCGAGAGAAAGTTTACTTTCTCCATCCATGTCCATTGACCTGCACTCTTGTATAGCTTCCTTCAAGATCCTAAGATCTTCTTCCGAAGAATCATTAAAACCCTGTTGCCTGAAAGACAAAAGAGCCTTACCAAATTTTCTTCTATCCTGCATTTTTGGATGAGTTAATTTGGCATCATCACCACGTTTGTTGCGGAAGTTTATGGGCATTATCCTGTTAAATGCCTTTTCTCTATGCAAAACTTGTATCTCGCTACCACAGTTAGTAGTAAAAATCAACAGATTCTTGTGGTTATCCTAGACATATTTTTGCAAAGGTTTGGATGAAATTATTACCTAGCAAAACATCTGCTTCTGTATCATGAAAGTAAATAAGAGGTGTCTTTAACTTGAACCAAGGTGTTCCAAATGCTCCTCCAATCATGATTTTTGCTTCTCGTATACCCTTATTGAGTACAAGAATTTTTTGTGAAAAATCCCTTCCTGCAATAATGGGTAAGGATTCCATAGCTTTGCTAGGGAACACACCAGGTTTTTCCGTGCAAATCACTGATCCTGAGTTAATATATGCTGCAAAATATTATGACTTATATTGTTCATACAACATACCATCAAATATGTATATTGGAAAGGGGCTAGTCATTCAATTCTAATGGTATAACCATCTAAACTGAATTCCATGCCATTACCTTTTCTCCCCATGGTTTATGATCTTCGAGGAAACTTAAACCCAAAGTCATTATCCCATTTTCTCGTCCTGCAATTCATGCAACAAATATCTCATGGCCTGCTATTTCTAGCATTCCTTCGTATTTTCTCACAACAGGTTGTTGCAAATGATATAAGTCATCACAAGGAAAATAGTTTTCTTTTTCAGTGATGTCAAATATAACCTGAATTTGTTTCCAGCCTTCTGGGCATCTGAGTTTCACATTATCAACCCTGATAGCTCAGGGCTTCAATAATTCTGGTTCCTTTCCTTTATAGGCCATAATCCTATCTTCTGAAAAGGACATCTTGCTACTAAAATCAGTTCTAGAACTAAGGGCTCGATCTAAAACTGGGTGATCTTTTATCAAGATATCAACACCACCTATTCTAGGTTTTCTAATAGGATCTGGTGTCATTACCTTAGCGAATTCCTTGAAAATTCTAGGAATCTCAATATACTCTTTCCTAAGAAAGAAATCAGAATGATGTGTGTTGGAAAGGGCATAAGCTATTCTATATGTTATAGAATATGGTCTATTCCCATCTTTCATAAGATCTTTTCTTTTAAAATCCTGATGAAGGGTTAAGACTCCACTGAAATCTTTGGTCTGCTAGGTTGTATGTTATCCTAGTATGAATATCAAACATCAGTTTTTCTGCATACAAATTTCCTATCGTTGTCCCAATACAACCATCTCTTAAGTTATTGATTCTTCTATCCATTATTGACAAATGTATTTCCGAATCAATTCCTTCCTTAAAAGTTGCTTTTATTACTACTTCAATAGCTCCTATGTGGATCCATTTCATAGTAACCGCTACTTCTTCCCTGAGTTTACTTAATTCTTCAAGAATTTCTTCTTTAGGAATAAGCTGCATTTCCATCACATTACCAGTAAGTTCCATAGGGATAGCAAACTCACCTGAACTTATTTTGTAGATTATGTGATGTTTCCTTTGGTTCAGTCCTATCTGGTTGAGGACTCTTCTGATCCCTTCAATCCTAAAACCGTCGTATGGGCTGAGAATAGAGTCTTGTCTCATGATTCTTTCCATTGTTTTGTTTGACACCGTCATCCTTGAAAAGAATCCTGATAGGCTATCTGAGGTTTGAAGCCTATCTCCTTCGTTGTAATTATTTTGATTCGATTGAAGATCCATCCGAATCACTTTCTATTTCTTCCTCGTAGATGCTTTCATCTGATGGAAGATCTTCGAATTGGTAGATTGGCACCAAATCACCGTAGTAGACTGCATCTAGGATGTCGTTTGTGGCTCCAACAGTTGCAATCCTTAAAACTTTCATTAGCTCGGGTATAGACTCGTTTGGAAGTTCTTCGTGTAGGGGTTCGTCCTGTGGATTTAGCCTCTAATCGTCTAGATCCTTAGGATGAAGCCCTTGTTGGTCCTGTTCTCTGTCCAGATTTGTATGATCTGGCTTTTGATTTGGACCACCATGATCTCCTTCTGAAAGAGGATTTTCTGGAACTCTTGGAATAAGAGTCGCTGCCTTGCTTTCTCTTCTTCTTTTGCTCGCTTGATTCTCCTATAATAGTTGAAAAATAGTTATTATCACAACAGAGAGGGATTTTTTTGATTTTACCTCTCAGTCTCTTCATGTTCTTTTGGACGGATGCTTGGTAACACCAATCCTTCAGTTTGTCTTTGAGGAAAGACATCCTTCTTGCAACTGAATCTAGTTGTCCTGCAGGTACTTTGTATGATTGTATCAACATTTCCCTCCATGGGCTGCAGATCTTTACAAAGAACATTGGAGTAGCTACTTCGATTGTCACCCCACTCTGGAAAAAGTATTTGCAGAACCAATAGATATATTCATCTACTGCACAGATACTTATTAATTCGAGGCCAAAAAGAGCTTGTGCATACTCCCTAGCCTTTTCTATTCTGCTTCCTTCGAAGTATCCATCTCCGATGAAGTGAATCTTGATTAACCTTCCAAGTCTATCCGCGATTGCAATTTTAGACTCTCCTTCAAGGATGCTTGGTTCGGTCTCTTCTGGGCTATTATCCCATCCGATCTTTACCGACCTTTCCAAGCTTAACTCCAAAAGCTTTATGAAGTTATCCTTGTCTAGTTCCAACGTAGTTGCTGCAATTTTCATGGCTGCAACCCATTCATCTGTCAGCTTCTCGATGTTTCGGAAGTCGATAACATCCAGGTTGAGAATAGTGCCATATGGATGTAAGGGCTGGAGCATGGTCCTTGCCCATGGTGTGTTTTCAGGCACTTGTCTTGGATTCCTTCCTGGGTTTTCTCGCAATCTTGTCCCTACGAAAGTAGGGGTGGCATTGGTGTGAAAATCCATACCTTCTCTCATTAGATGATCCTACAGCGGATCATTTGAGCCTGTGCTTCCCTCGGGCTGTGGTAAAGCTGGAGCGACCTCATTAGTTTGGATGTTGACTAAATCCACAATCCCTAGTTGAGAAAAGGATTCAACTAACTCTTGTAGATCTGATAGATCCACTCTTGATATCTCTATTAGTTTATAGATTTGATGATCTCGATGATTTGTTCTTCTTGTGTTTTTGGCTTCAAGATCTCCTTCGCCTTTCCCTTCTGATGTAGGAAAGATACCGGTCCAAGGGCGTCCCTGATGCGTTCCTGATGAGATCTGGATGTCTTAGGGGTATTCCTTTGATTTCTTTTCAGATCTGTTACTTCAGCCTTCAGATCTGTAAGATCCTTTTGTAGATCTGGTAGGATCTTTAGGATCTCATCCATCTTTTGGTTCAAGAGGTCTATTTTCATAGGTATATTACTTAACCTATGTCCGTAGTCTTGAACTGTCTTTTGGACCTCTCTAAGGTCCTCAGAGTACTTTGAGGCATCCGGTTCGAGTTCCCTCCGAGCAGTTCTTTTAACCATTATTATTAGAACTGTATATTTTTTTGTTCAAGAATCTACCTGTTCTGGATCTCCTGGCTGGGATTCTTCCATGGATCTCAGCTCCTTGTAGACGTCTCACCGCATTTCCTGGTAGCACCTATTGGACATGGCGATTTCTGTGCCATTCCTCTTTTTTTTTTCATTGGAAGAAGTGATGGATCAATCAACTTTGGACTGTTGGTGATGGTTCTAAGAATTTCCATAAGAAATTCTGTTTTCTGTATTTTCAGAATCTGAAAATATTCCCTGTTTTCAATGTAACTCGAATTTTTTCGTTCGATTCCATACTTCTAAAAATCTCCTCCGTTAGGGGTAAAATATCAATATATAATATAAACAAATATTTCTTCAATAAACCTAGGCTCTGATACCATTTCTAAGGAGCATGGGTGATAAAATGCCAAAAGAAATGGAAATGGACTAAAATGCTCATTTTAAAGCTGTAAAGGGATAAAATCGTCCAAATTTTGGCCAAATTCGCCCAGATTCGGTCGGAGGACTAAAATTGCTACGTTTTTAGAAGTTACAGGACTAAAATTTCCAGTGTCAAATTTACGGGACTAAAAACGCCACCCCCCTAAGATACGGGACTAATTTTGCAATTTCCCCTAAAAATAATCCAGATACAATATACTATTTACTATCACAATTAAAAAAAAATTAGAAATCCTAATCTACCAGCTAGCGTGAATGCTGGTATGTCGGCTTAGGGTTTGCAAGCATCTTTCGTCAGCTACTGCATGGATTTCAGCTGGGGCGTCAGCGACCGAGGATGGGGGTGGGGCTGTCGGCTATAGGTCGGGGAACAACGGCGCAAATGACGCCCAATGAAAGCTTGATTTGCACAAGCTATGTTGAGACGTGAGAGTTTGGTGGTGGAGGGCGACAATGGATCGGCCTAGGGTCTATGGTCCATGGACAGACGGCTTCTGATGTTCATGCCTCAAACCCCATGTTGAAGACATGCCCCGCTTTTTCCCCGCGGCCGCATCGGCCCAAATCTGCTCATCCTCGAGGGGTGCGAGACTGGCAACTGATGATACACCCTCCTCTGGAATCGGCTAAGAAGCACGCTCCTCAAGCATCTTCTGATGTACCACCATGTTACGAATTATCTCTACAAATAATGAAATACTCACATAATACATGAGCACCCTGAATGTTAGTGTCCATATATACATAGCACAAAATCATATTGGACATATTCAATAAAATTGCAATAAAATCTTTGTTATTATGCAATTATCTATGCATGCATTAATATATAGGAGCATTCATTAGCATATTTGAATCACAAAAAGTCATGCTAGCATAAATTGCAACCACAAAAAATATTGCAATAAGAATAATCAACAAACATAAATTGCAATCACAAATATAGCAATAATAAATAATGAACTTGGCATAAATTGCAATCACGAATATTACAATAATAAATAATCAACAAGGCAATCACAAGTGTTGCAATCATAAAGACACATATTTTCTAAGTCATGCTCCAATTTTTTACAACACAAAAAAATAAGAAAATATAAATATTTAGACTTAGGAAAAATACAATAAAATTTTCAAACACTCGGAAAGGACGCCCCATCAAATATAAATTTTCAAGAAAAAACACTTTTTTTCCAAAAAATCATTTGCTAAAATATGAAACACAGATAACCAAATAAAGTTTAATGGCATAGTGGTAGAGGTGTCTAACTTCAACTTTGCAACTTGAGCTCAAAACTCAAACTATACAGATGTCTAGAAATAATTTTCTGGGCCAACGCCAAGTGGCGCCCAACTGGCGTCAAGAAGCACGGTTACTGCACAATTAGCGCTAGTTAGGGCGGGACCCGCGCCCAGTTGGCATGCAGTTAGCGTTGAACTCCGCCACCTCTCTCTGGTGACGCGACCCATTTTCGGCGACTCGCCGGCCGATTTTCGTCGAGAATGAATTTTCCTGCGGAAACTTAAAAAAAATTCATATGTCATTCACTTTAAATTCGTTTTCGATGATTCAAACACCATTTCGAACCTCTTTTCATGATCTACGATATAGCATAAAAATATTTTAATAAAAAGATACATAATCAGGTCCAATTTTCTGCTCAAAGAAAATAGATTTAAAACTAGGGTTTTGATTTTTCTCACAACCCACTCATCTGATTTTTACCAAATTTTAACCACATGATCTCCACAAATAGATCTATATATGGTGAAAAAAAATATCAACAAAATTTTCATGCTTACACGATAAAAATAAATTTTCAAAAGAACAAGCATATAAAACTTCCATGATTAATCAGTCAATTCAAGTGAGAGTAGGCCGTAATTTGCTCTAATACCATTGTTGGAAAAAAAATAATGGGTAATTCTTAAAATAAATATTCTCGCATAGAATATGTAATCTATGTGCATGTTATATAATCAATAATCACATTAATTAGCACATAGTCGTGGATCGATTAAACTTGTAGCAGCGGAAGTATGTCGATCCACATATTCGGATCTGGCTCGTCTACAAACTCATGCCTCGATAAGATCACGAATATATCGTCTTTCTCATTCTTTAAGATTATCCTACGTACATCTTCAAGATCCTCACGAACATCTTCAAGATCTCCCCACGTTGGATCTTGCTCCAAATGTTGTGAAAATCATGAACACGTCTTGCTCGCCTTGGTGGATTACTACTAGAGTAAGCCACTCATTTACATACCTCAAGTCCATGGAATTTGTGATGCTCCAGGGAAAATGTAAAGAGAAATATAGAGAGAGAAAGGGTATTTGGAGAGAGCATATTTGGGAGTGTTGTGATCAATTCGTATGTTGTATCACACTATTGTATTTCTTTGTATTTTGGGATCCATAGAAGCACACTATTTATAGGTATGCACAAGAGGAGTTTTAATCCCAAAATATAGGAGACTACAAACTCTCTATTCAAAAGGAGTCCTCCCAACCACAAGTTTTTATTCAAACCATATAATAATTAAACATATTTGTAGAAACTTTGTGATTAATTATATGGTAGGATTTTGATGGTACAAAAAAATAGTCATAGGTATAATTTAGCACAATTATACTACAATATAGTATAAGAATCTCTTTTTTTTCTTACCATCTCCCCAATGATGAAGGAGGTATTTATACTGATACGAGTTACGCTAATTAAGGTAGGGAATGGTGAAATATTATTTTATCCCTCACCTACTCTATTACATGGATATGATTAATTGACCAAGGCTATTTTGGTAATTTGCTACATCCTCATTGATTTGGTAAGTCAACTTTTCCTCTTTTTCTTTCACTTCTTTCCTTCTTCAGCACATTCCTTTCGGGAAAAATGGCAACCTTTCCTTTTTTTTTTTTTGGCTTCTTTCCTTCTTCAGTACCCTTTTTTTTCCGGATATGACGACCTTTTCTTTTCTTGGTTGGTTCTTTCCTCCATCAATAGCTCCCCAATTCCTGAATATCCTTAGAATATTTAGGAATTAAAGTGGATCATGGGCTCTTTTGTAGACTTGTTTAATTTTAAGATGCCGAAAAGATAAATTTAAAAGTTAAGTACAAAAATAATTTCAACTTGAGTTTAGCCTAATCATTGTGACTAAATCCGTTGTAAAATAACAGTAAATGAGAAATATTGATTCAGGTGTTCTGTTATACGTTTTATGCTTATTTTTTAGGAGTTTTTTAGTTGAATATTTTGGAAACTTCTTAGAAAACTAAGATGATGACAATGACGGATCTGATATTCTTATAGGCTATATATAAATAATGGTGTGAAAACATTTCTCGAATAATATTTCTCCCGTGTGAGAGAGGGGGGAGCCTTTTTTATTCAAAACATATAATAATTAAAGAATTTTGTAGAAACTCTGTGTAATTAATTATATGGTAGGATTCCTTCATATCATGCATAGTTACTTATTTGGTTGAATTGGTTGGAGCCCGATTTAACCCCAGTCGAGTCTTACGGATGGGATGCACTATTTTTATTTAAGTAATAATGACTTTTGGAATTATTTTTTATTTGGACCAAAATGCCCATATATTTAAATGTCTTTTGACCACTATTTTTTTTTTTGTCACGATCTTTTGTATACTCTTTTCTTCTCTCGTTTTTCAATCAATTATGCAGAGCATAATTTAAGGGTAAATTACAACTTTTATTATTTGAAAAATTACTAGTATCCCTCTGATATTTGATGAAGTTATGTAATATTTGGATGGGGCTTAGAATTGTCAATTTGGCTCTTATATTTTTTTTTGAAAAAATAAAAAGTTATAAAAAAAAACACGGACATTTTGGATGGAAAAAGATTCCACTTAGTCTAAAAAAAAATTTCATAAAAATTTAAAAAATAAGTAAAATTATAATGATAGACCACAGGGACATTTTGGTCCGTTCACTACAAAAAACGGATGGAAACATAACAGAGATTAATAAATTGGGCTAGTTGTTAGATGATCGTTCAAATTAGGTGAGTTTGGTAAATTTTCTAACAACAATGAGGTATTTGTAATTATTAGCTTATTGTAATTTACCTGATTTAATTTTTCATGAGGTGCATGAACTTGTTAACCCACAAATTTGTACGATGATTGAAAGTTGCATAACATGAAAAATATATAAGATTAGGTGTTTTTATAGTTTAATTGCAAAAAGCAATAAAATAGATTATTGTAAACATATTTTAACATATGGTGATTCAATGATAATGAAACCGTTTATATCCTTTGTAAATATTCAAACACTGCATGATTTAGATGGAGTTAACTTTAAAAAGATTATATTTTATTGTCTTTTTTATATGCCATCATGTTTCATAAACATTTGATCAAGCACAAGACTGAATTATTATATCGAATATCACACACCATAGTATATCAAGACCAAATAAAGAACAACCAATCAAGGGATTAATCATCCTTCTATTTTCTATCCTACCCAATCTTATCATGTCCAATCCTGTCCTTCAAACAAAACATGCCCTATAATAAGTTTACACTGTTTATATATAATTTATATAATATTTAAATCTTATAATGGTCGCCGGATAGGTGAAAATTTTAATTTTTTAAATCCACGTGTAAAATGGTCGCCGGACAGATGACCAATTCTGGCCAAATTAGGGTTTTCTAGCCTGAAATTGTCATTTTTTTAAATTTATTGTTCTAAATTGCTATTTTCAAATGGATCTGGAGTAAAAGTGTCGCCGCTCTTAAAAAAGTGGTGCAAAATTGCATTTTTTCCTATAATTTATATCATTATTTAAAAAATCTACATATTTTGTAATTTATGTTGATATATATATATATATCTAAATACTTTTATGTGTCTTAACTCTTTATAATAAATTGCTAAACCAAATAATTGTAAATTACAGTTGACTCTATCACGTTGTACCCACTCTATCATTACTAATTTACTATTAATTAATTCATGATTAATTAAGAGTGAGATCAAATAAGCACACCTTAATCGTTTGTATTAACGGAATAAATACTTGATTTTCTGATAGAGGTGCCAGCTAGAAATTAAATTTCAATTAGGAGTGTTTAATTCAAGAACCACCATAATCGTTTTTCATCATTGATCACCCATTTTCACGCATGTCTTTGAAAAAATTAAAGGAGAAGACGATTTTGAGGTCCCATCGAATAAGTGCGTGTGTATTTTATGAATTTTGGTTATATTTATTAATTTATCGAATTGATGTATTGATCAATTGTTTCGTTTATTAAAGTAGTGATGTAATTAATTTGACTATACTTGATTAATGGGTAAAAAAAATTTTGGTGCCGTAAGATTATGACATTATTTGTTTGGCACCACAACTTAGGTAGGTGGTTGTTTTAGTCTAATAAAACACATTTTTTATTTTTTTTTTTTTTTGTCCCAAAAAATCGTGTTCAACTTAGGTAGGTAGTTGTTTTAGTCCCATAAAATACGTTTTTGAATTTTTTTGGTCCAAAATGTCATGTGTTGGGACCACAAAAACTGAAAAAACGTATTTGATGGACTAAATCAACCACCTACCTAAATTGTGGTACCAAAATAAATAATGCACTAGTCTTACGAGACCAAAAAATTTTGCCCCTTGATTAATTATTCACATAATAAATATATTTATATTGATCCGGGGTCGCAGGTCGCTGATCACCTAGGAGTACTTCTTCGGGCAGCTTGTGACCAGAGAAAAGAGAATCGTTAGGCTTGCTGGGAGGACCCCAGCTAAGACCCTCCGATGTTTAAGTTAGAGACTAAATCGAGGTAGAAGGAATAATCTCTTGAGTATTCAGTGTAGGTGTCATAAAAACATACCTTAAATGCTTGTCTGAAGAGGGTATTTATAGGGATGGATTTGCCCACTTGCTTACTGTCATATGTCTTGTAAAACCTGACTTTTTCAATCAATCCGACGGCTCCTATTCGTGGAGCTGATCTCATCGGGTCATCTGGATTCGGGTCTTCGGCAGGCGGGTCGGGTCGCTTGACCCTGCTGAGGAAGGATTTGGGTCCGCCCAATTCTGTAATTTTAGGTCCTGTTGAGGGGTATTTTCGTCTTCTTAGCTTATTCCTTAATTACCCCTATCATATATGAAATTACTATTTGAAATCATTTTACATTTCGTTTTATTATGTATTAGAGCCAAGGAGTTTTTTTTAGTATAATTTATGTTCAACATTGATCAAACTTTAGCAAAGGAGGCCTAGTTTACTTGGCGAAGTTGAGGCCATGATCCTATATAGAGGTAATGGGTTCGAACCCCTGCGGGTTGATGTTATTTCTACTGTATCGTAGGTGTGATTTGTTGTTTTAATAGCTAAGTGTTAGTTTATGTGACATTATTAATTTGATTGTTTGTAATGATCTCTTTTCGATATTGATAGCCGACATGACTGAATGTAATCACTTTACTTTCGATTAATAAAATCCATCGTCTCCAATTCAAAAAATAACATTGATCAAACTTTAAAGAAAAAATTGCAATTTTCATCATGTAACTTAAGGGGTAGCAAGTTTAGTCCTGCATGAATTGATTCTCGAAATTTAGTCCTGTAACTCTAAAACTTTGACAATTTTGGTCCCATCTGACCGAAAGCCCTAATTTTGAATGTCATGTGCCCGACACGTTGTTTTTCAGCTAAAAAAGATAAAAATTATAAAATTTTTAAAGTTAAAGGACTAAATTACAAAAATTAATTTATGCATAATCAAAATTGAGACCCCTTAAATTATAGGACCAAAATTGCAATTTTCCATGTATAAATAACTCTTCCAATGATCCGCAAGTTTATTTTCTCCAGCGAAAAGAGAGAATGGATACTCTTTCTTCCTCTTTACTTCAAAAGTATTCCCTAACTCCATCACTTCTCACACACTCCCCACCATTTCTACCACTTCAATTCAAACCCACCGCTTCTTCTTCTTCTTCTTGTTCTTCTTCTTCTTCCCTGCAAGATCAACTGATCAACTTCGCACCACAAAAGACTCCAAAACCAGACAAATTGCAGCCAACAAAAAGCACTCTAATTTGCTTGCTAATATTTTCAAGTCTTTAGACAGCTTCATATGCGATTTTGTCGACCCTCCTCTTCACCCCTCCATCGACCCCAAACTCGTCCTCTCCGGTAACTTTGCTCCGGTGGAGGAGCTGCCCCCCACTGTCTGTGAGGTGGAGGAGGGATCTCTTCCGCCCTGCCTCGACGGAGCTTACATCCGCAACGGCCCGAATCCTCAGTTCATCCCCCGAGGCCCCCACCACCTCTTCGACGGAGATGGGATGCTTCATTCTATTAGAATCACCAAAGGCAAACCCACTTTCTGCAGCGCTTTGTCAAGACTTACAAGTACAACGTCGAGCGAGAATTTGGGACGCTCGTTGGATTCAACTACTTTTCACAATTCACTAGCTTGCCGGCTTCCGTGGCTCGGGGCGCCGTCACATTTGGCCGCGTGATATCTGGGCAATACGACCTCCGCCGCGGCACCACCAATGCAAATACGAGCTTGGCTCACTTTGGCGGCAAACTCTATGCTCTATGTGAGTCTGATCTTCCATACGCAATAAAACTAACATCCGATGGGGATATAATCACTTTAGGCCGCGATGAATCTTTTGGGGAGCCGCTAATGTCGATGCCGGGTATGATAATGTCGATGAGGGCTGTGCTAATGTCGATGACGGCACACCCGAAAGTCGACAAGGAAACCGGCGAAGTATTTGCGTTCAGGCACAGCATTATCCGGCCATTCCTAACGTATTTCAGAATCAACGCCGACGGAATCAAGCAACCGGAAGTGCCGATTTTCTCCAAGGCCGAACCTTCGCTGGTCCATGATTTTGCAATTACGAAAAACTACGCTATATTTCCTGATACTCAAGTGGCAATCAACCCCAAGGTGGTTTTCAATGGGAAGCAGCCGATGATGGTTAATGGGGCGAAAGTGTCGAGGCTGGGGATCATCCCTCGCGACGCGGAGGATGAGAGTGGGATGATGTGGATTGAGGTTCCTGGATTGAATACATTACACGCGACCCATGCATGGGAGGAGGACGGCGGCGACACTGTCGTTGTGGTGGGGCCAAATCTTTTGCCGGTGAAGAATGTGTTTGAGAATGTGGAATCGATTCATGCCTCCATGGAAAGAATTGAAATAAATTTGAAAGCAAAGACGGTAGCGAGGCGGACGATTTCTCCCAGAGATCTGGAGTTTGCTGTGATCAATCCTGCTTATGTTGGGAAGAAGGCCAAGTATGTGATTCCTTTGAAACAAATTAGCACCAAATTTTAAATTTATGAGAAAAATAAAATATTATTATCCTTCCTTACAAAATATAAATTGAAATAAACCAAAAATATAACTCATCTATATCACTCAGCTAGATGAAAAATGCATTTTACCCAACTACAACACTACTAACTTATTTCATGCCTTTTTTGGATTTAATTTCGGGGGCTTAAATATACTTTTGGTCATGTAATTTTGATAATTTGATATTTTTATTCTTTATCGTTTTAGGGTTGTAAAATAGACCTTTAAGCCTAATTTCACATGTATACAGATATATATATGCCGCGGAAGGCGGCAGTGGTATAAAAAGAGCAGGGTTGGCGAAGGTAGACCTATCACTTTCTACGGCTAACTCTGATGATTGCGTGGTGGCGAGTCGATTATACGGGCCGGGCTGCTTCGGCGGTGAGCCATTTTTCATAGCAAGAGAGCCCGATAATCCAGCAGCTGAGGAAGACGATGGGTACCTAGTAACTTACATACACAATGAAATTACAGAAGAATCAAAGTTTTTGGTTATGGATGCGAAATCCCCCAGTCTTGAAATTGTTGCTTCTGTTAAGCTGCCGCAAAGGGTGCCCTATGGTTTCCATGGACTCTTTGTAAGGGAAGATGACCTCAACAAACTCTTATGATCATAAGAATGTATATTTTGATTTATTAGGGTTATTTTTTTGTACCATGCGTGCAAAAGAATAAACATTTAAAATAAAGACATTTTGTTCCTCGCAGTTACAAGTTAACGGTCAAGGTCATGTGCGTCCCACTTATCCGTTAACCCCCATGTGGTAGGGAAAACTTGGCTTTTTTTTTTTAATGGGACTAAAAAACATATTTAGCTCAATAATTATAATTTTATAATTAGTTCATATTTGTAAAAGAATAAAATTTCTCTATTAATTTTATTTTAAATAAACTAAATTTTATCTATTATATTTCTAGATAAAAAATTCAATTTAATATAATAATAGAACAATGCAAAAAATTTATCTTAAATCCAACTAATTATAATTATAATTTTAATTCTTTACTTATAAAAATAATTAACTGATATTTTTGTTTTAAAAAATAAATTTTATTTCTTATTGTTTGTGGTCAAAGTTTATTAAAATATTTTTAGACCAAACAATAATTCAATTTCAAAAAATAATAAAAAGATACTATAATTTATTTGAAATACAAATAATTATAATTTAAATTTTATTTTATTATTTATATTAAAATAAAATGTCACTAATACTTTTATTTTTTTAAAAAATAAATTTTATTTGTTATAGTTTGTGGTCCAAATTTATTGAAAAAATATTTTCAGACCAAACAAGAATTCAATTTCAAAAAATAATAAAAGGATGTTAGAATTTATCTGAAATCAAATAATTATAAATTAAAACTATTTTATTATTTATATTAAAATAAAATTTCTTTAGTATTTTTATTTTTTTTAAAAAAATATTTTTTTATAGTTTATGGTCAAAGTTTATTAAAATGTTTTCAATCCAAATAATAATCAATAAAAAAATACGGGTTTTTGCGACGGAGTTTTGCAACGGGTGTGAAAGATATTGCGATGAGGAGTTGTTTTATGAGACAGAATTTGTGACGGGCAACTTCCTGTTGTTGCACATGATGTTGGAAAATTTTGGAATGGGAGAAAAGTTTCCATCTCTAATTTGCAGTGGACGACTAGAGGCGGATGGAATCGACAGTCGCTAATGTTGTCCAATGGACGAATAATTGTCGAATTAAATTTACAACGGCTTTGCATCGACTTTTGGGATGAAATTTGATTAAAAAACCAAAATATTTTGTAATGGCTTTGAGACGGCATCTGTCAAAAAATTGTCCAAAAGTTTGAGACTGTTGCCCATTGGAATACACCCAAAAGACGACATAATTTTAAGACGGGATTTGTAACGACTGATGTCAGAAAGTTTTGGGATGGCATGATTTTCAAACGAGTTTTGCGAGATCCATCTTTTCGCAATTTGGAAGGATTTTGCACCCGTTTCGTATTTTTTTCGTGGAATTTATTTTATTTTTTTAATTTTTGTGAAGACATTCGATGCAAATTTCATATTTGAAATTTTTAAAAAATTTATTTTATTTTATTTTCAATTTTATTAAATTGTGTTTTTTAATTATTAATTAATTTTGGTTTTAATTTATACTTTTAATTACTTTTAATTACCATAAATGAATTATTAAATAAACTGGACTACAATTAAATTAAAGGCCGAGTTAATAAAAATAATATATTAATTAAAAAAAATAGTACAAAAATACAAATCAAATAAAAAATCCTAATCTGAAACGGGGTCCTCGTCCTGCTCCTCATCGTCACTAGACTTGTCGGCTGTGGCTGGGGTAGCTTAGGCATTGGAGGGATGCTGAAGTTCATCATCATTCCCTCCATCCTCCCCATGCGCTGCTTGAGACCAATGGCCTCTGGATCAGGGGTTGGTGGCTGTGGTGGTGGCGCAGTCCTCTATGATGGTCCCATAGCCGATCGACATGTGGGCCTCTGAGCCCAGGTCGAAATCACGGCCCTTGTTCGGTTGTCTACTGTAGTGACCCACAATTGCTCCTCCTTTTGGGATCGTGCCCATTGGGGAGTTTCTGGTAGCCTGGTCATCCAGTAGTTTTTGAAAGATCTCCTGAGATAAGAAAATTTGAATAAGTAATAAAAAGCAAACAATTAGTTGAATTGTTTTTATTTTGATGTACTTACCGCCACCTGCTCCGCCTTCAGCCCACTCTAGTTGACGTCTGCCTTCTTCTTGTAGCATTTGAGAAGAGCTCCATCTGTTTTGTCATGCAACTCCTGGGAAACAATTGAAAATTATAAGCACTAGATTTAATAATTAAATGTATATGTAATAATTATTCATAATAAAAATGAAAAATAGAAAAAAAAAATAAACTTACTAGCTTCCTTTTGTGCATCCCAACGGAGGATGACCCATCGCGGCACACAATGGAAACTTATGCGGCGCTAGCCGCTCGATTGGCCTTATTCTTAGCTGCCTTATCCTTGAACTTGGGGGAGGCCCAGTACTCCTGCAGCTGTCGCCAAATCTCATAAGCCAGCCACATTGAACGATTCATGAAGGCTCCAGCTGCACCGAGCATTTGTCGTAGGTATTTCCCGACCAAGTGTCTGAACACTTTGTACATCTCATATCGGTACAGTCCTAGTAGTACTTGAGCTAAAAGGCAGAGAAACATGTGCAGTTGAGGTTTGCTCTTGGACTAGGACAGTCACTACATCATAGTACTCCTACACCGTTTTCTCACCATGCTAAGTCCAATTATAATTATTCAGCATAAAACCTTTCATACATAAGTCAAAATTAACCTTATCCGTTGTTTTGAACCTTTAGGTTTTGCACTACATGAGCACCTAATCTTCTCGTCGTTCATATGTGCGTGCCAACACTTGACCCATTCTATGGAAGCCTGATCACCATCCTCAAACTCCTGCCTAATACCCATATTCCCTGAGAGGTTCTTCTCATACATTCACCTCAAGCTAATTAGTCAGAAAAAAAAAAATTCATTTCTAATTTACATTATTTAATACAGGAATTTACTTTCCAATACATTCAGTAACAAAAATTTACTTGCTAACGAATTTAGCGGCGAATTGTTTAAAATATATAATAAATAGTTTAGATTAGTAATAAAAAATTTACTTGCTAACACTACAAAAAAATGCGGTAACAGGAACGGTAAGGCTCGACCATTCCTGTTATCGTTCCACGTAGGAACGGTCATAGGAACTGTTGTGGAACGGTAAACCGTTGATGACGTCAGGGTCGGTGTAATAGAAACACAAATTAATAGGAACGGCGGGACCGTTCCTATTAGAGAGCCAACAGTCGGGTGCCAATTTGTACACTTAAGACCGTTCCTAAAGGGGACCTTATATATTTTGGACCTCAATTTGGAACACATGTGTGAGATTTGGAACGGTTGGAGGACCGGAAAAGCGTACCGTTACTGACTGTGTTCCAAAGACCGTGTAAATTTTGGACCGGTAGGGCCACGGTTCCAACATGTAGTCCTACAAGAGGCCCTTTTACGCCATGGAAAAAAATGTGATGCAATTACTGTTTCAAATTACGGGTATAAAGTAAGTGAATCTGTGTTAGAAGGACCGGTCCAAAATGTAATCCAAGTAGGAACGGTAAGGATTTGTTGTGCCTGCTACCGTTCCTAATATGCTTTAACGGCTATATTACAACGGTAACTTTACCGTTCCTGATACCTTTCCTGAGACCGTTCCTTAAGCTGAAACAACGGCTATATTTTAACGGCTAGTTTTGTGTTCCAAATAGTACTCCAATGACCGTTCCAATATTTTCTATATATATGTCCCCCTTCTTTGTCATTGTTCTTATACATACTCTCCAACTCATTTTGTATTTGTAACTCCCCCCCCTTGATTCTTTATACGAAAAATCGAACATATCATTTACCGAGCGCGAATTTTGTATTGATATCGATAGGTGTTTTGCTTAGGTAAGTATGCAAAATTCTGGTATTTTTGCATATATATATAATTTACTCTCGTCATTTAATTGTTGTTGTGAATTATATGTAGGACCAATCATGTTAAGACAGTTGAGGAAATGGATGTATGATCGAGACGTCCTGGGTGTAACGTCGGAGTTTGAGGATGGTGTTACAACATTTTTAGAATGGGCCCAATCTCAGCGTGCATATGTAGACGGGGACAAGATTAAGTGTCCCTGCCGGAAGTGCAAAAACGAACGGTTCAGAACAACAGACGAGGTAAATTTTGATTTGTGTATGAAAGAGTTTATGCCAGAGTATTACAATTGGACTTCGCATGGTGAGGAGAGGGTGTAGGAATACTTTGAAGCAATGACAGCGCCCCCTGAGCAGCATCAGCAAACGCCACCCGTTCAGGAGGAGGGTAGTTCGCATTGGGGTGATGCGGCTCAGATGGATTGGGCGCAGAGGATGGTATTAGATGCTGCCGGGCCGTCATTCTGGTCTTCGTACAACCAGGAGGGACCGACTGATGATGGTACTCGGTATTGTCCATCTGATGTGGGTCCTAGTTCATATTACGATTCGGGGCCCTATGATTATGTGTCTGGCTTGTCAGACCGCTTTTTTGATGTAGTTCATGCTGCGGAACCAACCTTTGTGGAATGGCTGCACCACCTCTCAATTGGTGTCAATTGCCTCTTTGGTGAATATCAAGGCTGAAGGGGTTTTTCCGAGCATACATATGATCGTATATGCCAGTGGGCTGATACTGTAATGCCCCGCGCGATCACACTTTCCCCGCTGATTATTACAATACAAAGAAATTGATAAGAGAATTGGGTTTACCAGTTCAGAAGATTGATGCTTGCAAAAACGGTTGCATGTTGTACTGGAAGGACGATATTGATTTGGAATATTGCAAGTTCTGTGGAGACGCTAGGTACAAGCCCACCAGGGACAGAAATCCTAAACGCAAGAAGTCCCCATATGCAATTCTTAGGTATCTACCGATTACCCCTCGGCTGCAGAGGTTGTATGCGTCGGAGGTCACAGCAGAGCATATGACTTGGCATGCGAGCCATCAGATGGAGGAAGGATCCATGTGTCATCCGTCGGATGCAGAGGCTTGGAAGCATTTTGACCGGACGTATCATCAATTTGTTGTAATACCGCGATATGCTCATGAATTTGTAATCAATTATTTGAATTGCTATATATATCATTAATTGCAGGTGAAACCCGAATTGAATCACACAAACGAGGATTTGTTGAAGTTGCATTATTGGGGGCCAAGAGCAGAAGTCACGACATACCCATCTTACTTCGTCAATGGCTTCAATTTCCACACTGAACGTCACAATGTCGGGAAGTCAATAATGAATTGTGGTATTTGTGTCAAAAGCTCATCATATACAGACACGAATTCTGACTTCTATGGAATTTTGGAAGAGATAATTCAGCTAGATTACCCACTAATTCTGAACATGCACATTGTGTTGTTTAATTGTCGTTGGGTCGATTCGGTTAGAGGCATGAAGATACACCCTCGTTATCACGTCGTTGATGTCAACTTCAAAAAGCTCTACCAAAAGAATGAACCATTCATACTGGCACAACAAGCAGTACAAGTATATTACGCGGATTACCCGAGCATGAAGAAGGACAAAGTTGACTGGAAAGTTGTTTGCAAAATCAAGGCTCGAAGAGTTATCGATGACTCGCGATGGACCGAGGTCGCCTATCAGATGGATGAAGTCGTACCTAATCCAGATGTTGTAATAGATAACCAAACATTTGAACTGCATGACCTAACGGGGTTACAATTGGTCGTTGATCATGGAGCAGGGCCATCGCGCTCGCCAGACAGTGAATCAGAAGATGAAGATGAAGATAGCTTTGACGAGGCTGAGTCCGATGAAGAGACTTTTTGAATTTTCCAATTCAAAAATTTCTGTAATTTTTTATCACAGTTATTATTAAAATTGTATTTGATGAATATTTTTTGAATCGACTTGTTCCTATTTGAGGTACAATATTTCAAATATATAACTACCGTTCCTATTTGAGGTACAATATTTCAAATATGGCGGCTAATTAAAAAAAACATGAGGAAATTTGAATTAGGAACGGTCCAATTATATATTCACCGTTCCTATTTGAGGCACAATATTTCAAATATGGCGGGTAATTAAAAAAAATGAGGAAATTTGAATTAGGAACGGTCTAATTATATATTCACCGTTCCTAGTTGAGGTACAATATTTCAAATTATGGCGGCTAATCAAAAAAAAATGAGGGAAATTTGAATTAGGAACGGTACCAATACATACACGACCGTTCCTATTTGAGGTACAATATTTCAAATATGGCGGCTAATTAGAAAAAAATGAGGGAAATTTGAATTAGGAACGGTAGGTATAAAATACTACCGTTCCTAAATGGAGCCCAATATTTCGTTTTGGCGCCCAATAAAAAATTGGTGGGAAATTCAACTACTGGAACGGTAAGTCTACAAATAACCGTTCCAGATTTCAATAGGAACGGTAAGTATGTGAGTGCATTAAAACGACATCGTTCTTTACACTAGGAACGGTAATGGGAACACTGTATATATTAGGAAACCGTTCCTAGTATTACAATTCCAACCAATTTGTTCGATATCTCAATATCCGTCAGCCGGATCGACACCATTTTTTAACACGTACAAGGTTATGGATATGAATTGATGTCCAACGGTCGGATTTCCAATCAGTAACCCGGATTTAAGGATGCATCTGTTTTTGTTTCGATGAATACTGATCGGATACGATAACTCGAGATCCGCACACCGAAATATTTCAAAACGACATATAATGTATTCTTTTGTGTGTTATATTATATCTAACGATCTGATTGGAATTTTGACGGTCTGATTATGCCGTGCAGTACAACAATATAGGATGCTAGTTACATCTGTGAAATACTAACAAAAAAATGTTTACAAATATACTTCATATTATGAATGTGTGTCTATTTTTTGGAAATTATTATAGATTTTTATAATCTTTAAACATCCAATTATATACATTTATTTAATAAAACAAGTGTTCAGAACGTGTTTTTCTTAATTTATTTTTATTATCTAAGAAGATAAAAAAAACAATTGCAATACATATAGGAACGGTAATGTATAAATTAGGAATGCTAACTATATGCATGCCTACAAACGACGTCGTTTCTTTAATTAGGAACGGTGTTGGGAACACCTGTTGTATTACAAGACCGATCCTGTTTGTACAATTCCAAGTTGTAAGTATCTGGAACTAATGTAGGAACAGTAGGTTTTTATTCAGGAACGGTTATTGGAATGGTTTTATTACTAGGTGACCATTCCTATTTAGGTCAACGGCATAAAAACGACATCGTATTGTGTGTAATACGACGTCGTTTTATTTTGGTGGGATCGGTAATAGGAACGGTAAGGGAAAAAAGACCGCTCCAAAATGTTAAATAAATTAAACCCTTGGCTGAATTTTTTTCACTTTCTCCTCCCTCACTCTCTCTCTCCAGAACGCCTCTCTCCCTCCCTTAGCCTCTCTTCCTCCGCCTCTCTCCCTCAGCCTCCCTCCCTCAGCCTCTCTCCCTCCGCCGTTCTCCCATCCGCCTCTCTCCCTCAGGCACCGTCAGCCGTCCGCCGTCTGCCGTGTCTACCACCGTCGACGCCGTCCGCCGCCTCTGTCTTGACGCCCACTGACGCGCACCACCACCCTCCGCCTCTGCCACCACTAACGCGCACCACCACCACCATCGTCCACCGCCTCCGTTGCCGCCCACCGTCCGCGAGCCTCAACTACCAAGTAGGGTCTGAAGAAACCCTCTTTATTTAGTTGTAATTTTCTGTAATTTCTGTAATTATTCTGTAATGTATTTTGCTGGAATTAATTTGTAATTGTCATGTATTTTCTGTATTTCCTGTCAATTAGTGTAATGTAGTTGTAATTTTTGGTGTAATTTGACTGTTGTTAATTTCTGTTGGTAATTTCTGAAGTTTCTGTAATTTTTGAAAATTCTGAAATTTTTCTGTAATTTTAAAAAAATTTCTGATTTTTCTGTAATTTTATGTAATTTAAAAAAAAATCTGATTTTTCTGTAATTTTTTATAAATATTTAAAATCTGGAATTTTAAAACATTTAAAATTTGGAATTTCAAATATTTAAAATCTGGAATTTTTTATAAATCTGGAAATTTAAAATATTTAAAATCTGGAATTTTTAATTTTTTAAAAATCTGGAAATTTTAAATATTTAAAATCTGTAATTTTTTATATTTATTTAAAATCTGGAATTTTGAATTTTGTAAAAATCTCAAATTTTAATTTTTTAAAAATCCGGAATTTTTAATTTTTTAAAAATCTGTAAATTCAAAATATTTAAAATCTGGAATTTTGAATTTTTTAAAAATCTGAAATATTTAATTTTTTAAAAATCTGGAATATTTAATTTTTTAAAAATCTGGAATTTTTAATTTTTTATAAATCTGGAAATTCAAAATATTTAAAATCTGGAATTTTGAATTTTTTAAAAATCTGAAGATTTTCATTTTTTAAAAATCCGGAATTTTTAATTTTTTAAAAATCTGTAAATTCAAAATATTTAAAATCTGGAATTTTGAATTTTTTAAAAATCTGAAATATTTAATTTTTTAAAAATCTGGAATTTTTAATTTTTAATAAATCTGGAAATTCAAAATATTTAAAATCTGGAATTTTGAATTTTTTAAAAATCTGAAATTTTTAATTTTTTAAAAATCTGGAATTTTTATTTTTATGATAATCTGGAAATTTTAATTTTTCAATAAATTCAATAATTAAAAAATATGATAATTTGAAGAAATTAGTGCAATTTTAGGGTAAAATTATGGTATTTAGTATAAATATGTACAGTTGTAGAATTTATTTGCATATATATTAAATACATTAGAAAATCTTCATTATTGAAATAAATTGATACTTCTGTGTTTTTTTTAGATAATGTCTCTAGGGATTTTCCACCCCGAGGAGGTGGCCATGGCCGTGGTCGTGGTCGTGGTCGTGGCCGCGGTCGCGGTGAACCGGCTATACCGCCTCCCGGTGTTGCTTCCCAGGATGGGGAAGCAGTTTTCCGACCACCATCACCACCGGCAGAGCAGGCACCCGCACCACCTGCGCCGGATCAGCAGCCCGGTGCGTCTACTGCTGCACTGGATCAGGAGCCCGGACCATCCACTACCGCATCGGCGGTCGATCGGAAGATCCACGAGCGCATGTACGCGACCATGCGAGGACACTATCCCCACCCTTGGGGCTGTTTGCGCCAGGTCCCGCTAGAGCACCAACATTTTTGGTTCGAGAGCTTGAAGGTAACATGAATTAATTTATTTTTTTTAAATATTTTAACAATCTAAGTTAAATAATAATTTAATATATTTTTTTTAATACAGATGACGTACTGGTGGGACGACGACGACGAGTCGATGTTCAAGATCTTCCATGTCTGGATGGGGAAAGTCTTGAGAAAGAAGTTCGTCCTCGCCAGACAGTCGCTGCAGAAGCCTCTATGGCTGGCGAACGAGGTGTGGCGGCAGCTCCTCCTGTACTGGGCTTCCCCGGAGTTCCAGAAGGAGTGCGAGAAAAAACAAGGCGAACCGGAATGCCAACCCAACCGCATCCACTGTGTACCGCGGGGGATCTGTCTCCGTCGGTATGCACAAGCGGAAAATGGTAAGATATCTAATGTTATTTCAATTAGTTATTACTATTTAATTTAAATTGTAATAACTGTTTCCCATTGACGTTGTACAGGAGGAGCAGCTCGGCCGGCCAGTGAAGCAGATGGAGTTATTCTCCAGATGCTACAAGAAGAAGACCGACGGTGGCTGGAGCGGGTCGAGGGCAGCGGAGGTGGCGGTAAGTTTTAATTAATATTTTCTACAGTATTTTTTAAATATTTTTAAATTTCTAATTCATTGTAATTATTTTTGCAGGAGATGTTCCAGAAGATGATGGAGGATCATCAGTCTCAGGCCCCTGAGGATCCTGCTTCCGAATCAGAGGCCTCGGTGGTGCAGCAGATGTGGCTGAGTTGCGTCGGGGGCAAGAACAAGGGCCGGGTATTTGGTCTTGGTTCTGAGGCCCTGTCGCTCAGCCAGGCCATTACCTCGCCACGCCACCGCCACCGCCTCCGCCAGCGCCCGCGCCCGCGCCTCCGTCAAACATGGAGGGTCGGTTGGGCCGCCTCGAGGAGATGATGGCAGACCTAATGTGCATGGTCAAGGACATGCAGACCAGTCGCTCCGGCGCCGGCCCGTCACGGCCTCCTAGAGACCCCACCATACCAGACATTGACGAGTCCGATGGGGACGAATAGTACATTATGTATTTTATTTTTTTTTTGTAATCAAATCGGATAATATTCGTATTTAATATAATTTTTTTTTAAATTATGCATTTTTTCATATTTAAATATTATTTATATAATCAAAATATTATTATTAATTTAAATGATAAAAACTATTAATTAAAAAAAATCATTAATTAGGAACGGTACTTTAGACGCAACATATTCGCACTGTACCGTTCCTATTTTTGACTTTTTAAAAAGACTCACCGTTCCCACGGCCGATGCAAAAACCATTCCCATTATACATGTTAACTGTTCCTAAATATCGTACCTACTGTGCCTAATTCTATTCCAAAATCAATCCTTTCGTGGTAAACCTTTCGTTCTAAAGACAATACCAAACACCGGTCCAAAACTTTATTCCAAAGGTTGAGTGCAAAGACCGTTCCGACATGTTGCGACAAAATGTATTCCAGCTACCGATCCTAATCTTTACAACGTACCGTTCCTACATGTATTCCAGACCCCATGTCAAATTCTATCTACAACAGAAACGGACTATTCCAAACAGAGTTCTAACCACCGTTCCTAAAACCGAGATTTGTTTTTGACATTACCGTTCCTAATGTTTATAAGGTGTTCCAAATGCAATAAAATCAAATTTATACGTACAAAGGTAAGTAGGAACGGTAGAACATAGTAGTGCCAACCACCGTTCCCAAATAGGAACGGTAACTTGGTTCCCGTTCCTAATAATTAGGATCGCCTCTTATTGCCACGGATGACCTCCCGTTCCTCAACCGTTCCTAATACCAGTCCAAAATGTTAAAAATGAAGTACGTACCGTTCCAAATATTAAAAAAACCGTTCCTGTTACCGTTCCAATCAGCGCTTTTTTTTGTAGTGTAACTAGTTCGACGTTGATTTAGTATTAAAATTTTTATAACTGTTGAGTCATTTTATTGCAGTATTATGTCATTAAAGAAATTAATATCCTAGTTGGATTTATATATAATAAGTCAGCAATCAAAAAGTGAAAGTTTCAGTCTCAATGTGTTCAGAGGTCTAATCTTATAGTAGTGTCAGACGTTTTTTTCATAATAGTTTTCGATTTGTTTGTTTGTTTATATACCAGCGGTATACGGCGCATTCATTTTATATATAAAAATATTTAATAATTAATGTTTATATTTATGGGTTGGTTATAGTTATGGGATAATGGCTTCATAACATAAAATGAGTTAAAAGTTGATATATATGCAAGTTAGAGGAGTATAGATTCGTGAAAAGAAAATATTGAAATTACAATTAGAGTTAATCATATTTACACACTCAGAGTATACTATGTGTAGCAAATATTTTCTTAAAGTTCAAAATGTACAAAAAAGGTTAACCTTACTTGATGGTGTTAATATATAATTTCGTTAGACTGTAGTTGATGTGGTGCTGACGTGATTTTTATGATTGTTTTGAAGTGTTTGGTTTGATTTTTTTCGGAAAATTTCCCCCTCAAATATATATATATGTTTGAATTGTTATGCCGACTTGTATCAAAAGAAAAAAAAAAAAAAAAAAAACTCAAACAAAATTATACCCAAAAAATTTAAGGTCAGTGGATGTGGATTTTGAATAAAATAAATACATAATGATGCAGTAATCCCGAGGCTTGTCACATGTATGTATTTTTAATTGCTATTTTGTGCTTCATGCCTTTATTATTTTATTTGGTATGTAATTTTAAATCAATAAGGTATATAATTTAGTTAAATTTATAATCAAAAGTCAAACTCACAGAGTTCGGCTTACGTGTGAGTTCGACTTTTATATCAAAATTTAAAAAATAATAATAAATTAAACTCAATGAGTTCGACTTGCACTAAATTTATTATTATTTTTAATTTAATATTATTTTTATTATTTTTTATATTTTTGTATTATTTTGTTTAAATAAGTTATGATGACTAAGCCATTTAAAATATAAACATAACAACATTATCGAAAGCAAAAAGCAACAGGCGAGGAGTTACAAGATTCGTTACAAATGTATTTTAATATAGGACATTCGAAATTCGTTTCAAATTAAAGGTCGTTACACATTTGAAACACCAATAGGAATGACATTGTTGGAATTGTGACGGCTTCTTGAAATATGAAAATATCTGTTCCAATATCGTGTAAAATCCCCTTACAATTTTAGAACGTTGGTGGATCGTTACAACTTTAGTTACGCTTGTAATGGCTTTACTATGAAAGCTATATTGTATTACAAAAGTCGTTCCAAAAATGAGTAGTGTAGTCTAACGGTTATATTTTAACGACTACTTTTGATTGTTCCAACGCCCGTTCAAGAAACTCTTATATATATGCGTTGCAGTCCTCTATCGGACATCCCAATGGTTTGGGGCTCAAAATCTCATTGTAGAGATGTTGGGTTCTAAACCCATTAGGAGTTTAAATATAGCTGGTTGATTAGGTAACAACTTGAACCCTATTTTTTTCTTAATTAAACTGAAATTTAGTTATAGTTTTCTTATTTTTATATTGTATGTTAAGTATTATTAGTGGCAAGTAATAATTAATTTATAGCTCGAACTATAATTTTATATATATCATGTTTTGTGTAGTGATCATCATGTTAAGACAATTAAGAAGATGGATATATGAGAAGAACCCGCCGGAGAGGACGGATCTTAAGCCGGAGTTTGGGAATGGCGTTAATATTTTCATAGAATGGGTCAAGTCCCAACGTAGATATATGGACGGTGAGAAGATTAGACTCCCATGTCAGAAGTACAAAAATGGAAGGTCAAAACACCTGACAAAGTTAATTTTAAATTATGTATGCGAAGGTTTACGCCGGAGTATTATAATTGATTTTTCCATGGTGAGGAGAGGGTGCAAGAGTAGTTCACAGGGTACTAACCCGTATCTTGAATAAAATAAGCTTATTTTAATCAACGAATCTTTTACTGACTTAAGCATTAGGGTGTTAACCCCTATTTTGCAGGTCAGCATTCTAATAATTTTAGAATTTTCAAGAAAATCCTTCAATTTGTGTATGTTGTTGGACTCTAGTACACATTATTAGTGTCGTCTATTGGAACCCTTAAGCTAAAAATGTGAGAAATAACTAGTTCTGACAATGGAAGAGACAATAGGTACTTATAAGGGAAATACTCCTCTCCCTACTTGACTCGGATCTACTGTACCACAAAGGGAACAACTTCCTAGTGTCCCTAATGCTCCCCCTTATGTTGTTGGTCCACCGGTCCTGCCTTCGGAAACCAAGTGACTCTCTCATGAGCAACTCAGTAGGATCATCTTCGAGTCTATCAGCCAACCCTCCGAGATCCTCCTACTCCTAATGCAAACTCTGGAGCAAGTTGAACCCTTTATGACGAATTTGCAATGAATTTGGGTTATTGCAAAATAGTCATCACAAACTTGTCCTTAAATTCATCACTATTGTGACGAATTAGAGATGGTGGGCGTGTCAATAGGTAGGGTAAGATCCTACTCAAGTTCAGGTCCAATAAATATAATTAGACCCGGACCCGAACCTGAACCCATTACAAAAATATAGATTAGGTCTCTACCCATCGGACCCACGGGTCTATGTACCCAATTTGCAAAAAAAAAAAAAATTCTATTTTTTTCCACAATTCAATTGGGTTATTATTTATCAATCTATCTAAATTCAAATCTAAAAAGCTTAAGACATCATGAGAATATTTATTATGTAATTCTAACCATATAAATTTTTCAATAATAAATAACTGAATAATTGGATATATAAGGCCATGTCTACCGGACCCTATTGTATTAGGTCATATTATAGTAGACCCATACTATCTATTATATTAGCCTGTATAATATTCTCTCATAGTTTGTTTACTTTGCATTGGTTATATGGGTAATAGTCCGGATACAAAAAATAATAGGACATTTACTATCAGCCACGTAAGTCCGGATTGTATATACAATTACAAATTTGCCCATTGCATTTAATAACCATAACATCCGTGTGGTTGTGTAATATATCCACCCACAATAAATGCAAAACCATCTTTCTAAGCAACAAATCTATGTAATTTATGGTGGAGTATTTATCTTGCATTTACAATGAATTTATACAATGAATTTACCACATAAATCTATATAATTCACGCAACACAATAAATGCTCACCTACCACAATAAATGTCACCAACCAAATATCAGCATATTAATGATGAATGTCAGTGCAATTCGGTTCAAATTGAGGGGTAAGATAGACTTAAAACACACTCCTTACGAGGGCAATACAGGAAGTAAAAGTTTGTAGGGAATTATGTGGGTCCCACAAACTAACAATATAATATGGAACCTGAAAATTGAATTGTTATATTGGAAATAGCATGGGCTAGTAGCGGACTTTTGCAAATAGTAAGGGCCTGGACTATTGCAAGTAAACATGTGTAACACCCATATTAACAAAATTCTATCAGAAAAGAATTATTTGTGAATAGATTTCAATAACCATTAATTTATTGATAAACTTTGTGTAAAAAATAGAAAATAAAAAAATTAAAAATATATTGATAAATCTAATATATATATATATATAGTAAATGATATAGTAAATTATTGCTAATTCAAAACACAACTTTCTATTTTTGTAATCATTTATTTCAATATTTGAAATATAACTAGATAATCTATTTTGTCTCACTTTGGTGATTTTGATTGAAGTAGATTTATGTTGAATATGCATCTAATATAATTTATCATTTTTGCTTTAATTTAAAATTTGTTTAGTCTTTTTTAAGTATCTTATGTTAAATAAAAATATCAAATACTATCCCAACAAACATTAAGAAGCAAAAAAGGAAAAAATATATTGGATCTAAGCCCTAGCCAGACCCAAAAAATCGGGTCGAAAATGATGGCATTGGGTCTTGAGGGGTTTGGGTAGGGTATAGGTATTGGTTATTTGTTATACAGCTATAAATCTCCGCGAGGTATTTTGTAATTTTTAAAACAACAAGGGGGTATTTGTAATTATATCAAACCTTAAGGGCGATCATTGTAATTCACCCTATATTTTTTTATATGTACGTTGATACTAAATTAATATATTTAAAAATGAATTTTTTTTTTTAGGAGGGAGTAAAAGACAAAATAAAACTACTCAAAATAAGCTTAAAACAAGCTAATTTGACCAAGCCCCTATATATACTTAATAAGAGGCATTTTAGTGAAAAATAACGAAAAAAATGGTCAAAGGACGGAAAAATTTCAGGTTGAAATGCACAAAGGACGCGTGCACTCCACCTTCCTTTACCTTTTAACGAAATGGGGGTTTTACGCTAAATTTATTAAAACATAGGGGTTTTATCCTATTTTTAAAATACAAGGGGAGTTTTAGCTATGTCATGAAAAACGCAGGGGTAAAATGGATTTAGCCATGGATTATGTGATGGATTCTTGGTTCCACCGCTGCGAAATTACACTTTTAGTCCCATATGATAGGGGGATTCAATACTTTTAGCCCTCTGCTCTACGAAATTTTCAAAATGGTCCTAAAATTTGAAAAATTTGACACATCTAGTCTTATGCTTTACGGAATTTTCAAATCCCATAATTGGAAAAACTCGACACATTCACTCTCATAAATCCTGTAAAGCAGATGAGTAAATGTGTCGAGTTTTCTCAATTTTAAGACCATTTTGAAAATCCCATAAAACAAAGAACTCAATGTGTCGAATTTTATCAATTTTAAAACTATTTTAAAAATCTCATAAAATAAATGACTAAATGTATTGAACTCCCGATAGTTCCACTGCAAAATCCAAATTTGTTTTCTTTTTGACGTAAAGCGATGAATATTATAAACAACCAAAAACCAACAAGTCAGACAATCGGAAACAGACTTTGCCAGGGTACCAATCACCCCCGTGGCCACCAACCAACCTACCAAGAAAAATAACCAAAGAGAACTATCCTACTGATGCTCATGAGGCGAATAAACACCTCTCTAACCAGCAGCAAACCAACCCACAGACAGCACACCTTGCTGGGATACAACCCAAATCCACAATCTAACATACAACACAATCTAAATACTTCACAGAATCCCCCAGGTACCTTCAAAGTCTAACCTGAACACTGTGGCGCACCGTCTGATAGCTCTCTAACAGCTCCACTGCCCCTCGCCACGTAGCCATGATGTCCACCCTCTTTCCTTCCATAACTTCTTTGCATCTTTGCTGCCACAGAGCCCAACATAGCATGAAAAATCTGTGCCTGTCCGCTACTTCAGACCCCTGCACTACAGCCATCACCACCCAACTACCCATTGTTGCCAATTTGACAGTACTCTCCATGGAAGACACGACAGAGCCCAAAGTTGACGGGCGACCGCGCAATCAAGAAACACATGTCTGTCATCTTCAGCCCATTACCACAAACCCCGTAGCATGAATCAATACCTGGGTTCCGGCAGGCGAGATTCGAGAGTGTTGGTAATGCCCCAGTGCATAGCCGCCACATGCACACCTTCACTCGAGGCGGTACTCTAGCTCGCCAGATGTGGGACCACAGCGTGCCACGTTGTCCTGACAAAAAGAAATTCGAGCTAGATGATGAAGCCATCCCCCTCTCTCTTATGTCCCTCGCAAGCTTATACGCACTTTTAACCGTGAACAACCTCGCTTTGTGGAACCGCCACCGCCATCGGCCCCCGCTCCATCCACCCATTGACACCCACTTTCTAACAGTGGTCGGGCCTGCAACACACTTATCCATGTCAAAGAAGGACGGCGCCCCAACGTGGCATCCCAAAAGGTCTCATTCTTGAAGTATCGGGTCAACAACGCATCCGGTCGGCACAAAATCCGCCACCCTTGTTTCGCCAACAGGGCCAGGTTGAAGTCCCGTAGACTCCTGAACCCCAACCCACCCTGTGTTACCGGTCTACACAACCGTGAAACTCTACCTAATGAATCATCTTCTCACCCCTACCGTGCCACCAAAAATCCATCGCCGTTGCCTCCAATTGACGTAGTAGATATTCCGGCATTTGAAAACACGACATAGCGTATGTGGGCAGGGACTGCAACACCGACTTGATCAGCACCCCTTTACCAGCTTGGGACAGTGATTTAGCATTCCACCCCGAGATCTTGTCCCAATACCGGTCCTGAATCCCTCTAAACAACTCCCCTCGCGACCGCCCCCCAACTGCTGGTAGCCCCAGATACTTGTCATGATAATGGACTAAACGTACCCCGAGGATGGCCGTCAGCTGTCTCCGTGCCCCATCCGCCATCCGACCTCCCACCACCATGCTAGATTTTTAGAGGTTGATCACCTGCCCCAAGGCTCGTGCATACAGGTGAAGGATGCGCTGGACCTCCATAACTTGGGCCTCCGTCGACTCACAGAACACCAGGGTGTCATCAGCAAATAGAAGGTGGGACACCCGCGGTGCCTGGGCTGCCACTGCCACTCCCGTCAATCGACCCCTACGCTCCCCATCTTGCATTAAGAATGAGAGTGCCTCTGCACAGAAAATGAACAGGTATGGAGACAATGGGTCACCCTGTCGGATGCCACGCTCGGGGTGAATGAAGCCAAACGACTCCCCGTTAAGAGTGAGCGAGTAAGTAACAGACGTAACAAGTAACATGATAAGATGAACAAGACGATGGTGAAACCCTAATCTAAGGAGCACACCTCGGAGAAACGACCATTGGACCCTATCATATGCCTTGCTCATGTCTAATTTAACAACCACACAGCCACCCTTGACCCGAGTAGAAGTCTTAAGAAAATGATTAAGCTCAAATGCTAAGAACACATTATCAGTGATTAACCTACCCGGAATTAAAGCAGACTGAGTATGTGACACAATAGAATCCAACATATGCTTAAGACGATTAACAAGGCATTTGGATGCAATTTTGACAATGACATTACACAGACTGATAGGACGGAGTTGAGCAACAGTCTCCGGGGATTTACATTTAGGGATAAGGACCACATGGGCATGCCATCGGGACTGGGGGACTTAAGAGGAAACATACCGAAAACAGATTTCTTTACCTCGTTGGCAGTGAACGGTGCAGCTAGCTCCTGATTTATCTCCGCTGTAACCCTCGGCTGGATAGCAGATAGTACCTCATTTACCTCAGCGTCTGCCGGCTGATTAGAAGTGAAGATAGTCCGGAAGTACTGTAGAAGTATCCCATGGATGTCCGTCTCATGTTCCCTCCAAACCCCTCCATCATCCCGTAAGCCCATGATTCTATTCCTCTGTCGCTGAGTCGAAGCCCTCGAGTGGAAGAATTTTGTGTTTCTGTCTCCGTCTGCCAACTAGTGAGCCTTGCTCCGTTGCTACCAATGTACCATCTCTATGCCCCTAATTTCCTCAATCTCCCTCTTAATCCACCCCAACTCTTCATAGGCTGTTGCATCTAGATCACCCGCCTCCAACTGCTCAAATCGTTCCTCCAGCTGTTTGATCATCCAATTTGGTTTAGTGAAAGACTCCCGATTCTATTGAAGTAGTCGGACGCGACATTTCTATATTTTCTACCAAAGTCTAAGATTAGGATTAGTAACCTCGGACCCCGTCCAACCCTACTCTATCACATTGCGGCATTCCTCCGACTGTAACCACCGAGCCTCAAACCTGAACTGAGTTTTACGCCTACCCCGCCTCCCCTAATCAGTCGTATCCCAAGTGATCACAAGCATGGCATGGTCAGAATAGAGACCCGCTTTGTGTACGACGTTCGTATCCGAGAATTGAGCCATCCATTGGGAGTTCCCACAAGCGCGGTCGAGACGTGTCCAAACCGTGTTAGGGTGTTGTCGTCTGTTACACCATGTAAACCGAGCTCCCTGATATCCCAAATCACTCAAGTCCCCCCTTGTTAGAGCCTTCCTAAAGTCCTCCATCTGCTACTGTGGTCTCGAGGCCCCCCGTCTTTTCAGCCTGGTGGAGAATTTCATTGAAGTCCCCAGCACAAATCCATGTCGCATCTGATTGCTTACTCAACTGTACCAGCCAGTCCCAAACTACCTTCCTCCGTGCCGTATCTGGATCTCCAGAGACCCCTGTGAACCTCCAATTCGCTGACTGTCCCACTGTCAATACATCAACATCAATATGGTGTCCTGAAAAGGAACTCAACTGTACCACCGCATCCTTTCTCCACAACAAGGCCAACCCCCTAGCTCTGCCGACCACCGGGACGCACACACCAAACATATCTAGTCGATTACGTACCTGCTCAAATTTGTTGTTCCCACATTTCGTCTCAGATAGAAACAGTAGTAAGGGTTGAAACTCTTGGACGTATTGTCCGAGCTTCCGAATTGTCGCGGCCGTCCCCAAGCCCCGATAATTCCAGGTTAGGATCGTCATGGCTCCCGGCGGGGCTGTTCCGCCGCCGCCGCCGATTAAAGTAATTCCATACCATCTGGAGTCAAGCTTCTCTTCGCGCCCCTCTCTCTGTTATTAAGTTCCCCCTTCCGTTTCTTGCCCTCCGACACCTGCACTCGTCCCCTCCCACTCCGCCCCCCATTCTGACCTCGGCGTCGCGTCCCCTGAATCACCACTCCTGTACCCACTTCTGAATCCCTCTCACTCCCTTCCCTCAAAACCACTGGTACAGCCACCAATTCGCCCTCCCCTAGCGCCTCCGTTGCCCGCGTCTCCGTAGCCATAGAACCCCCTAGAGCACCCACATTCAATTGGATAGAAGGGAGCTCTCTTACCTAAGATATTAGTAGCCGAGACGTCGGATCCCTCTTCCTAATGTCCACTGGTACCTCTTCTCCATGGAGCCCATCTCGTCCACCATAGCTCCGTCGTGGGCCCGTCAGAGTGACAGCGGGAATATCTTCGCCGCTGTGGAGGAGGTTTGTCTGCGGAGAATCTGACTAGGTTTCTGGTTGGGCTGAAACGGGGGTGATGGGTGTGGCTATTTTTGTGAGAGCTTGGGCGGATGGGGTTTGGGAACAGTCTTGGCCCTGTTGGGTTATGTGATGGGCTGGGTAAGGGTCAGGTGTCAGTTGGGCTATCGAAGGGTGGGAAGTCTGTTGGGCTAGAGTTGGGAATGCCGAGTTGGGTTGAGTTATACCGAGCCCTTGGTTGTGGATCAGGCCATTACCATGGGTCTCAGAAGTTGGGCTCCATGTACCTGGGCTTGGGATGGACTGAAGTATCGGATTGGGCTTTGACCCACGAGACAGGGTTATGTGTTGGTGCTTCTCGATGGGCCGTCGGGCCTGCGTGGGACAGATGGGCTCCTCTCATTTCGCCACCTGCTCCACACTCCCACGAACCCCCCACATCACCCTATTTGCCCGCCATTGTCGCCTGGTAGTGCCCCCACGAGCCTCTCCCCCCTTCACCGCCTCTCCACCCCCCCTCCCCCCACCCCTCCAGGCCACCGGACCACCCTCAAAGATCGCCACCCCCCTCCCCCCACCCCCCCCCCCTCGATGCAGCTGCTCAGAACCCTGCCACCACCCTCCACCCTTAGTCCCCCTACCCCTGGTCACCTATCCGAAAAACACTTCCTGGGACTCCTGGAGCCATGGCCCATAGGGCAGATCTTCTGCACCCCCATCCACTGGGGTCTCCAATAGTCGTTCGCAGTCTCGCATAATATGCCCGAGCATACCACAGTCGTAGCAGAAATTAGGCAACCGATCGTAGGTAAACGTCACCATTGTCTCTTCGTCCCTGCCCATCGATCGTAAGCGTAGTGCCCTCGTCAAAGGCTGACGAACGTCCAGGGCCACTCTGATTCGAACCTTCACCGCCCCCCCCCCCCCCCCCCCAATCTAAATTGTGCTTGATCATGATTTGAGTCGATGAAGCGTCCCAATCCGTCGACGATGTGCTCCGCCACCACCCTCGTCATTATCCATAGCGGAAAGCCCATGAATGAGTACATGGAACAGGCACCAATTGAGGGTCCACTTCCATCGGGCGGCATAAAAATCCGTGCCCAAGTTACATCATGTTTAGTTTTATGTGTAGAGTTCATCTGTTATAGCATTGATTTTGGTCCAAACATTACGCTATTTAGTCTCAAAAGTTTAATATGCTGGATTAGAACATCTGATCATGTATTTCTTTAGTACGACTCATTAATGAAATAGAAAACTAAGACGATCAAGAGAAAATGATGATGATGATGATTAGAGATGGCAATGGGGCGAATCTAGTATGGGTCCGTCCAGACTTGAGACCGATCCCGATTAAATTAGTCAAATCCCAATTTATTTATATTTTTAATTCAAAATATAATAGTCGAGCTCTACTAATTCAACTTCATAATTCTTTTTACTTTTTTTTATTTTATACTGAAGTCAAATTCACGGAGTTCGACTTTGAGTCGAATTCCGTGAATTCGACTTCAAATGATTTAACTCGAATTCATTGAATTCGACTTCAATTCGAATTTTGTGAATTCGACTTCAAATAATTTAAGTCGAATTCGTTGAATTCAGACTTCAATACGAACAACTTCAACATAATTTCAATTTTTAAATTGCTCAGTGTCTGTTTGAATTCTATTAAAATGTAATATAAAATGTAATTCTATTAGTGTACTTCAACAGAATTTCTATTTTTTTATTTTAATAATATAAAATATAATAATATTTTAATTTATTATAATTATAAATTTAAATAATAATTAAATTTCTTAATAAATTTAATATTGACACAAAAAAATTAGAATAATTACAATTATTAAAAAGGTAAAATTACATTTTTGGTCCTGTAACTTTAGGCCATTAGCACTTTTAGTTCTGTAATTTTCGCGGTTTACAGATTTCGTCCTTTTTTTTACACATGTAGTCCTACACATCTCAATTTTAGTCCTTTTTTAACACATTTAGTCCTGCTTTTACACTTTTGGCACACCGGTAAATTTTTCGGTCAATTCGATTGGCCGGAATGCCACGTCAAATAGCACATCATCAGCCACGTGAGATTTGTAGATAGGCAAAATTACATTTTTGGTCCTGTAACTTTAGGCCATTAGCACTTTTAGTCCTGTATCTTTCGCGGTTTACAAATTTCGTCCTTTTTTTGACACATTTAGTCCTACACATCTCAATTTTGGTCCTTTTTTAAAAAATTTAATCCTGCCTTTACATTTTTTGGTTCACCGATTAACGAAAAACATATAACAAATGAAAAATAGAGATACAATGAACATAGAACTTTGAAAGGTGCCATAGGCCGTTATTTGAACACACAAGTATACATGATTTATTGATCCACACAAAAGAAAGTTCAAAAGGAGCACAATTTGCTTTATTCACTATTAAAAAAAAGGGGCCAATAGGGAAGCATCTCTTCCCCTTATTATCAAGGGAGCACCTTATGATAATGAGATTTATGCTTTTTTCACTTTGTTATCTTCTTTTTCTTCGTCATCGTTGTCTTCCTCCTCCTCCTCCTCCTTAACATGTCTCTTTGGGGGGGGAGAGGGGGGTTTGTTCAAAAAATTCATTTACCATATGGTGCACTAAAAAAAATTACTATTGCTACATTTTTAATGACTATGGCTAAAAACCGTGCGAAATAGCTTTTATTAACTACGATTTAATAAAAATCGATACAAAAACTAGGTTTTTCACCATAAAAAACTTATTTGCCACGGCTAAAAGCTGTAGTAAAAACATTCGTCATTACATTTGAGTTTCACACCTTCACGATAAAAGAAAAAAAAAGTGTACATGAATTTTTACTACGGCTCTTAGCCGTGGCAAATAAATTTTTCATGGTGAAAAACCTAATTTTTGTATTGGTCTTTATTAAATCGTAGTTAATAAAAGCTATTTCACACGGTTTTTAGCCATAGTCATTAAAATTGTAGCAATAGTAATTTTTTTTAGTGCACCATATGGTACATGAATTTTTTGAACAACCCCCCCCCCCCCCCCCCCCCAGGTCCAAAGAGACATGTTAAGGAGGAGGAGGAGGAAGACAACAATGACGAAGAAAAAGAAGATAACAAAGTGAAAAAAAAGCATAAAGCTCATTATCATAAGGTGCTCCCCTGATAATAAGGGGAAGAGATGCTTCCCTATTGGCCCTTTTTTTTAATAGTGAATAAAGCAAGTTATGCTCCTTTTGAACTTTCTTTTGTGTGGATCAATAAATCATGTATACTTGTGTGTTCAAATAACGGCCTATGGCACCTTTCAAAGTTATATGTTCATTGTATCTCCATTTTTCATTTGTTATATGTTTTTTCGTTAATCGGTGGACCAAAAAATGTAAAGACAGGATTAAATTTTTTAAAAAAGGACCAAAATTGAGATGTGCAGGACTAAATGTGTCAAAAAAAGGACGAAATTTATAAACCGCGAAAGATAAAGCACTAAAAGTGCTAATGGCCTAAAGTTACAGGACCAAAAATGTAATTTTGCCTATCTACAAATCTCACGTGGCAGATGATGTGCTATTTGACGTGGCACTCTGGCCAATCGAATTGGCCGAAAAATTTACCGGTGGACCAAAAGTGTAAAGGCAGGACTAAATGTGTTAAAAAAAGGACCAAAATTGAGATGTGTAGGACTAAATGTGTAAAAAAAAGGACGAAATCTGTAAACTGCGAAAGTTACAGGACTAAAAGTGCTAATGACCTAAAGTTACAGGACCAAAAATGTAATTTTGCCTATTAATAGCACATGCTTGATTTGGAAGATTTGATGCACTTGCCAAAAATATGAAATTCGACACTTGGCATCATTTCATTGGCCGAAAAATAAATAAAAAAATCAATTAATTAACTATATACTTTAGAAATTAAATTTAATTAAAATTCTCAAAATATAAATAAAAATTGATATTTAATATATTATTTTTCCACGTGGCGCAATGTTATCGGACACAAATTTAATTTGTCTATAGTAGTAGTGTTTGGGTTTATTTTATTTTTTTTCAGTGCCTAAAATATTATAACAAATAGTACTATAAGAAAATTTACTATTGCCTACATTTTAATGGTTATTGGCTGAAAATCGTGGTAAATACTATATATTATTAGTCATGGTTAAATAAAATGAATGCAAAAACTTATGAACCATGATTCTCAAGATTGTTAGTAGCCACGACTCTTATAATTAAAATATTTGCTATGACGAATGTTGTAAAAACACTCGTAAAAATCACGGTCAACAAATATTGCGTGGAACCATTGACGATTTTACTATGATTATTTATTTATAACTGTAACAATTAACTATGATTAAATGTTATTATTTTATTTTTATGTTTTTATTGTGAAGATTTCATCTATCATGACATCGATTTTGGTTCAATTATAGTCCCAAAAGTCTAACTATATATGCTGGATTAGAACATCTGATCATGTGTTTCTTTAGCACGACTCATTAATGAAATAGAAAACTAAGAGGAAGAAATGATGATGATGTGATGATCCTATTTTCTTTCTTCCTCTTTTTTTTTTTTTTATTTGGATTATCTTATCTTATATAGCCTAAAACATGTCTTGAGTAATATTAGTTCTGCCTCGTGACACAGATGGAAGTCGGCTTATTTATATAAATATTTAAATAAAAATTATAACAATACCCCATTCCGGAATATTGTTGCAAAAATGGTGCGAATGCCGAGCTACCGCACCAGCGACCCATGCAGTTTTTCTTCTTTTTTTTTTTAAATTCAACTTTTATTTTTATTTTTGTGTTTTTTAATTTAAGTATTATTTTCAGAATAATTAAGTATTAATCATTAATATTACCAATTATTTAATATTTATAATTAAAAATATTAATAAATACAAGTATATAAAATATTTAATTAATTTTGTGACAATTAATAAATTCTAACAAAACGAAAATCAAATATTAGTTTCATTATTTAGTTGTACGATCCAGCTTTGATACATTATCACTAAAAATATTCAAAATATATAATAAACTAACTTGTAGAAACTTTGCAATCCTTATTTTATATAATTGTTTAAAAGTTTACGTAATTTGTATTTTATAACATATTGTAAATATTTTTTAAAAATTTTAATTTATAATATTCAATAATTTTGTGAATAAAGCGATTAACATTTTCCACACCTGGCAAAGAGTCGTATCTTCTCTTATACAGCTGCAGCCTACAACAAACAGGATGAGGAAACTAAGTATATTTCGCTAGATACCACCAAAACTACCATGGACAAAACTAAATATAGATGGTGCTACTCGGTCTAATCCGGGACCATCTGGATATGGGGGTATTTTTAGGAATCATGAGCGGAATTTTGTTTTGGCTTTCTCTATTTCCACATGTTTTAATACGAATAATACGGAAGCTAACACTTGAGTGCTTCAGATTCTTCAGGACTTCCAAGGACGCAGGGTCAGTTTTTGCTACAGAGAGGCCAACAGGATAGTTGATGAACTTGCCAAAAATGCTGCTGAAGATCGTTTTTGTAACCAGTTTTTTGATCGTTGCCCTCCCTTTTTGATGGTTACACCGCGATTCAAACATATTTATGTGTAATAAACAATTTACTCTGTAAAATATAGTTGCAGATATTGCTTCTGAATACTTTTACATTATATAATTTATAACAAAATTAGTAAATATTAATTTCAAATAAAAGTTTTAATAAGAGTTCAAAATCACTAAAAAAAGTTCTTGATTTTTTATTTTTTATTTGTAATAAACATATTTCAGGAAGGTAAATTAAAAGATTTTAAAAGGTAAGTAGAAATATATAGTACTTTTGCTCTCTCATTGCCAATTTTATTAGGAGGTTCTTCTTAACTTTCAAATTTTATGGGCGAATGCGCTTATAAGTATATTTTGGGGCCACAAAAATACATTTAACCTAAGTAGTTATAATAAACCTCTTTTTACAATTAATTAATAACATAGATACATGTACACATTTTTAAAAAATGCAAACACTTGTACAAATAACTCACCTCCATTTCCATTTCCATTTCCCAGTCCCAACTCATGCCAGTCACATCTCATGGACAAAATCATATTTTTGGTCCGACAAGATAGGGGTATTGCACATTTTAATTCGATACTTCATGAAGTTAACATATTTGACTCCATAGGACAGAAGTTATTGCATATGTTGTCCCAAAGTCTATTAGACGTTAATTTTTGGATGGAAACCATTTTTCGGTGGTCAAAGGTGGTTTTCGACGTTTTTGGAAAATCAGCATTATACTTTTGGTCTCATAGGATAGAGGGTGTTGCACGTTTGGTCCTGTACTTGACGGGGTTGATATATGTGGTCCCATAAAATAAGAAATAATGAAGATGTGGTCCTAAAGCCTAACAGATGTTAATTTTTTCCTCTCGTCGTCTTTAAAAATGTCACAAAGCAACAATATAAGGAATCACAAGGGATCAGAAATATTTGTTTAAACTGCAATAAGTCAGTAAGAAGTCAACGAGGTAAACATGAATTTTCATGTGATTTTTTTGCTAATATCAACAAATTCGATAGTGTTTTTGGTCTTGCAAATCACTATCTCACGTGAATCATCTACTAAATGATGATGGTAGTGATGATGATGATGAGATGAATTTATCGACATTTTACTGTAATTGCTTCTTGACATGAACTAAGAAGGCTTAATTGTATTTTTAGTCCTATAACTAATGATATCTCTTTGGTATTTTAATCGTATAATTTATTACGACTTTTAAATAGTTTGTTACCTATTTTAATTTTGCGATTTTAGGATAAAATTTTCCAAAATTTTCAAATTTGGCCGGACTAAAATGCCGAAGTAACTATAATTATAGGACTAAAAATATAATTAAGCATTTTATGTAATTAACTTATAAATTAACTCACATATTAATCAAGAATTAGGAAATGAATTTCTCCAAGTAAATGTGTGATCCCTTAGTTTCATCTTATTTGTTTTTGTTTTGCTTTTGTAAATTAAAACTTTTTGCGACTAATATATTATCAATTAAACTAATTAATTTCAGTTGAATTATTTTCTGCATTTTGTATTAAAAATTTCGATCTACTGAAATATTAGAACTTATTATTTATCTCAATTTAAATTAATTGCAAATAAGCAACACAACAAAATCACTCGTAAATTTGTCCCAAAATACTCATCGCAAATTTGTCAAAATCCTTCACACTATTGTGACAAACTTGAGATGGATTTGTATTGTCATAAGAAAGTCATACAAAGTCATCCAAAAAATCAGTCACAATGTTAATCAAACTTGAGACGGGTTCCAATTGTCGCAAATGCGATGGATGTGACCTGGCCGCATACGTCACAAATCCGTCTCAAAATTGATTCCCATCATGTTTAAATTGTTTGTCGAATAAAGGCTGTCACAGAGTGGGTTTATCACCTTTTTTGAAAAGTGAATTTGGTGACGGATTCTGTGACATACGGACTTTTGGCTCCCTCACAAAATTTGAATTTGTGGCCGTAACACAGGGTGTTGCAAAAATCCGTCCCTAAAATATATTTTTGGGTGAATTACAATCACCTCGACTAAGGTTTGGCATGATTACAATACCCCTTCGTTGTATTAAAAATTACAAATATACTCCAGAGGTTTGTAATTTTTAACCAAGGGTCTGAAATAGTCTATTTTGCCCTTGATTTTTTTTAATTGTAGAAAAATCAGCCGAGGCAAAATACATTAATGCTCTGTGTAAAAAAGGTAAGAATCCTCTCCCTACGCATTTTTATCCAAAAAAATTTACAAACAATTCAATTTGCATAAGGGCATTTTGATCAATTCACGCACAAAGCTGGATGAAAATGGGTTATTTGTTAGACAGTTACAAACCTTATGGGGGTATTTATAATTTTTAAAATAACGAGAGGGTATCGATAATTATACCAAACTTTGGAGATCGTCATTATAATTCACCCTATTCTTTTTTTCCTTTTTGGTAGTGTTTGGGTTTATTTTTAAGGTTCATTACCTAAAATATTACAACAAATAGAGTTCAACTGTCATAGCATTTATTTGGTCCAAACAACTTAATTGATGAAATAGAAAACTCAGATTGATGATGATCCCATCTTCTTATAGGCTTAAATGTATATTATGTCCGTAATTTAAATTATTTATTATTTTCGTCCTTTATCTTTTGAGTGTAACGTTTTGATCTGTATCTTTTTAATTTTTGTGATTTTCGTCTTTTTTTTGTGGGAGTTCACCATTTTTGCTGGCAAAATATATGTGCATCTCACATGACATTTTAGAATTGGGTTCACTGTTCCTATTGGCTCATTTTTTTACGAGCATTTTTTGTTCTTTAACTTTCAAAAATCTCATTTTGGTTCTACATCTTTTTAATTTGAAATGCAAGACCAAAATACCACAATAAAAAGTTAAAGGTCAAAAGCGTCAAATAATTTATATACGGGATGAAAAATACATTTAATCATTAAGCCACTAAGTTGACGTATTATATATATAGAAAGACATGATCAATATAATAAAATAAACTTTTGTTAATTAATTTATAATTATTAATGACATATTTATAATGACCACGTAACGACAATAATTATTTATTTACGTAAACAAGTGTGTTTGGTGTTTGGCGCGGTGCTTAATTTGAAGTAGTAATTAAATAGGTGTAACGTGTACGGACGTGTTTAACTCTAGTTTTGTTTTTTTGCTCTACTTGGATAAATAATTATTATTAATTACGGTTAAATAAAAATTAATGTAAAAATTAACTTTTCCACCATAAAAAACGTATTTGCCACAGCTAAGAGCCGTGGTAAAATCATTCGTCAAAACTTTTACCCATGACAAATGTTTTAGCTACCCTCGCAAAAAACTATAGCCGATAACCATTGCCTGACTGTGGCCAACGACTGTTTGCTATGTCTATTTAGTATTAACTATGACAAGTAACTATGGTTAAATGGTATATTTCTTGTAGTGAATGGAGGTAGAAAAAAATTCATTTACAAATCATGTTTGATCGAATGGAATCAATTGAGTATAATAAACTTGACGTGGAATTGATTTGACCAAATTCAATATGAGCTAAAACTTCCCATAAAATGAGTTGATTGATTTAATCTTTTTAAAAAATTTAAGACTAAAATCAAGCTCAAACTCGTGTCATGAACTTGGAAAAAATATTTTTTTAGTTCCGTAAAATTAGAGCATTATTTGTTTTGGTACCACAATTTAGTAGGTGGTTGTTTTTTAGTCCCATAAAATATATTTTCAGTTTTTTTGATCCCAAAATATCACATTTTTCAGTATTTTTTGTTCCAAAATGTCATGTCCCATGTGCAAGGCACGTGACATTTGGGACCAAAAAAACTGAAAAACGTGTTTTATGGGACTAAAACAGCCATCTACCTAAGTTGTGGTACCAAAACAAATAATTTACGGGATCAAAAAAGCATTTTGCCCCATAAGCTTTGAACCCAAATTCGAAAATTTAGATTTGAGTTTGAGCTCATGTAATAAATATCAGTTTAATTGTATATTTTTAGTCCGATAATTATATTTATTTTAGCTTTTTAGCCATATAATTTGTTAAAATCATAAAATGGTCCACCTTATGTAATTTTGCAATTTTAGGAAAAAATCGAATCGAACCCTAATCTAATATGTTCGTGAGATTGGCAAACCACTATACTCATCTTATACCAAGCCATGACTGTAATAAAATATAATATTAATGACAAAATATCAAGTAACAATTTTAAAATTATCACTATAGCTTAAGTGACAGCAACTTTTATCTTGTCACTGTATATTTAATTATTAACGATACATTTATAGTGACAACTTAATAACAATGCAATATAATGCCAACGATTATAAGAGTTTGTTGAGGTCATCTTCCGTCAGAAAGAGTCCATGGAAACCACAGGGCACCCTTTGTGGCAGCTTTACAAAAGCAACAATTTCAAGAGTAGGAGATTTCGCATCCATAACCAAAAACTTGGATTCGTTCGTGTTTTCATTGTACACGTATGTTACTAGGTATCCATCGTCTTCCTCTGCTGCAGGATTATCAGGCTCTCTTGCCACGAAAAATGGCTCGCCGCCGTAGCAGCCCGGCCCATATGCTCGACTAGCCACCACGCAGTCGCCGGAGTTAGCCGTAGAAATTGATAGGTCTACCTTGGCCACCCCTGTTATGTTAGAGACAGGACTTCCTTCGGCTGCATACATGTATCTGCATGCATTGTCTGAGAAAGTTAAAGCTATATGAACTTTATTATAAAGCATTTAATTAAGGATACATCATTATTGAATTATTTTATAATTAAAATTGTGATTTTTTATCTCTTGTATATCTTTCACTACATAATTTATATTTTATTTATATTTAGCACATCAGATATATTGTTATATTACGAATTTAAGTTGTTATTTTTTAAAAAAATAAAATATCCTTTCCATATAAATTTTTTGAACACATTTTGAAATATATAATCAAGGGGCTCATTTGGTTTGAGATTAAGCATGATGAGATGGTTGAGATATGAAATGTAAATGATAATTAATTCTATTATCCATTTATGTTGTTTGGTTTGACATATATATACAAGGTTTAAAGATATTTTTTTGTCCTGTAATTATACTCTATTTTCGTTTTAGTCCTTTATCTTTCTAAAGTTATAAAAAGGTTCTGTAACTTTTTAATTATCACGCTTTTAGTCCTCCTTTCACTGAAATTTTTCTAAAATTGCCGGAAATATCTGACGTGGCGGCCCAAATTTTAGATATTTCCAACGAAAGAAGGACCAAAATAAGTTACATGATTTTTTTGTAACCCTTAAAGGATAAAGGGTTAAAATGAGAATAAGATATAATTATAGGAGAAGAAATGACTTTAATCCTATATATAGGGATAATAATTAGTATAATAATTAAAACGATCGAGTAATTAAAGGAATCACATACCTGGTTTTCTTCCCAAAATAAGCCGGATTGATAACTCCAAACTCGAGATTTCTGGCGGAAACCGGCCGCCTGGCCACCGTCTTCGTCTTCAAGTTTATTTCAATTCTTTCCACGGAGCAAGGAATCCAATCGACGGGCTCCAACACATTCTCCACTTGCAAAAGATGTGGCGCCACCACAACAACAGTGTTGCCGCCGTCTTCCTCACAGGCATTGGCAACGTGTAACAGATTCAATCCTGGAACCTCAATCCACCTCATCCCACTCTCATCCTCCGCGTTTCGCGGGATGATCCCCAGCCTCGGCACTTTTGCCGCATTAACCAGCTCGGCTGCTTCCCTTTGAGAATCTCCTTTAGGGTTGATTACTACTTGAGTATCAGGAAATATAGCGTAGTTTTTCGTAATAGCAAAATCATGGACCACCGAAGATTCGATCATGGAGAGAATTGGCACTTCTTGTTGCTTGATTCCGTCGGGGTTGATTCTGAAATATGTTAGTGTTGGTATTGGCCCATGACCTTTTTGGGTAGGCCCAACTCACGGGCCCAAATTCCCCCACCACTTTGGATGACTCACACCACCACTCGGTCAAATTCTAACTTGTCCATTTGCAGCCCAATTGCTTCTGTGGCCCTACTATTCGACCCGGCCCATTGTTTACCTCTCATATATACTTTGACCGAGATAGGTTTCGGTCACTTTCATTCTCCCTTCCTCTTCTAGGGTTTTCGCCGCCGCCTCTCAACTCTGGTTTCTCCCTCTCACACTCAAGGTGTCCGACTCCTTGTTATCTTCCCCTTCTCAGTTTCCGATGGCTTTGGTATCATCTCTCACCGCCTTCTTCCGCCTATGGTCTCTCATACTCTTGTCGTATAAAAGGAAGTTCATCCTTTGTATACGACAAGCGAAGAAAAACCGAGAGCATATACCTTAAAATCCCCCTCTCTAAATCTCCCTATTGTGATCTCTTGTCTATGTGACATTGCTTGGATCTCGGCCTTTGTGGTGGTTTGAGTAACCGGTGGTGGGAGCCGACCTTGTGTGTGGCCGTGAGTTCCCGGATCTTGGCTCCATGAGCCTTAGACATTGCTAGGATTTTATTTACAGTTTTTGATATTTGTAATTCATAGTTAGGTTGTTTAATCGGGTTTGTAATAGTAAGTTAGGGTTTCTATTCGGTTATCCACTGGAGGCCCTCCACCCAACAGTGGTATCAGAGTCGGTTTATCCAGTTCTGGCCCCGGCGTCCTCACGGTAACCTCTAACCTTATCTCTTCTTACCACTTCTTGGTAATTTTTGTTGTGTGCGACATTATTACCTAAAGAGCTTCCGCGATATATCTCTGCTATTATCTGTGTGATATTCTAAGTGTGTCTCATATCTCTGTGATATTTTCAGTTTATGATATTCTGAGTGTGTCTTTGTGATATTTCCAGTTTATGATATTCTGAGTGTGTCTCTGTGATATTTCCAGTTTATGATATACTAAGTGTGTCTCATATCTCTGTGATATTTCCAGTTTATGATATTTTGAGTGTATCTCATATCTCTGTGATATCTCCAGTTGTTGATATTCTGAGTCTGTCTCATATCTCTGTGATATTTCAAATTCATCCTATATCTCTGTGATAATCTTCTATCTGTGTAAATTAGTATCTTACGGTCTATTATTTCCTATTGATTATCTTTGTGATATTCCGATTACAGAACCAAGACCGAACCCTCTTCTTACTTCCCACTTGGCCGGGTCCTTGAGACCGTCGGGTATCTGGTTGAGAGTAGGTCGAGGAACCTTTTAAATCTATTTTCTATTGACTTGCATTTGTTGCACTTAGTGTTACCTTACTGTTTTTCATCATGGCTGGTTATAACTTGCTTCCGTTTGATGGAAAAACTGATTCTACTATTTGGCAACAGAAAATGAAAGGTATTTTAGTTCATCAAAAGGTTTTCAAAGCAATTGATGGAAAATATGCTGAAACAGTTAATGAGGAAAAGAGACTTGAAAATGATGAATTTGCCTACTCCTCTATTATTCTTAATTTGTCTGATGCTGTAATTCGAAAAGTAGGAAAACAAGAATCAGCTAGAGAGTTATGGAATAAGTTAGAGGAACTTTACACAGAAACCTCTTTGCCTAGTAAGTTGTTTTTACTAGAAAAGTTCTTCAGGTATAAACTGGATTTGACTAAAAATATTGATGACAATATTGATGAGTTCACTAAGTTAATCCAAGATATAAAACTCACTGGGGATAAAAAATATTGATGACTATACTTCTATAGTATTGCTTAATGCCATACCTGATTCCTATGGTGACGTTAAAGCTGCCATTAAGTATGGTAGGGATAATGTGAATTTAGAAACTGTTGGCAGTGGTCTCAAGAGTAAAGAAATGGACCTAAAAACAAATAAACCAAACCAGTCACAGGGTGAGGTTAATTTTGTTAGAGGTAGAACCAAGAATAGAAATTCTGATCACAAGTACAGAAAACACAGTAAGAGTAAACATAAAAGTAGGAGTAAGTCCAGAGGAAAAGGTGATAAGAATAGTGATGACAAGGTTAAAGAAAGAAAATGCTATAACTGTGGGATTAAAGGTCATTACATTAAAGACTGCAGGAAACCTAGAAAAGATCAAAACTATTCAAATGATAATGCAAATGTTGTTACTGATGATTCCTCTGGGGAAGTCTTTATGGTCTGTGATGTGAATAATTTTCAGAGTTTAAATATGCATGAATGGCTCATTGACTCCGAATGTTCTTTTCATATGTCTCATTTTAAAGAAATTTTCTCTAAAATGGAATCTAGAAACTTTGGTTCTGTTTCTATGGCAAATGAAAAACGATGTGATATTCTTGGTCTTGGAGATGTAAACATGACTTTTGAAAATGGTTTTAAATTAACTCTTAAAAACATCAGGTTTGTCCCTGACTTAAGTCATAACCTTATCTCTTGTGCCGTTCTTGAAGAAGAAGGCTTAGAGGGTAGATGGGGAAAGGGGGTTATGAAAATAATGAAAGGTGCCTTAACTGTTTTCAAAGCTGAACGGAAACGAAATCTGTATGTATGCTCTGTTAAATATGATGATTTTTCTGCTAATGTTGTTGAGACTGATAAAATTATTTTGTGGCATAAACGGTCGGGTCATATAAGTCAAAAGGGACTTGAGATTCTCAAATCTGAAGGTGCATTGCATGACAACATTGAAAAATTGAAATTTTGTGAAGAATGCATCATGGGGAAACAACATAAAGTTCAATTTCCTGTTACATCATACCCCCACCCCACTACATCATCTGACATTTTAGATTATGTGCATACTGATGTGTGGGGACCTTCTAGTACCCGCACGCACGGTGGTAACAAATATTTTTTGTTAATCATTGATAACTTTTCCAGAAAAGTTTTCGTGTTTCTTATGAAGTGCAAATCTGAAGTTTTTGAGCATTTTCAAAAATAGAAAGTTTTAGTTGAAAACCAAACCGGAAAAACTTTGAAAGCTTTAAGAACTGATAATGGTCTGGAATTTTGTAATCAAAATTTTTCTGATCTATGTGATAAGTTTGGTATAAAAAGACACAAGACAAACCCTTACACACCTCAGCAAAATGGTGTTGCTGAGCGTATGAACCGAACCATTTTGGAAAAGGTAAGATGTATGATCTCCAATTCCGGAGTTCCCAAAACACTTTAGGGTGAGGCAGTGTTAACTGCCGTTCACCTCATAAACAGGTCTCCTTCCATTCCTCTGAACGGAAAGATTCCTGAATCTGTGTGGACAGGAAAAACTGTTGATTTATCCTCATTACGTGTTTTTGGTTGTGCTGCATTTGTACATCAAAGTGTTGATAAACTTGAACCCAAATCCCAGAAGTGTGTCTTCCTAGGATATCCGGATGGGGTTAAAGGTTATCGCCTGTGGCTTAGGAGCCAAGAGGGTTTTAGAGTTCTGATTAGTAAGAATGCAATCGTTAACGAGTCAGAAATGCCTTGTCTCTCTAAAACTCCTGATAAGTTAGAATCTCCTTCAAAACCGAATTTCGTTTAGGTAGAGGAAATTCAAGGGGATAACCAACAGGTAGAGGGTAGCCTAGTGGAACAATCTGATAACCAAAACCCAGAAGAAAACTTAAATGACTACATGTTGGCTAGGGACAGAAACAGACGTGTGCCTAGGCTCCCCTCTAAGTACAGTGATTTTCATGTTGCACTTAACACTGAATCTAGTGAACCCAGCACCCCTGAAGAAGCCCTAAAATCCAAAGATGCTGAAAAATGGTTAAGTGCAATGAAAGATGAAAGGAATCCTTGAAAGATAATAAGACTTGGATTCTAGTTCCAAAACCCAGTAGTGGTTCCATTATAGGATGCAAATGGATTTATAAATTAAAACAGGAAGAAAACTCAAAGAGATATAAAGCTAGACTTGTAGCTAAAGGCTTCACTCAAAAGGAAGGCATTGACTACTTTGAAGTTTTCTCTCCTGTTGTTAAGTATACTACTGTTCGTATATTGCTTGCCCTATCTGCACACTTCAATTGGGAGTTAAAACAATGGATGTAAAAACTGCATTTCTGCATGGAGAGTTAGAAAGAGCATATTTACATGCATCAACCTGTCGGATTTGTTGATAAATTCAAACCTGATTATGTGTGCTTACTGAAAAAATCTCTGTATGGGTTAAAACAGTCTCCACGTCAGTGGAACAAAAAGTTTGACAACTTCATGCTTTCTTTAAAATACACTCATAGTAATTACGATCACTGTCTGTATTTTTTAAATACTATGACAAAATACCTGCTTTTCTGGTCCTTTATGTGGATGATATGCTTATTGCCAGTCCTAGCATGTTACATGTTAAAGAACTCCAAAATAACCTTAGCAAGACTTTCGATATGAAGGATCTTGGTGATGCTAAGAAAATTTTGGGTATGACTATTGAAAGCGATAGAAAAAACTCCACTATTGTTTTGAATCAAAGTGCATATATTCTATCTATGCTTGAAAGGTTTTCTATAATAAATTCAAAAGCAACTTCTGTTCCCTTATCTTCTCATTTCCAACTGTCTAAGGACCAGTGTCCTAAAACTGATAGAGATAGGGAGAAAATGGAAAAGGTTCTTTATTCGAATGCAATAGGCTCAGTTATGTTCTTGATGGTGTGTTCTAGGCCTGATATTGCATATGCCATTAGCTGTCTCAGTCGTTATATGTCAAATGCGGGTCCTTCCCACTGGGAAGCCCTGAAATGGTTATTAAGATATCTAAAAGGGACTTTCAAAAACGGTATTAAATTCACTAAGTGTTCTGATGGTGTGAAACTGATTGGATACGTTTACTCCAACTATGCTAATGATAAGGATAGCAGAAAATCCACTACCTCTTATGTATTTACTTTGTGTGGGTCATGCATTAGTTGGAAGTCTCAACTTCAACAAATTGTTGCCTTGTCTACTACTGAAGCTGAATATATTGCTGCCACTGAGGCCTTTAAAGAAGCTTTGTGGTTAGAAGGTCTTGTTAAAGAAATTGGTTTTCTAAATCAAAAAGTTAGTGTTTCTCTGATAGTCAGTCTGCTATTCAGCTTTGTAAAAATCCTGTTTTTCATGACAGAACTAAACACATAGATGTTAGGTATCATTTTATCCGTGACATTGTAGGAAAGGAGCTCATTCAACTTGAGAAAATTGATTCTGAATCCAACCCATCAGATATGGGGACTAAATGCCTGACCATTGAGAAATTCATGAATTGTCGTTCTATTCTAAATTTGCTATAAACTGTCTACTAATCCTTTCTTCTCTTTTGCAGGCACCAAAAGAATAAAAGGCGATGATGATAGTCAAAGATCCGGGCTTTGGTATCAGTCACCCTCACGGGTCTTGGTCCAAGGTAGAGTTTGTTGGTATTGGCCCATAACCCTTTCGGGTAGGCCCAACTCACGGGCCCAAATTCCCCCACCACTTTGGACGACTCACACCACCACTCGGTTAAATTCTAACTTGTCCATTTGCAGCCCAATTGCTTCTGTGGCCCTACTATTCGACCCAGCCCATTGTTTACCTCTCATATATACTTTGACCGAGATAGGTTTCGGTCACTTTCATTCGCCCTTCCTCTTCTAGGGTTTTCGCCGCCACCTCTCAACTCTGGTTTCTCCCTCTCACACTCAAGGTGTCCGACTCCTTGTTATCTTCCCCTTCTCAGTTTCCGATGGATTTGGTACCATCTCTCACCGCCTTCTTCCGCCTATGGTCTCTCATACTCTTGTCGTATCAAAGGAAGTTCAACCTTTGTATACGACAAGCGAAGAAAAACCGAGAGCATATACCTTAAAATCCACCTCTCTAAATCTCCCTATTGCGATCTCTTGTCTGTGTGACATTGCTTGGATCGCGGCCTTTGTGGTGGTTTGAGTAACCGGTGGTGGGAGCCGGCCTTGTGTGTGGCCGTGAGTTCCCGGATCTTGGCTCCCTGAGCCTTAGACATTGCTAGGGTTTTATTTACAGTTTTTGATATCTGTAATTCATAGTTAGGTTGTTTAATCGGGTTTTGTAATAGTAAGTTAGGGTTTCTATTCGGTTATCCACTGGAGGCCCTCCACCCAACAGTTAGGAATGGTGGGAAAACACTGTACCTGAACGCAAAGGCTTCGCCGGTTTCTTTGTCGACTTCCGGGTGTGCCGTCATCGCCATTTTCGGCTCGCCAAAAGATTCATCGCGGCCTAAAGTGATTATATCTCCTTCCGATGTTAGTTTTATTGCATATGGAAGATCATACTCAGATAGAGCAAAAAGCCTGCCGTCGAAGTGAGCCAAGCTCGTAGTTGCATTGCCAATGCCGCGGCGGTCGTCGTATTACCCAGATAGCAAGCGGCCAATGTAGACGGCCAAGCGAGCCATAGAAGCCAGTAGGCTAGTGAAGGCGGAACAGTAGTTAATTACAATGGGACATCCATATTTTCGCTCAACGTTGTACTTGTAAGTCTTGACAAAGCGGCTACAGAAAGTGGGTTTGCCTTTGGAGATTCTAATAGAATGAAGCATCCCATCTCCGTCAAAGACGTGGTAGGGCCCGCGTGGGATGAACTGAGGGTTCGGGCCGTTGCGGATGTAAGCTCCGTCGAGGCACGGCGGAAGGGATCCCTCCTCCACCTCACAGGCGGTGGGGGGCAGCTCGTCCACCGGGGCTAAGTTCCCGGAGAGGACGAGTTTGGGGTCGATACGGGGGCGAAGAGGAGGGTCAACTAAAGATTTGAAGATATTAGCAAGTATCCATTCTCTCTTTTCTCTCAAGAAACTAAACACACACCGGATCATTGGACGAAAGGAAACGCCAACGGGAGTTGTCTATATACACGGAGAAAACTTTATTTTTTTTGTCCTTTTGGGCCTTTTTTAAGTTAATCTTATTTGTTACGATGTCCTCGTATTGCATCTCACAAGTTTGATTTTCTTAATTTTGTTACTCACGTGTAATTTTCATTCAATAATTAATAAAGCCGTTAGCCGAAAAATGCACTTGAGAGCTAAAATTGAGAAAATTTTCAACTTATGAGATGCAATGTGAGAAAATCGTAACAAATGAGATTAAATTAAAAAATGCATAACATATGGGACCAAAAATGAAATTCTCCCTGTACAATGGGATGTGGTGACTTGTGAGTTGGTGCTGCTGGAAAATGGAGGTGAGTTATGGAAATTTTTTACTCGAATTAGATTTGACCGAACCAAATCAATCATAAAACAAGTGTGGTACACTTGCCATGTGATTGCTCATTTTTCCTAAACTGTACACCAATCACATAACAAATGTATCTCACTTGCTCTATAACTAATTTATTTCAGTTGAACCGATTTGGATTAGAATTTCCCTTGAGTTATTTGCTTTTTATGAAAATATGTATATATGTATGTTATTAATTAAGTAGAAAAGGTTTTATAATTATTAGCGTTAAATATACTTTATATCCTCAAAGTATACTTACCGAAAATTTATAATTTTTATTCTGTAATTTAGGGTTGAAATTTGGTCCTATACGAATTAATTTTCATATTTAAATTCTATAACTTTAAAAATTTGACAATTTTAGAACAACTGAAATCTATTACGAGTTTGTCACAAACATTGTGACAGGTTTTTTAGATGACTATCTTGTTTTTTTTTTTCTTTTTTTGCCAAAAACTACTTGGACAGGGTAGGTGGATTTTCCGGGGTCACCTCTCATCCCAATATAATATGTGTATGAGGTGGAGAAGTACAATGCATTTCCTAACTAGAAATGGGGAGTACAAACTCTCTTTACAAATATCATATCCTAAGCAAAACTAAAAATTAAAATGAATGAGTTAATTACATATTAAGGTGGATCAGAAACAAGCTTTGATAAAATCTACATCATCCTGGAGTCCAAAATAGGCCAAAGCAAGACCTACTCCATCTTTGACCGGCCCATATTAGAGATGGCAACAATACTCGAACCTATCAAGACCCACCCAGGACTTGCCCTAATGGGCGGGTGCAGGTCCCAAAAATTAGATACGAGGTGGGTCCTTGGTCTTGAAAATTAAGACCCACCCGGGTCCAGGGAGGGTCTCTGGTCCATAAGGACCTGCACCGATATAATATTGGAGTGAAAAATTAGAAAAGCCCTAGCTCGCACCTTCTTCTCTCTTCTCAGTTTCTCTCGCACCTCTCTTCTCTCTTCTCAGTTTTTTGCCGCCTAGCCTCCTTTACTGCCTCACCTGCTCTGTTGCTCGCGCCGTGTTTTCTTCCCTCGTCCGCCATCGCTTCGCCTCATCTAGCCTCGTCCCGGCGTCACCTCGCCTCCCCTCTACCTTGTCGTTGCATCGGCTCACCATCTTGTTTCTGTTCTTTATTTTTTTTTAAAAAAAAATAAAGTGAGAAGGAACTGGGTTAGACCCACCAGACGAGTTTGTAGCAGGGTGGACGAGAATAAGAAGAAAGCTTGGGGCGGGGCGAGGCGAGGCAGGGCCTGTCTCGAGGCTGATGAGGCGGGTTTGGCCAGGTCTCGGGTCTACCTAAACCCGCCCGAGTTGCCATCCCTAGCCCGGATGATGATGATCCTCTTTTCTATCTTTCTTTTTGGCTTTTATTTGGATGATCTTATCTAACAAAAATGGGTCCAAATCTAAGAGAAATTAATGCTGAAATCAACATCAAGCTAATTAATAAATAAAATTCTTACTATTAATCTACACTATTTAATATATATTTTAATTCAGTTCGTTAGCAAATATATTTTCGTTGTTAAACTCATTAGTAAATATATTTATTGTATTAAATAATACAGATAAGCAACAAAACTTTTACTTGCTAATTAGCTCGACGCTGATTTTTATGGCCGTTGAGCCATTTTCTTGTAGTGCCTTTTGAAACTTTACGATCTTTATTTTATATAATTGTTTAAAATTAAGTTTACATATTTTGTATTTATGATTGTTATATATCTAAATAATTATATGTTTATAAACTATATAGTGTTACATATCCAAGAATTACATACTTTTATCAAACACGATGTAAATGTAAATTTTCAAACAATGATAGAATATTTATAATTATGTCAAATTTTAAAAGAATTTGTAATTTACCCTAATTAATAACATAGAGACGTATACACATTTAAAAAGAAAAAAGAAAAAAAAAAGAAGCAAATACTTGTACGAATAATATACGGGAAAAGTTGACAAGTTCTAAACTCTACCCATTAGTTACATGATTTTATTGCACATGAGTATATATAATTTTGGGTTAATTACACCTATATCTCCTCTGAAAATGCAAAATTTTACTTTCCCCCAAAAAGGTTTTAAATGTGATTTGGCGTTAAATTAAAAAGATGCAAGTAAAAGTTTTAAAATCACGAAAATTAAAAAGATGCAGGATTAAAATGCTACCCTAAAAAGTTAAAGGACGAAACGCCGAACAACCTATATTACAAGACTAAAATTGCATTTAACCCCAATTATATATTGTACAAATACTTGTACAAATACTCACGTGCACATCCCCATGTATAGATAAGCCAAATAGCATAAAATAGGTAAAAACCTTGTGTGTTTTCTTAAACGTAGTTTACTTGCCCCTCTCTATTAAATATAATTAACGGTGTTAATTTTTTTTACATAAGTGACTATTATGTCCTTACCTATTATATATTATTTCATGTTATATCGACCGTGGGATATTTTTAAAATATATAAAAATCGTATGATTTAATTATTCATCTCAACCATTAAAGTTAGAGTTTAGACGCGGACATCACCCAGAGAAAATTTGGGTGATGGTCGTCACCCAGTCGCTGATCTGGACGATGACTCGCTCAGGTTTACAACTATAAAAAATAATATTTTTAATTTTTTTTCTATAAAAAATTAAGAAATTTGATTTTAATTTTTGGAAGTTAAAAATAATTAAAAAAATGAGTTAAGAATTTTCATAACGTCTATTTAAAATTAAATATATTTATAGTAAATAATATTATAAATGATAATAATTGAAGAAATTTTTTATTGATGTAGATATTAAATTTGGAGAATGAATTGTAATATATTATTTTCTGTATTGTGATTTTAATTTATTTTTTTTCAATTTAAATTATAAATTTATTAAAAAAATATTTTTTTTGGTATTTGATTTTTAATTAAATATATTTAAAAATAAGTAAACTTGGCCATGGTAATTGTAAACAACAATATAGAAGCATTTTAGTTTTATTAAGGGCAAATAAAGGTCAAGATACGCCAAAAAATCAAGCTTAGACGTGAAGTTTTAATGAAAATGAAGTTTCGGGCTGAATTTATTAAAACAAGAGAAATTTTCGCTTATCTATATGATTATATAAAAAGAATCCTTTTTTTACTTACAAATGCCGATTAATGATATCATCGCACTATTTTTTTATAATGTAAAAAAATAACCCTTAACTGATATAATAACTACTTTATTCAACTTTTCAAATTTTATATTAATCGATAAAATAATTTTTCTTTTTTTTTTTATTTTTTTTAATGTCATGCGTTAGTTTATATATTTTATTCTTATTTATAATATATTTTAAAACGTAAAAAGTTATTGGGTTAATTGCAATTTTAGTCCTGTAATTATAAGCATTTGGCGTTTTGGTCCTTTAAGTTTCTAGGGTAGCAAAATAGTCCTTTAACTTTTTAATTCTCGTCCTCTGGTCGTCGAATTTTTTAAAAACTCGCCGGAATAATGGCACGCAATTCACACATGAGGCTTTTAAACTCGCCGGAAGAAGGGGCAATGCCTGAATGTGGTATCAGTCAAGAAGATCAACCTAATCGCGTGCCATTATTCCGACAAGTTTTAAAAAATCCAACAACCAGAAGACGAAAATCCGCGAACATTGAAAATTTAAAGGACTATTTTGTTATCCTAAAAACTTAAAGGACCAAAATGCCAAATACCTATAATTACAGACGGAAAATGCAATAACTGAAAAGTTTAAAGATTTATTTTGTTACCCTAGAAACTTAAAAGACCAAAACACCAAATACCTATAATTACAGGACGAAAATTACAATTAACCCAAAATTATTTATTATATACACGCTGAAATCATTATAATGACTAGTTTTTTAAAATACAATGAGATTTTTCAACTATTTTGCAAAAACACAAACTGGAGTTTAGCCTATAAATAACCCTCATCGGCGTTTCCCTTCTCCAGCGAAAAGAGAAAGGGTTCTCTTTCCTTCAAAAATATTCCCTAACTCCGTCACCTTCCCCACCATTTCTATCCCTTCAATTCAAAAATATTCCCTAACTCCGTCACCTTCCCCGTCATCGCTCCTTGTTCTTCTTCCCCCGCAAGAACTGAACTTCACGCCACAAAAGAGTCCAAAACCAGACAAACTACACGCCGCAAAAATCACTCTAATTTACTTGCTAATATCTTCAAGTCTTTAGACGGCTTCATATGCGATTTCGTCGACCCTCCATCGACCCCAAACTCGTCCTCTCCGGTAACTTTGCTCCGGTGGAGGAGGGATCCCTTCCGCCATGCCTCGATGGAGGTTATATACATCCGCAATGGCCCGAACCCTCAATTCATCCCCTCAGGCCCTCACCACCTCTTCGACGGAGATGGGATGCTTCATTCTATTAGAATCTCCAAAGGCAAACCCACTTTCTGCACCCGCTTTGTCAAGACTTACAAGTACAACGTCGAGCGAGAATTTGGGTCGCCCGTTGTAATCAACTACTTTTCCGCCTTCACTAGCTTGCCGGCTTCCGTGGCTCGCTACGCTGTCGCTTTTGGCCGCGTGATATCTGGGCAATACGACGTCCGCCGCGGCACCGGCAATGCAAATACCAGCTTGGCTCACTTCGGCGGCAAACTCTTTGCTATATGTGAGTCTGATCTTCCATACACAATAAAACTAAAATCCGATGAGGATATCATCACTTTAGGCCGCGATGAATCTTTTGGCGAGCCGCTAATGGCGATGACGGCACACCCGAAAGTCGACAAGGAAACCGGCGAAGCCTTTGCGTTCAGGCCAGCATTTCCGGCCATTCCTAACGTATTTCAGAATCAGCCCCCGACGGGATCAAGCAACCGGAAGTGCCGATTTTCTCCGTGCCCGAAGCTTTGCTGGTCCATGATTTTGCTATTACGAAAAACTAGGCTATATTTCCTCATACTCAAGTGGTAATCAACCCCAAGGAGATTTGTACCAAAAGATAAAAGAGCAGGAAAGAGATACAGCAACAATGCTGGAACAAGGTGATTTTCTGATTCACTAGAGAATGAGATTTACAATCTTCTATTTAAACTGAAACTCCTAACTGATTTGCTAAAAAGTAGCTAACTTGCACCTAAAATTACTCCACTACTCAAAGACTAATTCTAAATACTTAGTGGACTCGAAAGAAGTGGAAACACTAACTAACAGAAGGCTGCACTAATTTATAACAGAGATTCTCAAAGGGAAGCAGCTGGCGCTGGTTAATGCGGCGAAAGTGCCGAGGTTGGGGATCATCCCGCGAAACGCGGAGGATGATAGTGGGGTGATGTGGATTGAGGTGCCGGGGTAGAATCTGTTACACGTCGTCAATGCGTGGGAGGAGGACGGAGGCGACACTGTTGTTGTGGTGGCGCCAAATCTTTTGCCGGTGGAGGATGTGTTGGAGCGCATGGATTCGGTTCATTCCTCCATGGAAAGAATTGAAATAAATTTGAAGGCGAAGACGGTGGCGAGGCGGCCGGTTTCCGCCAGAAGTCTGGACTTTGCAGTCACCGATCCGGCTTATGTCGGGAAGAAGACCAAGTATGTGCCTTTTTTACTCCATCCTTTAATACTAATTAGCATAAATTTGAATTAAATAAAAATAAATGATCATAGTTATAACAATAATCCTTGAGTTGAATATATATATATATATATATATTCATTATGTCAAAATATATTTTAAAAAAAAATCTAGCTCGACCAACCTGAATCAATCATATGTAAGTGCAATACATTTATCGTGTGATTAGTGTACAGTTCAAAAAAAGTGATGAATCACATAAAAAGTGTATCACACTTCTCCATTATTCCTTTGATTATTTTCCAAAAAAATTATAAGAAAATATTTATATTTGTCGTAACTTTTTATTTTAATAACATTATTATTTTACACAAATCCTAACTATCATATATATTATCTTTCAATTGAAATAATATATATTTAGTTGACATATATACATATATACTATATATATCTTTTCCCGATGTATTATTTAGTTTCACATGTATGTAGATATATATACGCCGCGGAAGGCAGCTCAGTTTCAAGCACAGGGTTGGTGAAGGTCGACCTATCACTTTCTACGGGTAACTCCAACGATTGTGTGGTGGCTAGTCGACTATATGGCCCGGGCTGCTACGGCGGTGAGCCTTTTTTCGTGGCAAGAGAGCCCGACAATTCGGCGGCAAAGGAAGAGGATAAATTATATTATTGGTCCCATAAGTGGACTCGTTTTTAATTTTGGTCCCTTACTGTGAGGAATTCACACATTACATTCCATATGTCCAATTTTTTTTTTTCCAATTTTAGGACCAAAAGGGGTTTTTCGTTAATTGCTAACGGCAGAATCACGTGACTCGCACACCTCCGTTAAATTGTTCGGGGTAAATTACATTTTTGGTCCCATAAGTGGACCGAGTTCTAATTTTGGTCTCATAAGTGGACCCATTTCTAATTTTTGGTCCTACAGTATGCGACCAAAATTGAAAAATGGTTCACTTATGGAACCAAAAATGAAATTTAACCCCAGCAATTTAACGGAGACGTGGGAGTCCATTAGCAATTAACGGAAAACCCCTTTTGGTCCTGAAATTGAAAAAATAAATTGGACATATGGGACGTAATGTGTGAATTCCCCACAGTATCGGACCAAAATTAGAAACGGGTTCACTTATAGAACCAAAAATGTAATTTACCCCAAAGGAAGACGACGGCTACTTAGTAACTTGCGTACACAATGAAATTACAGAAGAATCAAAGTTCTGGTTATGATGTGAAATCCCGAGTCTTGAAGTTGTTGCTTCTGTAAAGCTGCCACAAAGGGTGCCCTATGATTCCATGGACTCTTTGTAAGGAGATGACCTCAACAAACTCTTATAATAAGGAATGTATATTCATTGATTTCTGATAAGAGTTGGAATGATGTTGAGATTTGTTTGTGTGAAATTTATTTTCAATTATGGCTGGTATATAGATTATCAATGTAGTTAGATTGCGTACTATAACGAATAATCTAGATCAGGGTTCGACTTAAGTTTGAATTTGAGCTCGAATAAATTGTATTGGAGGCGAGCTGATCAACTTGAAATTGATCATTATTACATGAGTTTGAACTTGAATTTAAATTTTTCAAACTCAAGCATCGAGTTTATAAACACAATTTGAGTGAGTTTGCAGGGTTAGATTTGGCCCCATCAAACCTGATATAAAAACTTTTCTTACAAGACAACATGAATGAATATCAAGACCTGCATCCAAGTTTCCGAAAGTATTTAAGCTCTTTTATATCTAGAGTTGACTAATTTTGCGTTGTACTTTCTGATCCTACCTTCACTTCTATAAGGACTACGTCCTCCCCTTATACAATGGATCTAATGCTGCATTAATATATATATAATATTACTTTATGTTCAAAAAAATATATATATTTTTTTAAATAAAAAGAAGAAAGAAAAGAAAAAGTTGTATTTTTACTTCCTATCATCCTTTAAAAAATATCACTTCATTAGACTTACATTCTACGAAAAGGTTGTTTAATTTCTTCTTCTTGAACATGTCACATGCTAAAAAATGGACTCGAGAGCAATGTGCTCTATTTCCAATTTCAGGAAGACTTTTTCAAAAAAACCAGTCACCACATCCCCATGTATAAATAACTCTCATCCAATGATCCGCAGGTTTAGTTTCTGCAGCGAAAAGAGAGAATGGATACTCTTTCTTCCTCTTTTCTTCAAAAATGTTACCTAAATCCATCACTTCTCACACACTCCCCACCATTTCCACCACTTCAATTCAAAGCACGCTTCTTTCGTCCCCTGCAAGATCAACTGATCAACTTCACACCACAAAAGACTCCAAAACCAGACAAATTGCAGCCAACAACAGCACTCTAATTTACTTGCATTTTTCAAGTCCTTAGACAGCTTCATATGCGATTTCGTCGACCCTCCCCTTCGCCCCTCCATCGACCCCAAACTCGTCCTCTCCGGTAACTATGCTCCGGTGGAGGAGCTGCCCCCCACTGTCTGTGAGGTGGAGGAGGGATCCCTTCCGTCCTGCCTCGATGGAGCTTACATCCGCAACGGCCCGAATCCTCAGTTCATCCCCCCAGGTCCTCACCACCTCTTCGACGGAGATGGGATGCTTCATTCTATTAGAATCTCCCAAGGCAAAGCCACCTTCTGCAGCCGCTTTGTCAAGACTTACAAGTACAACGTCGAGCGAGAATTTGGGACGCCCGTTGGATTCAACTACTTTTCCGCCTTCACTAGCCTGCCGGCTTCCGTGGCTCGCTACGCTGTCGCTTTTGGCCGCGTGCTATCTGGGCAATACGACGTCCGCCGCGGCACCGGCAATGCGAATACGAGCTTGGCTCACTTCGGCGGCAAACTCTTTGCTCTATGTGAGTCCGACCTTCCATACGCAATAAAACTAACATCTGATGGGGATATAATAACTTTAGGCCGCGATGAATCTTTCGGCGAGCCGCTAATGGCGATGACGGCACACCCGAAAGTCGACAAGGAAACCGGCGAAGCCTTTGCGTTCAGGCCTAGCATTTCCCGACCATTCTTAACATATTTCAGAATCAACCCCGACGGGATCAAGCAACCGGAAGTCCCGATTTTCTCCATCCCCGAAGCTTCGCTTGTCCATGATTTTGCTCTTACGAGAAACTACGCTATATTTCCTGATACTCAAATGGTAATCAATCCGAAGGAGATTCTCAAAGGGAAGCCGCCTGTGCTGGTTAATGCGGCGAAAGTGCCGAGGCTGGGGATCATCCCGAGAAACGCGGAGGATGAGAGTGGGATGATGTGGATTGAGGTTCCTGGATTGAATCTGTTACACGCTGCCAATGCGTGGGAGGAGGACGCCGGCGACACTGTTGTTATGGTGGCGCCAAATCTTTTGCCGGTGGAGAATGTGTTGGAGCGCATGGATTCGGTTCATTCCTCCATGGAAAGAATTGAAATAAACTTGAAGGCGAAGACGGTGGCGAGGCGGCCAGTTTCCGCCAGAAGTCTGGACTTTGCAGTCATCAATCCGGCTTATGTTGGGAAGAAGACCAGGTATGTCACTTTTTTACTCCATCGTTTACTACTAATTAGCATAAAATAATGCACTGAGAAAGAATTCTACTGATATTCACACACACTGTGATAGTTATAACAATAATCTTTGAAAAAATTAAGAAAATTATGAAAAAATATTTAAAGTCATCCAATTTTTTATTTTGATCATGATAATAAGAAAATGCAAAAAGAAAATTATTGGATGGCGCGATTCAACATGTTGGCACTACAATTGTTCTAAGCAAAAATCTCCTCTCAAATGAGAGAATGAGAGTTGTATTTATACAAATAGAAATATGTGTTATTTAGGGTTGGTTAAGGGTAAAGTACTACAAGTAGGAACATGGCTATGAACATGGCTACAATTCGTTACTATAGTTATTTCAGTAATTTGTCGCTTAGCGTCAATTTAATAATTATAAGTTTGACTTCAACCTTTTCATCGCAAGATCTTCCGTATGTCTTATTTGGAGTTATTTATTTCCTCCATCACTATTGAATAACATTACTTTTTTTTTTTTAACAGTAGAAAAGTCACCCTTGTATTAAAACAGATTAAAAAGCCAGTACATTATCTTTCAATTGAAATAATATATATTTAGTTGACATATACATATATATATATTATATGCCTTTCCCGATTTAATTTCACACGTATACAGAATATATATATGCCGCGGAAGGCGGATGGTCAAGACAGGATTGCAAAGGTTGACCTATCACTTTCTACGACTAACTCTGATTGATTGCGTGGTGGGCGAGTCGATATATACGGGCCGCGGCTGCTTCGGCGGTGAGCCATTTTCATAAAGAGCCCGATAATCCAGCAGCTGAGGAAGACGATGGGTACCTAGTAACTTACATACACAATGAAATTACAGAAGAATCAAAGTTTTTGGTTATGGATGCGAAATCCCCCAGTCTTGAAATTGTTGCTTCTGTTAAGCTGCCCGCAAAGGGTGCCTATGGTTTCCATGGACTCTTTGTAAGGAAGATGACCTCAACAAACTCTTATGATCATAAGAATGTATATTTTGATTTCTTGATATTGTTGAGAACTTGATTTCAGATTTCTCTTCCAAAGTTAATTGGAATGATGTTTGTGAAATTTTATTTACAGTTATGGTTTGGTACAAGATGAGTGCATCTGTCTGCAAGAACCCACGTGAAAGTCAAGGGCACGTAGGTCAAAAAAATATTTCAGACATTAGTTTCAACGTCTGTTAGTGTGGGATTGGGTTTCATTGGCAACGTTTTGGTATCTTTTTGTAACTTTTAATAGAACATAAGGTTAAATTTAAAATTCTGTAGAGTGTACATGGGGCCAAGTTTGAGATGACTCGAAGCTGTGGGATTAATTTTGTAATTTTTTTGTTTGCGTATCTAACGAATATTCTAGATTAGGGTTCCACTCGATTCCGAGTTTGAGCTTGAATAAGCTCAATTGTTTTATGTTTATTATATGAGTTCGGACTTGGATTCAAGTTTTTCAAACTTAATCTCGAAGTTTGTAACATGAGTTTGGCAGGATAATATTTGATTTGATCAAATCTGATTTGAATAGAATTTTTTCTTTTGCAAAACGCCCTGACATCAATAGTTATCAAAATCTGCATATGTATGTTTTAAAGTATTTAAGCCTTTTTTATATCTATAATTGAAAATATTAAAATTAAGTAGAATAATTAAACCAAACATTGTAATCATTTACAAATCATAATTCTAATTCTTTTTATACACTAAATCAATGTTTTAAAATTTTGATCGTTGATTGAACCGAAAAATTGTCACTGGTTCAACCGTCGAGTGAACTGTGGTTGAACCAGTGATGTCACTATATCATAACAAAAATAATATATAAAAAATATTAACATAATAAAACAAAATATAATAAAAATTAATTACTGTAGAAATTAAAAGCATCCCAAAATTTGATAATAAAATCATTAAATTAAAGTTTTTAGGTTAATAATAAAAATAGAAAAATTGAGTAAGTAACAAAAATGACGAACTATTTACCATTATAATTAAGTTATAACTGAATTTTATTGTCAATAAATAATTTGTATCCCCATTCTTAAGATGATATATAAATCTTATTATATTAATTATAATTTAATTAGCAACTTAGATAATTATAGGATAAAATTTAATTAAATTATGGGCTACTGACTTTATTCATTTATTAATATATAATCAAGTCATATTATAATGTGGTGTTGGTTACTTGTAATTTTTTAATTTTCATATGAAATGTCGTGTGTTCAATTTCAAATTATATTAATTTTGAAAATTTTAAAAAAATTTAATGAACCGGAGTTTTACTTTATTCGGGACCGATAAATCAGATCACCAACTCAACCTATGTTTCGAGTAATATTGAGACTAGTCCAATTTTATAAATCGGGCAAAACCATTTTATAGACCAAACTGAGTTTTAAAACATTGCACCAAATGTAGGGTGTCTTGCCCCTAGCTATAAATACATTTATTAGAAAATTATTTTTTCAAATATTATTTTTGTTGTACCAAAAACATGTGCTACGAAGTACACAATCCAAAGATACGTGTACTAGTAACAACGCACGATCCTACAACTCAGCTCTATGTATAAAGATTGAACTAAAAAATTAAAGGTGGGCATGGACTTTGAATAAAATTAAATAAATAATTGAATCCCAAGCTTATTACATGACGTGTTATTAACGCTATTTTGTCTTTAACGCCTTATTGTTATTGATGTTCGTGTAAGTAAAGAAAGCTGATTAATTAAAGTCATTAAAGAAATCAATCTCCTAATTGCATTTATAATAAGGGATAATTACACGGTTCACACCCTCTCCCCCGACCATGATTCGTTGCCTGAGTGGTTATAATATAATGAATTGTATATTATAAGAAAAAGGGATAATTACGCCGCACTCTCCTGAAGTTTGATGCAAATACATGTAAAGGAGGTTTGAGGAAATTACATCTAGTATCCTTTATGTTTGGTATCGTCTAACAAATAGATCACTATGTTAGTCAACATTCGCGAAATCGCATTAGAGTGTGAAATGCATAAGGATAGTTTACTCAGATTAAAAAAAATTATTGGGGCCTACAATAAATAGTAATAAGCCAATCACGGGTAAATATAATATTCATTCTATTCTTTTGCTAATATCAGCAAATTTCATGAATTTGACTAAAAGTGATCTATTTTTAGACGAGAACAAATATACGTATGCAATTCTCAACCATATGAGATCTACGTATTTTTACACGGGCAAAATTGCAATTTAACCCTCTTGTGTTAAGAAAAATGGCAAGCCGCCCATGTGAATTTGTTTTTAGCAAATTTACCCACCCCACCCCCCACCCCCCGGTGTGCAACACGCACTCCATCTGCAATTTGCTTGATTTTTTCTTATAAAATTATTTTATGCCCTAAATGTGAATCCATTGGATCTTGTTATATGTTTGTATCAACGTTGATATTTGATTAAATTAAGTCAATGGCCTACATCTTTCCTGATTTGAATCAATGATCTATATTGATTTCTAAATAATTTGTTTCAGTCTATTTAACTAGATCAATGGTCACATTTATTTAAGATATAAAAATAAAATTTATAAACTATAAAGATAAACTTTTTATTCATAAATAATATAAAGTATATATACATATATATAGTATACATTACAATACATACATATAATATTTAGTTAATAAACTTAACAAAGTATTCACAATAAAATTTCATCGGCTGCCGATTTTTTAGGAGGGGAAGCGGCTGCCGGTGATGAGGGGAGAAGGCGAGCTGGTGGTGGTGGGGAGAAGGTCGCGGTGGAGGGCGCAGCGGTGGGGAGGAGAAAGTCGTTGGTGGTCGCGGCGAGAAGCGTGCGGTAAGTCGGGGGAGGCGCGCTAGTGGGTTGGGGAGGGGCGCCAGCCACCGCCGATGACGGGGGAGTATGGTGAGGGGACGATTCTGGTTTGCATATACACAATATATATATATTAATATTCTAATATATATTATACACTGTTATAAAGATATAAATATATTTATACTTATGATTTTTATATAATTAAATCTGAACTGTTTATCTATAAAGATAAATTTGACGGTGGATAAAAAAGATTTAAATAAAAAAATGAAAAAGAATTAGAAAATACCGCGTGTGTTTCACAACTCGTGTGAGGGGGTAAATTGCTAATTTTATTTTATTTTTTATATGAGGTGTCTTGTTATTTTCTCCTAACACATAAGGGTAAATTGCAATTTACACATCAAGAAGAGGTTGGTGTAATTATCCCTAAATAATGGAATTAATTAAGTCTGGCAAGTTTTGTTTTAGGTGAAACGATGAACTATTATTTATTTTGAATAAATTGATTACAATAATTTCATACCAAATATCTTATATCTGATAACTGAGGCAACAACTATTAACAATTTATGCTAAATCAACTACTATAAAGTATAACTACACCTACTAGTAAGAAGACACATCTCACGTGTTGGTGGGGTTTGAACTCACGATCTTTAGAATCACAGGGCTTCAGCGTCGCTAATTGAGCTATGCCCCATTGACAAGTCTAGCAAGTTACGGGGAAAATGCCTTTTTGGTCCCATAAGACTAGGACATTATTTGTTTTGGAACCACAATTTAAGTAGGTGGTTGTTTTAGTCCCATAAACCACAATTTTTCAATTTTTTTGGACCCAAAATGTCACGTGTCTTGCACATGAAACATGACATTTTGAGACCAAAAAAAAACTGAAAAACATGTTTTATAGAATTAAAACAGCCACCTACCTAACTTATAATACCAAAACAAATAATGTTCTAATCTTACGAGACCAAAAAAGCATTTTGCCCGGCAAGTTAGGCAGATCAAATTTAGAGGGGTAGGGGTAGGGAGTGGGAGGGATAGGGGAGGGCGGATCCAAATGTCTTGCCTCCCTTGATGTTCAATATATAGTACATACCAAAGAGTTAGATAACTATCCCACAAAGCACCTAATGCAACATCAATTTATATACCAAAAAATTAGATAACTATTACAACGAAACGCTGGAGAAATATCAATTTGAGCCGCAACTGCAACTACAATCTAATCTATTTTTTCACTTACAATAGAAACACTACAAAGATTTCTAAGTATCCAAAAAGAGGACCTACAAACAACTCAAAACTATCTGGAAAAGAATTAAGAGTCGATGCATACCGTTGCGTCGCAACAACATCGACCACTCATTGCTGCTTATATTACGAAAGCTCCGTGAAAAATGCTCTTCTGGTCGTGTTACTGGGGCCAACGTCTGATTTGTCGACCAAGTAGAAACTAAGTTTCAGGAACAAGCAGGGAGACAGCCTCAGCAGATCATCAAGATAGGGAATGTGCTCTTGAATCTGTTATATATTCTGAAAATCTTGCCGCTGCTCGTCACAACGGCCACGAAAACGATCTAGTCGAACTTCATATTTAGTCCTCCGAGAACTTTGGCCTCAATTGGGTTTTATCCAACCCCAGTAAGAAAAACGACAAGTGTAACAGCCTAATCCTGAGACATGTTTTTCCTGTTCCTCTTCATTATCGCTGGCGTCTCCAACAGCCTGAGATACAATAATATCTGATTCGTCTCCTGAATTGCACGAAGATCTGTCGAAACTTGATTCCACATCTCTGGTTTCACACCGTCCCAGATCATTGGATAATGAATGAGGTATAGATTGCAGGAACTTGAAGTATGCATACTTAATATCGAACTGCATATCATACCCTGTCAGATAAAAAGTAACTTTGGAACTTAAATCTTGAAATTGGGGCGTAAATAGTAGAATAGAAGAAGGGTTTAAATGTTAGTACAGTAGTTTATCGCGATAGTGAGTCCGGTTTCATCTGGGCTTTGTCGTACGTGATGAAACCACATGCTAGGCCTGCATAATATTCGGAACAAAGCTATGGTTAACTAGTCTGATCGACCAAATGACGTGCAAAAGAGTTATTTTCAGTGTATACAATGCATATCAAGACTTGGACAATCTTAATTCATCGATGCGTAGTCCAAGTGTTCAGAAAAAGCAATTAACTCGAACATAACAGTTAAATCAATTTTACTCTCGAAGGTCCATCACGTTTGCAAATTGTTAACACTCAGTCATGTCATGTTTGGTCGATGTTGTATATTGCCAAACTATAAGACCGTGCTGTTACTTTGCCATAAAATCATCCTAATGAAGGATACGAGAATATTGACGACAAATTTCATCCTACCATCAATCAATATTCTTGTTTCTTACAGCAACTTTTTTATCTTTTCCTTACGGCAACGCCTATTTCCTCACCGTTTTCTCTATCCAAAACCCCTTCTAGGCAAGATGAAAGCTTAGCCTGCTTGTTTATGTTTTCATTTATAGTTTTTGAAACAGTAATTAAAGTAAACACATGTTTGTTTGTACGTATCCTCATTGGAAATATACTGATTGACACCACAGTTCAATAAAAAATACAATTTCATTAACTAATCCAAGCATATTCTCATTTCACACGAAAACCTATACAAAATTGAAAACACAAATTTTCCACTGCAAATGAAAACATAAACAAACAGGCATAATAAATCCATCAAACGTGCTTGGATAGTTCATACTATAAAGGATTTAAAATCCTTGAACTCCATTCTAAACTTTGTTTTGTCATATCTTAATGGATTTCAAGTCCATTCAATATGGAGTCATTTGAAATTCTTACTCCAAATGCATCGTTCAAATCCAAATCCTTCAATTCAAAAGTAGCCCAAAAGAAAAACCCAAGTCCAAACTTGTGACAACAGATAAAATAATCAAGATTTCACGGATAAAGAAAAGCTCACAAATATAGCATCTCCCCAGCCTTAACCGTAACTTCAAATGGCTTCGGTCCATTGAAATATAAGGGAAACTTCTCCACCTCGCTCTGTTTCTCCTCAGGCAAAGGGTACGGATCCACACTGCACCACGGCACGTATGCAATTGGATCCTCTACCTCCAGTGTAAACTCTCCGCTATCCTACGATACACCAACAAAAGCACAAACTTCTCCAAGTTAGTTCACAAACAGGCATCCTATCCAAGAAATCATTTTGCATTTGTCTAGATCATCATCATTCTTCAAATTTACAAACCCCCGATCCCTATAAATTTCATTCTTCTCGACAAAAAAACGAACATTACTTCCTCACAACCGCATATTTCTCACCTCTAGAAACCTATAAAAACCAAATATTTTCAAATCCCATTGATCAAAGTGTCTCCGTTCCTCGTCTTCCGTCCCTACTTGTTAAAGAACACCGGTGAATCAACATCCTCAACAACTTACATTGCAAGAACTCTCTTTACATTACCAAACAATTATACGACAGTGTAATATACATGCCGTGTAATAAACTCCAAGATTGTTTGCACAAATATAATCAATTACACACAACAAACAAACAAATCAAACTCACAAGCAATTAATGTCATGAAAACAATGAATTTGAGCCGAGCATTGTTCAATCCCAGAAAAGAAAAATCTACCTGGTGATAGCAATACTGAGCAGCGGGATATTCGCGGATGTACATTCTATGAAAATCAGTAGGGGGAAGGAGCAGAAAACGCTTCTCCCAGTAATCACAACGTAAAGATTCTCATTAATGATCCTTATGAACGAAGTCTCCGACCAATGGTTCCCGACCCACAAATTCACAGCCTCCGGCGAGCACCCCAGCGCCTCGCTCGCCCACGGGATATGCTCCTCGCAGTCGCCGGCCACCGCCCCGTACTCGCTGCGGAAGCAGTCATTCTGCTGCTGCAAATACGCCACGGTTTTCTCTTCGCCCGACGCCAGAACCGAGTCCAGCGCTTCGGGGAAGGGGAGTTTCTGGACGTGGGCTGAGGCGAAGCAGAGGGCGGAGGGGGAGGTGGGGTGGGGAGCGAGAGAGTCGGCTTTTCCGGTGGGAGTTAGGTGGAGGGAAACGGCGGTGGTAGAGAGTGTGGTGCGGAGGTAGGCGGCGGAGCGCCACAAGGAGAGGGCGGGCCAGTGGGGGACGGCGGCGGAGATGAGGCAGGGCTTGTTGGGAGTGACGTAGTGGCGGAGGAATTGGAGGGGGGTGGGTGGGGTGGGAGGTGGTCTATGTGGGGTGGGGTGCCCAGGCTTAGTTCTCTCACTTCTTGCCATAGATTCTGAACTGAAGATTCAATTCTTTCCGCCATTGATGAACACTGAAGAGAAATTACTACTGATTCTTGAAGTTCGTGGGCTAAACTTCAAGAATCGTAGCTCCCTGAATTGGGTTTCTCCGGAATCAAATAATTATATCATAATTTAAGGTATTTAATAATTCATTAATTTTTTATCAGAACATACATTAATCATCATATGATATAAGTTGAATTTAGGGAGAATTTCTTGCAAACAGCACAACATTTCGTTGCATACGAAATGGGTTAGAACTCTTTTCTGCGTATTTTCAAATTTTGTATAATTTCATCATAATTTATGTTTTTATGATTAAATTTTGAATGAGAATCAGAAAATACTTTTTGTTTCTTTTTAGAGAAAATTATAATTTTGGTTCTAAAGTATATGGTGATTGATATTAGTCTCATACTTTTTGAAATAATCAATATTAGTCCCATACTTTAGGAAAATATTGTAAAGTTAGTTCCACCGTAAAAAATTTACAACTTTTGGGACTAACTGTGCAATATTTGGGACTAATTTGGTAATTTTTTGCTAAAATGTGGGATTAATATTATTATGATGGGACTAACTTTGCAATATTTTCTTAAAATATAGGATTAATGTTGATTATTTCAAAAAATATATGACTAATATAACAATTTCTCTACATTTTGGGACTGAAATTGTAATTTTCTCTTCTTTTTACGTTTTTGTCTTTGAAATTACTGAATGTGAATTTATATTTTACTTATATAAGCAGGCCTCCAACTTGGCCCAACATTTCGGGCCCAAATTATCTTCACCCTCCAATGGCCCATAAAGTTTTCTTCAAATTATTGGACTTCAAAATTGGCCGAAATTCCAATTCGCAATTGGCAGATTCAATTGGTAAGAACAGACCATTCCCAATAAATGGTTGTAAGTTCGATTCTCTCTAATAATATAAAATTACATTAACAGTGATAACCCTCAAACATTTTTCACAAAGCCCAAAACATAAAACTGGGCCCCAACTTAGCAACGCAACAAGCCAAGCCCTATTGGGCAATGAGCATTATCTTTATTAATCTGATATGGCCAAGAAATAGGCCCAATTCAACATGGTAAGTCAGCATACAGTAGGGATGACACATAATGTAGATAGGTGACACATTTGGACACGTCATGCTAAAATATCCCATCCAACCTTGAACAAACTCCTAATAATTTGGTTGTAATCCGACTCTTAAGCAGCAGATAACAAAGTTTTGAATTTTTAGGCACATTAGATAAGACTTGGTAAAAAAGGTCAAATCTCCATCAATATAAGTCCAAATCACGAACGGATTCTTCGACTGGATAACTAACACAAGCAGCTTTGAAACAACGTACGACTCTCCACAACCGTCTTTCGGAACTTACTCTATGGTCACCTATAAATAGACTATTTTGTATAATTATTTTGGTAACATCTTATATTTTTCTATTCTCGCACTCTCACTTGCGCTCTTTATCTACTTTCAAACTATTTTAAGTTTATTATACACAATTTAATCATATCACTATCACACTCAATCACCATTCTCACTTCAATTCGAGCTCTCCTTTCATTTTATTCAGTAAAGAACATTATTGCCTTAAATATCGGAGTGTCAAACCCTATTTTATAGGTTAGTCCTCCCTTTATCTTAGGATTTTCTTGAAGATTTTTCGACGATTGTGTTGCTACTGGACTCCAATATGCATTAGACAGGTAATTTATAAACACCCACATAAGTTGCTTATAGTCTTAGCTCTCAAGTGCATGTCCTGACTCGTTGTGGTGATTAAACATGTGACTATCTAATTTTTTTTACAAAAAACAGAGATGTTTCCTCTTCAAGGAGGCTCTTTCTTTCTTGTGGGACTGGAAAAGCCCAACTGGTTGGTGGGACTTCACTGTTGGAACCTTATCCACTTCACTTGATGTCCACATCTCCAACTCCTTTATTTAGGACAAGAAAGTACACCAACTTTGTCTGTCACAAACCCAGGTGCCCAAACTAAAATTACTCCTGCTCTACTCTACTCATCAAACAAAAATAAAGATAGAAGGATGAACAGATTGATTGAGATGGGTGGCTGCCCACTTGCCTCAATGCAATAACCCTAAAGTGTCTTGCCTCTTGTTTTCTTTTTTCACTTTTTTTTTTTTTTTTAAATATGATGTGATGATGGTTAATAATCAATTATATTAACACCTGAATCGCGTGCAATGATTGAGGGTCAGTGGAATTATTAAGGATATAATCGTTATTTCATGTGAAATCATATATAATTTGAATTTACTAAGATCATGTCTATATCATCGTATTGTATTAGGTCATATTATAGTAGACTCATACTATCTGTTATATTAATTTTTACAATATTATCTCATTGTTTGTTTACTTTGCATTAGTTATAAGGGTAATTGTCCGGATACAAAAATAACAGGACGTTTACTATCAACCACGTAATTTCGAATTGTGCCTACAATTATATTTTTGCCCATTGTATTTGAGCACCATCACATCCGTGCATTTGTGTAATAAATGCTAACTCAAATAAATGCTAAACTCAACTTCATAAGCAAGAAATCTATGTAATTTATTGAGGAGCATTTACCTTGCATTTACAATGCCCTTAGGCACAATTCGATGAAGTAAATGGAAGTTTGCAAAAGATATAGAAGCCCACACAAACAATAAATGCTCACCTACCAACAATAAATGTCACCTACCAAATTTCAGAATATTAATGATGATTGGCAATGCAATTCTGTTCAAATTGAGGAACAAATTAAACTTCATACACACTCCTTACGAGAGCAATATAGGAAGCGAAAGTTTGTGGGAAATGATGTAGTTCCCACAGATTAACAATATGAGACCTGAAAATTGGATTACTATAGTAAAAAAAGTATGACCTAGTAACAGGCTTTTACAAATAGTTGCACGCTTTGATTGTTGCAAGTAAACAGATGTAACACCCTTATTAGGATATAGGAGCTAATAGGAACCGGCCTAAGAATATTATCGTCATTTCACATAACTGAATATGTCAGTGATGAATCAAGTAAGTTCATTCAATTATACAAACACCTCAAAACGGACAATGATTGAGAACAATCAAGAATTATTCAAGGATGTAATCGTCATTTCACATGAAATGGGGGTCAAAGACAACCGGGGTTTGAACCCACGATCCTCTCCTTCAAAGAGGAAAGTGATGTCAATTCAACCAATTGATTGATGATTGCTCTGACGAACCTAGACAACATCGATATTGATCTCTAGGGCATGAGCCAAGAAAATGGAACATGTTGTTGAAAGAAATTATTTACAAGCACAGAAGCTATTACAGATGAAGGTTTTAGAGGTCTCATTACACAGACTATGACTGGGTAAGACAACTAGTACAAAACTGACACAGACTACAACCAGTTAAGACAACAACTTAAGTACAAACTTAACACAGACTATATAACTAGACAAGTCGACGACTTAGTACAAACCCGATCGATCAAGTCAAGGAACTGTTAGCCGGCCCTTTTGTCCGAATGGTTTCCACGACGTCTCAAGCCGCATCAGATGTAGTTTCTCGACAAAAGGTTCTAAAACTTCGGCCTCGTCTTCTGGTGCAAAGGCCATGCAGATGCTGAGCTCTTGGACCGCAGCCTCATATTCTCTGTAATCAACGTAAAACTGACTGATTTAGGACAAGTTTGTTTGGACGAGGATATGTATAAAACGAACTTGAAAAATCGTTACCTGTTATAGTACAACATCATGCCGTAGTCTCTCCTCAGAGCCCAATTGTGCGGCTGAAGGATCAGCAGTCTCTCAGAAGCCATGATCGCGAGCCTGAAAAGTAATGTGGAAATACAACATATAAAGTTATGCATAAATCATGCAACTTATGTTCCTGAACAAAGGTCTGATGCTGTATGAGTCGGACAATATCTGCTCCGGCCTAACCTAAGACGCAAACAAAACAACAAAGGTTTCTACGAAGGGGTAAGCCAGCCAACGAGAAGCAACTATTGATGGGCAAAATCCTAATTTTACGAGTCTTTCTTGGAACATAGACCCCGTGTCTGAGTTCCGTCTCTCAAGATCTGGACAATGCAAAAAGATTTAGACCACGCATTAGAGGTGATGATGCTCCTATGACCGACGACAAAGGATTGTAAAAACCATGTGTCGCTTGCTACATTTGTCACTGAAATGCATGAATGTATGCATGTCCTGAAGCTGATAACAAATAGAAATGTACAAATGTGGATATTCCTCGAGCAGCACAAAACGAGCCCTACTACCCGACGGCATGTAACGATCCGTAATTAAGTAGGGAACTATACACCCACAAGTTATAAAGTAAGAAGTCGGGCAACCCAACTCATTAAATATGAGTTAGGATTACATAATCTAGAAATAAACCGTTCGGCTAAATTTAGAATATTTGTGGAGATAATTTATGAGTCCGAATTCACAATTTCCTCAATCTCATGCCAATCTTGCAATATAAGCATCTCAAACCTGTAGGACAAGACAAATAGGCACCTGAACAATCAGGAAAACGCCAAAGTCGCCGTAATCAATTCACAAAGAGAGGATGAGATGTATACCTAAGCTCCTGAGGCCGCAACAAAGGCGTGTTTGAACCACTGTTCTTGTTGAACTTCTCGTCATATTTGTGAAAGGACCTGAGCGGAGAAGTCAGCATCAACCCGTAATTTGTTCTCGAAGCACGTTTCCAATGAAGCCGCTGCAATATATGTTTCCGTTTTTATTCGCATTGTTCAAAGCAAAAAATTCTTCAAGAAGCGAAAAGAAAAGTTCCAGGTCGTAAAAAAGCGTAAAATTTTGGCGGATTAAGCTCACTATTAAATTGGCCAAAGCAATCCCAATGATATCTCGGTTCGTAGCGATGTCTAGGCCTAACAGTGAGTTGCTGTTTATGTCCGAGGCCCTAGATCGCGGATCATCCACACACTTCCCATTAACAACACCAAACAAGCTGTGTCCAGAAGTCACTTTGAATAACTCCTATAATACAGCAAAAATTTCGATATCAGACACCAGAAAGCTAGCATAATTGGCGACATTATTTAATGGTTTGTACTTTGGAGATCAACGTACCTCAGGGTTCCCCGTCGGGGGCCATATCAAAAAATCTTCCCCGACTCGAGATCCCACAATGGTCAGATTAAGTCTTCGGCAAACCTCAATATAAATCACGCTAAGCAAAATTGCTGTCAGAAGTTGAGGCACAAAGTCAGCCGACATCCAATGAAAAACAACTCAAAGAAACTAAGGAAAAGGGATTTTGATATGTAGATATGAAGACCGATGAAGATGTACCGCTGGCGCGTCCAGAGTTTAACACTGAGTGCAAATATGAACACTTCGAATCTACTAAAACGGGCAACCTCTCAAAACCTCTTGACTCAAAGAGGACTTTGTTCACTGCGTCGAGAACTTCTACCAAGTCACATCCGATCTCTCTTGGAACTAGCTCGGCCTCAACTTCTTTCGCTACGGCGTCCAACTCGGCCAACCACTCATTTATATTCTTTCCGGCCATTGGCATAGTCTCCACGCAGCCCCACTCTTGGGCGTCTTCCGATGATGACGTATCTTTCCTCTCGTTCCGGATTGAATGGGCATCCATCTCACGGTTGAAAGCCAAGAACGCTTCATCTTCAGCAGCAACATAAAGTAAAGCCTGCCAAAATGGATTCCCGACAAAGTCATTAAAGCGATGGCGACAAATAATAATCAATCCCAACAAACTCATAGCTTTTAAGTCGAAAACAAAACAACTGAAGAACTTTTTGACTTCAAGAATCATATATTTTTGTAATCATCAAAGATATTGCGGCAATACTGCGACTCACGCAACTATTCACTATTGGCGGCAGCAAATTAGGAAAACAAGCAGCCGCCGTCACCAAAAAGGAAACCAACAACTTATGCTGTCTCATACATGCTAACGACAGGTTCCCTAAGTTTAGCATCTAATCATATCTATCGCAAAACACAAATCAAGAAAGACTACGATAACTTTCAAGGCGCGGACTCCACCATCAAGAAAGGTACAAGATTAGCCATTCAAATGAAGAGAAGAACTAAAAATTACCTTTGCAAGTGAGATATCTTTGTCCTTGGCCTGAAAAGATATCTCCCTAGTAAATTTATCTCTAGCAGCTTCAAGAACCTGACAGATCATATAAGAATAAAGATCAAGACTTCAAAAACTCAACAAATTCTCCACATTCACAATAAACCATCGATACAGCTTATTAAACAACTTAAAGATTTCATATGTCAGTAAAAGCACAATCCAAAATTCATTGCTAACGACAGAGCAACAGAATCCGGGATCAGAAATCAGTTCCTACCTCCTTGTAAGAATCAGCTCTCGACTTATTAGAGTACTCTGTCAGAGCAGCGGAAGCATTTCCGGTTGCTGCAGCAGTGACATAGCTCATCCTCCCTTTGCCATAACCACTCCAACATCCACCACGACCGTCGAAATCATACCTGATGATCATAAACAACAAAGGGATATTGGGGATTGCCAATTACTTGTAGCAGAACATATGCTTCTCCAATCCACTTACTATAACTCTACATGAACAAGTAAATCAAATTCATATATGCATCCATCAAACCTCTCATCCACAAAAGCAATCAAATTGCATGAAATTTCAACAAGAAATCAAAGCAAGCCCATATCAAATTCTTGAACTGAAACAGATGAAAATGCCTCTCCAATCCACTTACTATAACTTTACATGAACAAGTAAATCAAATTCATATATGCATCCATCAAACCTCTCATCCACAAAACCTATCAAATTGCATGAAATTTCACGAGAAATTAAAGCAAGCCCATACAAAATTCTTGAACAGAAACAGATGAAATTACCTCCCACAAGTTGCCAAAGGCTTCATAGCCATTGTCATCTGCTGATTACTCAACCCGGGCAATGAAACACAAAGCATTTTCTTGAAAATTTCTTTCTTTTTTTTCTCTCGAAAGATGAAGAAGAATCGCTCAAGACTCCAGACTATATCACACAAAATGGTTGTTGAGAATTGAATGAGAAGCTCCCAAAATTTTCAAGAAAAGAACAAAACGTTCGCTGGAATCCGGCCAAGAGGCAACAGCTTTTGTCAGGACACCCCCAAAAGCCGCAAAAAAATCAGCAAGAAAACAAGAAAAACACACCGAAAAGAAAAGGAAAAAACGCAAAAATTGATGATCCCAGAATTCAAGAATCAAGCTTTCTCTTCTTCACAAACAGGTGAAGAGAAAAGCTTTGGAATCAAACAGGTGAGAGAATTAATGGAGGGGTTGAAAGACACCATTTTGAGCATTGAATTGGAACTCCCAAAAGACAAGGATGCTGATGATGATGATGAATGGAAGTAGCTGTAACTGCAAAAACCAGTACAAGAATTATAGTGGAAGCTGACACTACTAATACAGCTAAAATTCCCAAGATCCATAGTATTGGACATCCTCAATTCTAACATCAGCAAATATAATCAAACCCCAACTCCCACTTTTTACTCTCTCTCTCTCTCTCTCTCTCTGTATATACTACAAACAAATGTGTTGCTGATACAGTAGAGGAGGAATAGTATATACTTTTTCAGGGGTGAAGACTAAAGGGCTGTCCTCCTCTATATCTAATTCCTCTGTTTTTTACTGCTATAGTAGCCAAAATGGTGTCTAGGTGCATATGTCTGAAATTGGAGTCCAGTTAATGAAAGAGAGTAATGTGTTCTAGAAAAGACATTATTTTTTTTGAACAAATAATTGTCTTTTCCCAAATTTGCTGATAGGGATTCAAGAGAGAAGGCAAGTGGATTTAAACTTGACAATCCAAATATTTTTCAGGTAAAATTGTAGGAACTGGTTTAAATTTCCCTATCAATGCTATTCTTGTATTTTTTTTTTTCTTTTTTAAGGCTAAATTACGACGAGCAGTCCTGAAATTTAGACTCATTGTTCGAAAAATTATCAATAACTTTATTTTTAATGGTCTTCTATCTTCTAACTACTAGTCCAATTGTTAGTCCCTGCTATGTTTTCATTCATTTTTTTTGATGAATTGATTAAAATGTCCTTGTAAATTATAACTTATAATTTAATTTTTTTAAAAAATCTAATTTTCTTTTTTGGAACAAGTGAATAATTTTTTTTATAATTTGTCAAAATTTTCCTTCCACCTCATCCAAATGGCAAAGTCCATAATTGCAAATATCCATCTAAAAATTATATAATTTCATTAAATATTAGAAGTATTTCCAAACAACAAGGTGTATTCGTAATTATATCAAACTTTAGTGAAGCTCGTTGTCCTTTACACTTTTTTTAAAGAAAAATGATAATTAAATGATTATATCAATATCTCAATAAATTGAACAGTACATCATTTCAATCAATGCATCAATATAATAAATAACAATTAAACAAATTACTATAAACTCATATGAAATAAGATTAATATCACACCTCTAGTGAGATTCATACTCATTACCTCAAACATTTTAATAGGATCTCAATCTTCACCGCTTCTTGTAATTTTATTATTTAGATTTTTTTTTATTCTTATAATCAATCCATTTTATTTATTTATTTATTTTTTTGCAATAATATTTTGCTACTTCCCTCTAAAAAAAAACTAAATAAAACAGCAAAACGCCCCATAAACTTTTAAAAAAATGCTCACCGCCTCACCCCTTGATATAAGTAGGATAAAAATTATTCTGGCTTAAGGTTGAGATCTCACAAATAAATTCGAGGTCATAGATTAAAATCTCCCTAAATATGTTGGTTTTTACCTTTTTTTTTGTGAATTTATTATTTTTATTTTATAATTTTTAATTATATTAATATATTGATTGAACTAATATATTATTCAGTTAACCACATAGCATATACAAAGCATTCATCATCTAATTAATTCGAGTTTGTCAAAACAAAATTTATTCTCAAATAGTAAAAAATTTATGAGTTTTAAGTAGAAACGGTAGGTCAATGCTGACTAATTAATTTACCCAGCCCTTCCAAGATTTATTATACATTAATTAACCAAATAAATTATGATGAGTATGTAATTAACATGTTAGCTACCAATAATCCATATCCGAGTGATGAGGTTGAGGGCTCACAACCAAAAAGGTCATGGGGTCGAGTATTATGAATGTAGGGTATTATTTAATTTATAGGATGTTTGTTGTTTGTATTATTCCTTTCATTGCTTTAATGTTGGTGTTGGTAGATCTAGAGATATTGTTATACTATGGACTGAATATTATAATAGCAGTTGATTGTTGTAGAAATATTGTTGTATTTTCAAATTAATAGTTCATCGTTCATTATTCAAAAAAAGGGTAAATTACAGCTACCTCCCATGAGGTTGACCATAATTACAAATACCCCCTCGTTGTTTGAAAGATTACAAATACTCCCCTGAGGTTTGTAATCATCTAACAAATAACCCATTTTCATCTATTTTATGGGTGAAGTGACCAAAATACCCTTATGCAAACTGATTTATTCTTTAATTTTTTTTAATTTTTCTGGACTACAATGCGCAAGAAGAGGTTTCTTAAGTTTTTTACACAGATGAGTAATAATGCAATTTGCCTCGATTGATTTTTCTACAATTATCACTAAAAATTCAAGAGTAAAATGGTCAATTTCAGGCCTTTGATTAAAAATTACAAACCTCAAGGGTATTTATAATTTGTCAAACAATGAGGGGTATTTATAATTATGTCAAACTTCAGATGAGGTGTTGTAATTTACCCAAAAAAACATTAACATATTAGCTTTAGCCTAACAGCATGGAGATGGCATGATACGTTTTTTAGTCAAAGATAACAATAGTTGTTAAACAACTCTGAAACTAAGACCAAAAACGTACCAACCTTAGTTAAATATAGGTTGAGAATTACTCAATTTTTAATACATAAATTATAAGTTCTTTTATTTAAAGTTATAGTTAAATAATTGGGTCGACTATGAATATATATATATATATATGAAATCGGTCATATATAGTAAAGACCTTTCGAGGCCAAAAATTAATAAGTTGTAGGATAACTATCGTATCTAATTAGGGTAAATTGATACGATTATTTTATCTAAAAATTTAAATTATTAAAAAAAAATTATTTAAATTGTGGTTTTCAATTGGAAAAATTAATTAATTGATTGATTGATTAGTACGTAAATTGGGAATTACGATGACCCAACCAACTCTAAATCAGAAATTCTTTTTTTTTTCTTTATTTATGGGAAAATGCGAGAGAATATTCCATGGCTTGATCAAGTCTTTCGGGGCACATCATCACGGGATCCTCCCACCTATTTTTTAAGTATAAATATAGGGTTAATTACGCTTAGACCTCCTCTAAAATGTGAAATTATATATTCTCCTAAAAAAAATTTAAAATTACATTTACACCCCTTTTAAAAATTCACTGTTTATACTTGACCCCTTTCGTTGGGGTTTTGACGAAAAATGCTGGCCAAACAAACTTGCATAATTTTTTAATTTTACTATCATTTAACATCCTATATAATAATTTTGTACTTATAAGAAAAAAAAATATAATAATGTGAACTCACTCCTCTATATATACATTACATTTATCCCCTTATAAGTACAAAAATATTCATAAAAATATTAAATGAGGGGCAAAATAAAGAATATAGGTAAGGTTTTTTTTTTTTTTTTGTTAACGTAAATATTTTCCGTCCAAACTCTAACGGAAGGGGATCAAATGTCAACAGAGAATTTTTGGAAGGGGTGTAACTATAGTTTTAAAATTTTTTGGGAAAAAGTATAATTTCACATTTTCAGAGGGGGTCTAAGTGTAATTAACCCTATAAATATATTAAGGTTAATTACATTAGACTCTCTCAAAAATATATTTTTTTTTTTTGTCTCAAAAAAGCTGTGAAATTACACTTACATTCATTTCAAAAATTCTCCATTTACACCTGACGCATTTCATGAGAGTTTGGATGGAAAATATTTCCTGTCAGCAAAAAAAATATATATATAAGTTTTCAATATTGCCCCTCATTTAATATTTTTATGTATATTTTTGTAGTTATAAGGGAATACATGTCATGTATGTATAGAGAGTGAGGTTAACATTATTACATATTTTCCCTTATAACTACAAAATTATTACATTGGGATGTTAGAAGAGGGTAAAATTAAAAATTTATTTAATTTTTTTGCTATTTCATCAAAATTCGAACAATATGAGGTCAGGTGTAAACGGTGAATTTTCGAAAGGGAAATAAGTGTATGAAACTTTTTTGGGGGAACATGTAATTTCGTATTTTCAAAGAGGGTCTAAGTATAATTAATTATATATATATTAAATAATAAAAATTAATTAAATCTTACTTATTATTGTAATATGAGTATGTGACCCGTATTATTTGATGGTTTTACGCCCTCAATAGATTTAAAAAAAAAAAAATCCGTATACAACTTATATTCGATATCGATTTCATCCAATTTAAAATTTGAAGTAAAATCGACAGATTGACATTATTATATATTATTAACTAGCAATTATATTGATTATTTATTATTTTTAATAACTGACTAAAAAATGACATATAATCAAAGAAAATCTAGATTCCATGATTTTCAACTCCAACTATGCCATTTGAGTTGTGTGATTATCATTATTATGATTTTCCACAAATAATGTTGGAGAAAGATGACCAGCATGCTAAGTCTTATTAGCCCTAATTATTATAGGAGTTGTCCGTCATTGTAAAATGATCGATTTGAGTCATAACTACAGCCCAAATGATAATATTGTCGTCAATCGCACTAAAATACAAAATGAATGAAAAATCTACTATCACAAGCAAATTCATATTTAAATCGATCCGACCTAATCCCACTATCTGATGAATCTTACCTCGTCAGCATCCACACATATCCCATCCATATTTCATGAATATAGAAAAAGAAGGGCATTTAAGCCATTTCACGTAACCTTACACGGAAGCTTCGCTATCCATGTTGGAGATCTCGTCTTATTATCTTATGAACGATCACTTATCAAATGATCACTTATGCTGATTATATTTTCTTTTCTTTTTTTTTTTACATGTACAATATGTCGGAGTATTTTATGGAACATAATTTTTTTTTTCTGACCAGATTCAATTAATCTTGAATCAAAGGGGAACAATGCCTATATTATAACATTAATAATCATAATTAAGCTCAAAATTATTTGGAGGGAGAGGGACAGGCCAAACTTGATCACATGATTAAGGTACATAAACATGTGTTTAGGTTGTATTATTTTCCTTTAAATTTTGGTGCAATATGTGCATGTCACATGTAATGCCTAATCAACTTTATTTATGTGTCCGAGGTTATTTTATATAGTTCTATAATGATTCATTTTTAGGTGTTTTTGCCCCTTTTTATTGGTGGTGGGATCAAGTTGATATATATATATATATATATATTTTATGGATCCACTACAAAATTAATATGTCAAGATACGTAAAGTTGTATCTGGATCGATGAATTTGGTGTAAGAATTTCAAATTCATTAAAATTGTTTGGACAAATTCATGTCACAAAAGATTTTAAAATTTTGAATTTTCATTTTGAACTATATTTTGAGGTATTGCAATAAATTTCAAATACATTTAATATGGAGTCATTTGAAATTTTTACTTCAAATCCTCCCTTGAAATTTAAATTCTTCCATCCAAATGCAACATGAGTACCTCGGAAAAGAATTGAAGAAATTTAGTGTTATTTTAGGGCATTATGTTAGCTTATAATATTTTCAAAATATCTTATAAGATGTTAAAAGTTGTTGGTGTTTTTTTCTAGAAAAGAAGCTTATAAAATTCAAAATAATATTAATGCGTACTTGTGTTCTGAGGTACTGAAAATTTCAAAGGACTTACGTGCAAATCCTAAGATATGGGGGGACTAACTTGCAAGAAACGTTAGCACTCTGATGCTTAAGTCAGTAAAGTGTAAAAGTAAAAAGAATCTTAAAACATGAGCGAGAATAATGATGGTATTCGAGTGTGTGATATGATAATTCGTGAGATATATAAAAAATAAGCTCAAAACAACCTTAAAACTGAGAGTGAATGTGAGTAAAGGTATATGATTTGCAAAAGTGAGTATCAAATGACTACACAAGGCCTCTATTTATAGGCTTGTACAGAGCATAAATCGGAGTTTGGTTGAAGAGAGACCTATACAATTCAAAAGCTCTTTGAGTCAGCTAACTCCTCAAAAAATATACATGTAATTTGGACTAGATATGACTGAGACACGCCAGGTGAACCAGGTCTTGCCAGGTCTGCCTAAAAACCTGAAAATTTGGTAAACTCAATTTTTCAGTTGATTTGTCGTCAATCCACTAGGATCCAGAGATATTTAGGATGACGTGTAATAATGTATTGGCAAGCTATAGGATGTGTCCGTCCAGTTGTACAATAACGTGTCCCACTAGAACGATCTCGTTTTTTGGGTCTGCCAGTTCAATGAAATCGACAGGTAAGATTATAGGTTTTTACCTTCTCACTGGTGGGTTGTCCTGCTGAGGCCCATTGGGCTGCTTCTCTTGTGGGCCTTTTGGGCTTAAAATCTATGAAGGATTTTGAGGGCATCAAAGATGTTAGGATCATCTAAGCTTAATTATTTAAAAAAATAAGGAGTTCTTAATTTTTTATTTTTTAAAAAAGAAAATTAACAAATCCTATAATTCTAATCATATTACTTATATCATTGCTAATATTTTATAAATTTTATAATTTTATTTTATCCGAGAGCTTCAAGAGATTTATTTTTAAAATAAAAACATATATAACTATAAATTTTTTAAAAAAAAAACATGTCATAAAATGTTATAAATAGGTTTAACCAAACGACCTTTTAAGCCTCGTCTACATTTGTATATATGATAAGTAGATGATGGATACATGTATGATTTAATATAAATGTGATTATTTAATAATAGTTTTATTGTATTTACTTGTTTATTTAATAATAGATCTTTATTATTAGGCCACAAACATTTGACGATGTGATCAGAATTTAAGTTCATTTGAGGTAGGCAAAAACATTATCATATACATAGACTATTCTCACTCCCATTTCAAAATTAAACTGTGATTTGACATTCCAAGATTTGACCTCTCACTTTTTCCTAACACAATTAACAAATACACACATTTTTCTTTAGGGAAAAACACCTCTTGATGTAGGTTGTTAGTCTAATAAAAAACATGGGCTTAATTTCCATAAATGGACCTTATTTATTTATTTTTATAACAGAGGTAATTACGTAATTACAACCGATACGAGTTTATCATACCTATTTGAAAGAAACATATAAATAACCCTCCAATAATACCAAAATACCACTAGAGCCCTATGATTCACGTCTTTTTTACTCGACCCGCCTAGTGTCCCAAGATTTGGGACATACATCCTATAACATCTCATGATTGAAAATTACGTCACATGGACAAGGTAAGTGAGCACATTTAACCCTATAAATACCATCATTCTACTTCGTTTATGGTATGGCACATTTATTATTTTTTACCACACTTAATACATTCAGTTCGAATATAATCATCTCGATCTTGAGCTGATTTAAGCATCAAATGATCTTAACTGTGGACCTCCCAGCTAGCTAATGTGCTTCTCTCTTCTTAGGAACCACACATTGCATCTGGGTAAGTATAGAGGGATCGCGGAACTTGACCCTAAGGAGATTGTCATATTCGACCCGGATCAACATCAATGTTTTAATAAATGAGCAATATATCAATTTGATCAATACAACTAAGAACTATGGAATAAATTATAATAAATTCACATAAAGAGACCACCGCACGTCTGGTAGGATCCGAACCCATAACCTTAAACTTATTCATAAAACTTCAATCTTAAATACTAGGCTTAGACATCATAAGTACTAGTAACTTTGCGCACACACTGTGTGTGTGCATAATTTTTTAAGATTAATTAAAATAAAATAATTATTATTTAATAATATATATATATATAATGTAATAACACTATAATATATAAAGTAAAAAAGATGCATAAAAATAACATAAATAAGTAACGAACTAAAATAATGGAAAAATGGGAAGTTAATAAATAAATTAAATATTCAATTGCAAATTGAAAATTGAAAAACATCAAATTGGTGCTCTCCTTTAATAATACGGTATAGATAATCGCCATCTCAAAATTGGCGGCTACTCATTTTTCTTGCAAACTATGATTTCATGTAAACTATTTTTGACTCCATATACACACGTTTTTTAAATGGGCTACCAAAAGATGAACCATGCTCAAGTGGGCTGAATCAGCCCACCAAACGAAAGCATTTGATTTGCAGGCCCAGTCCAGGTCTAGGACAGACACTTGTTTCGTTATTAGTATTTATTTAATTTCTAATTTTTAATTATTTTATTATATTCACAATTTTTGTAAAAAATAAATATTTTTGTCATGTGAATTTTGGAATTTTTTTTTTTATATAGAAATCGTGATCACACAATTACATTAACATGAATAAAGGTAAGCAATATACCAATTCGACCAATAAACTCAAATTACAATAATAATAAATAAACTAGTATAAAAATCACATTAGGTGATAGAAATAACAATTATATTATAAATTTACATTAAGTGAGACAAGTATCTATACGTCTGATTAAATGATTAAATGTCTAACCCAATGAGCCAAGCCCAGACCAGTGGCTCAAGATTCGGCCACTGGTTTGGGCCAGATCAAGATGTTTTCAGAACATCCAGTAAGGCCCAAATACACAATATTTTTATTTAAACAAATATTCAAATAAAAAATATAAATTTCCTTCAAACATAATATTGAGAATGAAAATAAATCTTAACTGATAGATTATAAAGCTAAACTCATGTTAGTGGCGTGATAAGACAATAATATCCTTATATTTTTCATTGTTTTTATTAATAAAAATTTCAAATATTTTTGAGTTAGCTTAATTAAGAAACTAACTGTTTAAAATCTTATTTTTATTAAATTTATTAAGATTTTGTTCAACTTACTCTGTATAATTCTATTATCATATTGGATATTTAAAAAAGTATTTTTTTTATTGAATTAAGCATAATAAATTGTCAAACTTTCGATCATTTTGGCTCCATCAACCTATTAAGTATGTTTAAGTTAAATTTCATAAATTTAAACAGGAAATTAAGTACTTAATCAGATCATAGTAGAGATTTCATTTTAGTAACATCCATACTTTATTATTAAGAAAGAGTCTCACATTTTTTGTCTATTTTTTTTTAAATTCTTTTTATTTCATCAACTAACTTCTCAAAATTTTCCAACTTCCACTATAACTTTAAATTATTTTAATTTTATATTTTTAAATATTTTTCATTTATCTACTTAAAATACAAATTTTATTATCCAGGTGTGTTGCACTCACTAGTTAAGATTAAAAGAAGGGACAATTATGGATAAATGCGATTTTGATCCTCAAATCATTTGTATATTCATATGTTGCAAGTATTGTATTATAGACTAAATATGTTGACTATGTTATGTTAGGATTATATCGAAAATTTATTGCTTAATTTTTTTTAAAAAAATATTTTTTTTCTCTTAAAACTTGAAGAAAAATGGGGGCAATGAGTGCATTGGCCAAAGCTTGAAAAAGATTACGCAATGGGAGGAAAACGGTTGCTTTTTCACCTTCAATTGAAAAATCCATCTATTTTAACGGTTTTACTAACGAAATGACAAAAAACGCCAAAAAGTTAACAGTTTGAGGACCAAAATTACAAGTTCAAATTGTTTGAGGATCAAAAGTACATAAATGGCTATGTTTCAGGATCAAAATTACATTTATACATTTATACCTTCTAACAAGTAATTTTCTTTTTTCTTTTTTTTTTTTTTGAGGAAAGACGTGTGATCTATTTAGCACAATCTTTTTGATAATTACATATACAGCCACAAAAAACGTGAACATTATTTATACATACCATCCGTACTTCTTGAAAAATTTATTCATTACACCCTACAAAAATGTTAACAAAGCTACAAACTATTCCCTACTTATTGACTATTAAGAATAATTTTTGCAATTTTATAAAAGCCTGATAATTTATTAGGCTATAGCACAAATTTATACATAAAAAATAAATCTCTATTTTGCTCATAAATTGATGTTAATGACATCGTCGTATCAATTTTTTGTAATGCCAAAAATAATTTTCAACTGATAAGATAACTACTTTTTTCAACTTTCCAGACCTTATCTATACTCCTATACTATTATAGAACAAAAATCCATTTTTTACTCACAAATAGCGATTAATAACTCCGGCCCACCAAATTTTTGTAATACTAAAAATAATATTCAATTGATAAGATAACTACTTTATTCAATTTTTCAAATTTTATATTAATTGATAAATTAATTTATTTTTTTTAATATAATATATTAATTTATATATTTTATTTTTATTTATAATATATTTTAAAATACAAAAAATTATTTATTATATGTACATAGAAACGACGCACTGCCCATGTACTTTAAAGAAAGGTTAATTTTGCTCACAAAAGGACAAAAAGATTACCTCGTATGCGTTTTACTAACCACTTTTCACCTTTTCACATGAACAGAGGTGGCCAATCATCCGTTCAATCATGATAACATAACCATGATGAATCCCTCGTTACTACACGCGCCCCACTAACAGATGAGAGTCTCTACCATTCCTACGAATAATTTAGCGTAGAATATTAAAATAATCAAATTGGGTGAAGTGAATGTTGGATTATTACGTCATATTCTTGAACCCATATGGAGAAATCGCTGTATATAATCAGGGGGTTGTCTGTATCTCACAGGCAACAATCTCTTAGCCACTCCACTTGTTCTTGCAGTAGTATTTCAAGAACTTCAAATGGGTCACTGAAAAAACTCACTTCTTTGTATTTTCTGCTGCATTCGATCAGGTTAGTTCAATGTGACATTTTCCAAAAAGTTTTCTTGGTTTCTTGAGTTTTTGCCCTTTCTGGTTTGATTTTATTTGTTTTGGATTCAAGAGAAGTGTATGAGGAAGAATCTCTAGAGTCTGTTGATGGTTTCTTTTTATCTTTGGTTTGATTTTATTTGTTTTGAATACAAGAAGTTAGGCTCAAGGAATATCATCGGAGTTCTTGATGGCTTTTTCCTCTTGTTTTTTTCACTTTATATGCTTTAAATTGCAAAATATGTATTGTCAAAAACTCTAACGACTATCAAGAAATATCTTTGGAGTTTTTTGATAGCCTTTTTATCTCATTGGGGTTACTTTTGTTGGTTTGGAATTGCAAAATATGAATCATGAAACTCTAACGACTATCAAGAATTTATCTTTGGAGTTTCTTGATAGTTTTTTTTTTTTTTTTCACCTCATTGGTGTAACTTTTGTTGGTTTGGAATTGCAAAATTAAAAAATGTATCAAGAAATATCTTTGGAGTTTCTTGAGTGTTGTTTTGCTTTTGTTTCTTTCCTCGTTGGTATAAGTTTCTTTATTTTGAGTTGCAAAATATGTACCAAGAAACTCTAACGCCATCAAGAAGTATCTTTGGAGTTTCTTGATATTTTTTCCCTTTGGTATAATATTATTTGTTTTGAACTGAAGGGAGTGTATCAAGAAAATATCTTTAGAGTTTCTTGATGGTTTTTCCCCATTGAACTGAAGAAGCATGTGGCAGGAAATATCTTCGGAGTTTCTTGATATTTTTCATATATTGGTTGAGTCCTCACTTCTCAATTATACCGTGGAAAAGGTCTTACATGCGAGTCTTTGAACGTACTTATTCTTGTCAGATGCTTGGTTTAACGCTTGACTGTTCTTGATCATTTATCAAGTTATATGATCTGGAGAAGTTTCTTGTTATAATTTGTTGGCATATAGAAAGGTGAAAGTTAAAACGAGGTTGAGTGATCAAAGATCATTGATAGTATCTAAGATGGCTGGATATGAAGGGACAGCATTGAATTCAGAGACGCAATCGGGGAAAATGATTTTTGAGCCGATTCTTGAGGAAGGAGTGTTCCGCTTTGATTGTTCTGCAGATGATAGGAATGCTGCATTTCCAAGCATTTCTTTTGAAAATTCGAAAGTTAGGGACACACCAATAGTGAATGTCCACAAAGTTCCAACCTACATTCCGAGTTTTGAATGTGTACTGGGACAACAAATAGTTACTATAGAGGTATGTACTATTGCATCATGCCAGTAGCAATATACATTTTCTTAAGTCTTTGCTTTTAGAGTACTTGCATTTATTTTCAAATGTCAGAAACTTATCGGTTAATCTGATTCAATCTGGCTGCAATTTAGTTTCCACCGAATACCTCATTTTATGGAACTGGAGAAGTCAGCGGGCAGCTTGAGAGAACAGGGAAGAGGGTAAGCCTGTTAGATCTACTATTTAATTTGTGTCTGTTCTTTTAAGGTTAATAGTTAAAGTGTTAAACTATCCAGATTCGAGAAGCAACTTTTGTCCATACACTTTTGCTTTGTAATAGATTTTTACTTGGAATACGGATGCCTGGGGCTACGGTGCTGGAACTACTTCCTTGTACCAATCACACCCATGGGTTCTAGCGGTCCTTCCAAATGGAGAGGCATTAGGAGTTCTTGCAGATACGACTCGACGTTGTGAGGTATTTGTGATCTCTTACTTTACGACGTTTGTTGTTAAATGAATTTGTTGTTGCCGTGACATGGCATTGTTCGAGCAGATTGATCTGCGGAAAGAATCAAATGTAAAGTTCATATCTTCGTCAGCCTATCCTGTCATCACATTTGGTCCATTCACTTCACCAGTCGATGTTCTTGCCTCTTTCTCACGAGCAGTTGGTAATATGCTATTTGCAATCATGGTCTTCCTACATACTTTAATGTTTCTCTTTACATTGATGAATTGCAAATGGAACGCCAGCTACCAAATTTATTTGTGAAGTCTAAGAAATCCTTCCCCATACCTTCTACTTCTCTATTTTGCAACTTTTGCTCATCATATGCTAATAATTTATTTGAATAGATTTTAGATACTTCCCTGGGAATCTCCTAGATTATCTCGTCTATTATTTGGAAGTAAGCACTGTGAAATACCTGGCTCTATCATTTGGGAAATAACTAAACAAAATCAGATGGTACAAACAGCTAGGGACAGTTAGATTATGTTTCTCCTCAGATGTCGATTTAGGTCAATGATAATTTAAGTTTAGTCCTTAACTACATTTTCAATGACATAAAATCTTTTGATATGAAAGATTTGCCATCTGACATCTGGACATCATCTAGTTTTTACAGTACTATAATAGTGAGTTTTTTAGAAAAATGACTCCCTTTTCTTGCAGTTTAGAAGATACATGAGATGTTCAGTGTTACCTGTTTCATGACGTGAGCTTTAGGTGTAGAGAATTATAGACTACAAAGTGGACCTTGTGAAACAACGACTTTTGCTTATTGATTCCTGCATGACTGGCATAGGTCCAATTTTCCTTTGCCATTGCGTAATTGGAGATGAATACTAAGTTAGTTCTTCATATTCTCCCTCTCCTCATTAGTTGCAATATGATGGTTACTTGACTAGCTTTTTGACATCAGGAACTGTTTTTATGCCACCAAAGTGGTCCTTGGGCTATCAGCAGTGCCGTTGGAGCTATGCCTCTGATGCACGAGTTCGTGAGGTTGGTTATTTATTTTGTTATATATTCATATTTGCTTGTGTCTTTCTCTATGCTTCTGTTGTCTGCAAATCAGAGCCCCTTTTCCTATTGGGCTTGGCCGTCTTATTTGTTTGTCTTATTGTTGCAGATTGCAAAGACATTTAGGGAAAAAGGTATACCTTGTGATGTCATATGGATGGACATAGATTACATGGATGGTTTCCGTTGTTTCACTTTTGACAAGGCAAGTTTTCACCCAGGCAATTCTTACAAACTATGTTCTTAACGGAATCATATATCTGTTACTGTGCCTTACCATGATATCTAACACATCCATTTGTCAAACACCATTTCTAAACATTCATATTGTAACCTTTCTTTTCCATAGCCAGTGACTCTTTCATTATTATTATTGTGCAATAAGCTTTTCTATTGAGGAAGTTTTGCTGTAGAGACAAGTATGTCTGATGTGTCCATTTAAGATATATGGGGTCAATGCCTATTTGCTTCTTTATTAGCCTTGCAAGAAATGTTCTGTAAAAATAGCCGATGAAGAAAATAGTTGCTCATTGCAGACTACTATAGTTTCATATAAGGTATATAAAGGTTATGAAAGGTAATTATCTTAAAGAGCACGACTTCTTTCGCATATATGTGACGCTGATCTCAAAAATCAATTCTTGTCTTGCCTTTTGCTTTTTGGTATATTTTTATGTAACCAAGAAGGCATGTCTGATCAGTTTTTTCTGCATTTTTCTTCCCTTTTTCCATGTGTGTGTGTGTGTGTAAAGTGGTTGGTGCATTACAGATCAATGTTACTTCCACTTTCTAAGCCTGGAGGCCCTCATTTCTTTTATGAGATTTCACATAATATTCATTTTCTCTTTCTAGTTATTGACAGGCCACAAAGAGTTAATGATATTGCTTGCCATGATAATTTGTTCCATAAATGAATGATCAAACAGATAAGATTTCTTTTTCACAGGAACGATTTCCAGATCCAAAGACTTTGGCAGATGATCTTCATCAAAATGGGTTCAAAGCAATCTGGATGCTTGACCCAGGGATAAAAAATGAAGAGGGCTATTTCGTGTACGATAGTGGTTCTAAAAGAGACATCTGGATTCAAACTGCTGATGGAAAACCTTTTGTTGGTACACATTACTCTTAATGCTCTCACCATAAAAGAGAAAAATTGAAACAAGAGTATTGTTAATTACAAAGAAAGAAATGAACTTGTTTAGATTCTTTGAGCACAGAACATATTTTTACTCCACTGCGAATTGTACTCAAGTTAATTTTCAAGCATTTCATTAATTATTCGCTGCAATGTTTAGGGGATGTGTGGCCGGGTCCTTGTGTATTTCCTGATTTCACACAATCAGGTGCTCGTTCATGGTGGGCTAATCTAGTTAAGGACTTTATTTCTAATGGCGTGGATGGTATATGGAATGATATGAATGAACCGGCTGTCTTCAAGGTGATGTGACAAAAAGTTGCAACTGTTACCATAACTATTTCCATTCATCGTTCTAACCTTATTTTGTCACAGACTGTGACAAAGACGATGCCGGAGAGCAATATTCATAGGGGAGATCCAGAACTTGGAGGCCGTCAGAACCATTCCCACTATCACAATGTACTAGTTGTTGGTTTTGCTGTTCGTTTTATGCTGCAATTGTAATCATTAAGTTTGGTTTAGTACTATAAGATTGTTGTCAGAATTCCACATATGGGCTAGTAATTTTTGAAACTTATAATTTCTGTATGGTAAAATTAATCACTTATGTTATGTTTATGTTTTTAAGGTTTATGGTATGCTGATGGCTAGATCTACATATGAAGGCATGAAACAAGCAAATGAACAAAAACGACCCTTTGTTCTGACTCGAGCGGGGTTTGTGGGTAGTCAAAGGTATGCCGCGACATGGACAGGAGATAATCTTTCTACTTGGGAGCACCTCCACATGAGTATCTCCATGGTTGTTCAATTGGTAAGGGTTGCAAATAGCACAAAATTTAGTTGTGAATTCAGCATTTGTCTGTGGTATCACTCTTCAGATATCAGTTTTGATTCCTGGAAGAATGTAAACACCATTGATATAGTTATGCTAATTATATTGCCCATTTTGTTGACAATTGAGTGCTTTGATGAGGGATGCACTTTTCTTCAGGGACTGAGTGGTCAGCCGCTCTCGGGACCAGATATTGGTGGATTTGCTGGTAATGCAACACCAAAGCTGTTTGGAAGATGGATGGGAGTGGGAGCAATGTTTCCATTTTGCCGTGGGCACTCTGAGACTGACACTATTGATCATGAACCCTGGTCCTTTGGAGAAGAGGTTTGGTTTCGTCGTAGTAAAATAATATACAAATTTCTTAAATGAATGCTTTCAAAAGTTTTTGAATCTGCTTAAGGTGGCTACATGTGAAACACACCAGTCTTTTCTTTAATATGATAAACACCTCTTTGGAGCCTAAGATGATACAACCGCGAGCAGAGAGTATTCTTTCCTTTTTGTTGTGTCTTGTTTTCTTACCTACAACACAGACATGCCATTTTCTTGCAAAAGTGAAAAAAATGTGATAAGTTCAAGGATTCCAAAATCCAAACTGATTTTAGATCTTCACTTCTGAAGTTTTTCATCACATGTCTAAAATGTGAAAAATCAAAATCATACTCCTCTAAAAGTTTCTGTACATTGAGAACACAGTGAAACAATGTCATATCTGAGTGGAGTAAGGTTCTCGAGTTCATATTTACACAGTGGTTGAGTATCTCCTCGTGATATATTTACTGTAGTAGAATAGCCTTACTGAGAGCTGGCCATTAGATAATTGAGTTGCAGGTACCAAGTTCTTCGACATCAATGCTTCTTATAAGCTTTCATGATGGCTGCTGCTGTGTCATAGAGTTTGAAGGCAGCGATTTAGTTTAGATTGTTGGATGTGTTTACTTTTTAGAGTTAGAGGACAAATATATTCATTCTTTTTCTAATTTATTGTCTGTTGAAGCTGAGCTCAAGTGATCTTGGTACGAGCAGAGTGATAAACATGGTTCATCAATCATTTTTTATCCTGATGTAGCTAATATGGTCTGCTCTCAAAGATGGTGTGAGGATTTTCTGGTTAACCACTTTTTTTTGGGTCATGATGCTTGTAGACGAATGAATTAAGGATGGAGATTTTCTTGGTTCAGGAGTCTAGCATGAGCAAGTATCCCTAGTGTCAGATCAACCTGAAGCACTTACGTTCGGTGTCAAATGAATAGCTTGAGAAGATGATCCATATATGAATACGCAAGTTGACTTAAACTGTTAATATCTCTAAGTGCTGTATTCGAGACCTGAAGAAGAATCCATCTCCAATGTGGAGTTCTATCATTCAATATAATGCATTAACTGGTTTGCAACCTTCAATAGTATCTAGACTTATTATTAACTGACCAAAGAGGCTCTTGTAATTTGCTGGGTGATAATCAGCTTCTTGTGGTTATATCTGTATGTGAGTAACATATTGCAGTGAGAAGTGATGAATTCGACAATTAACCCAGATTGACATCATTTATGTTCTTCTAACACTCTCACTTGCCCCTTTACAGTGTGAAGAAGTTTGCCGACTGGCATTAAGGAGGCGATATCGGCTTTTGCCCCACATATATACTCTCTTTTACATCGCCCATACAAGGGGTATTCCAGTGGCAACTCCCACATTTTTTGCTGGTAGGTTCTCATAATGAATGAATTGGTGTGAGAATTGATATTACTATATATTTTCCAAATACTTTGTGGGTTATAAAATTTCAAATTCTTCTCAGATCCTAAAGATTTGGAGTTAAGAACGCATGAAAATTCATTTCTCTTGGGACCACTTCTCGTGTATGCAAGGTTCTAATTCTCTTCCTTGAGAACAGATTAATAGATTTGTGCACGTTTGTATCTGTTTTCTGGTGCTTTGCATTTGAAATACTTGATACCATCCCCTTATAGGGGCAGTATTTCGAACTCCATCCCCTAAATTGTACGCATCATGTCCATCATGTTGCAGCACAGGACAAGATCAGGAGTTATATCAAATGCAGCACAAGTTGCCAAAAGGCGTCTGGTTCAGTTTTGACTTTGAAGACAGTCATCCGGTACTATTCCTTAAAGATTTCTGTACAGCTGCCTTATTTTCTTTGATAATCAACACCATTCACTAATTTGTGTCTTTTCCAACATTTTCCCACTTTTATCTCATCTAGGATTTGCCTGCATTATATCTTCAAGGTGGATCCATTATTCCTGTGGGCCCTCCTTATCAACATGTTGGTGAGGCTAATCCTACAGACGATTTGTCATTGCTAGTGGCTTTAAATGAAAATGGTAATGTTTCTGCCTTTGCATTTTAGTTATGCCGCTAAACACGTTTTGATGGCAGTAGTTGGATGAATGCCTAAGCAATCATCCTTTACTTGGTATTTTCCAACTTGTCTTTACTGAAATGTTATTTTCTTTTGGAACATTACGTTCCGAATATTTATCCGTACAGTTTTATATGACATGGAGTAATTACTTCCATTTCAGTTTGCGTGATGTAACATATTCTCATTTCCGTAGAGTTATCACTTCATGATGATTGTTCACTTCAATAGTCTCCATTCTTCTTGGAAAGAGTTCTTGTCACCATCCTTTAAACTTGTCACATTAGGAAGCTTGAGCAGTTATTTATTTTAAGTGGAAACACTTCCATTCTACTGTCTGCGTTTTTATGGTAAAAAAGAAGACTAGTTTAATTACAACTAAGGTGATAACTTTCTGCTCAAGGTCAAATGTGATGGAGACAAGGATGATTTTAGGATGGCACAAATTAGTATGACAGATACATACTCGCAGGCACCAAATGATATATTTTTCATTCATATGCTCCAAAAACGACAAAAAAAATTTCAGTGTTTTCTGAGATATATTTTTGAAGATCAAAAGTAGTATTTGATGATTGTAATTTAATTAAATTCATGATTTCATCATAATGTTAACTGGTGTACATTGAATTTCTTAAATTGCAGGTAAAGCTGAAGGTGTGCTCTTTGAAGATGATGGTGATGGATATGAATACACTAAAGGAGGGTATCTCTTGACGACATATGTTGCTGAAAAGCAGTCTTCCTTGGTCACTGTGAAGGTCCTAAAAACAGAAGGATCTTGGAAGAGGCCAAACCGTCGCTTACATGTGCAACTACTGCTTGGCAAAGGTGCTAAGGTGTGTAACTATTTCTTGTAGTTCAATTATTTTGAATCTAAATGTCGTATCCGGAGAATTAGCCTCTTTATATCAGATCTATGTTATTTATTTGCGGACTATGTTATATAGATTGATGCGTGGGGTGTTGACGGAGAGATTCTGCAAATTCCAATGCCTTCAGAAAGTGAAGTGTCAGATTTAGTGCTGGCCAGTGAAAAGCAACTCAAAACTCGTATAGGTGATTTGCTATTCTGCTACCTGCTATACCAGTTCTGTTCTCTTCGCCTTAATGATGCAAATGCTCTGCTATATCACGAATTACTTGAAACTGATGCTCTGATTATGTTCTTTACAACTCTCAAGTTCTCTGAAGATAACTTACCATTTAATTATTACTTTGATCACACATCTCCTGGCGATGGCTCACTTTTTTCTTAATCTAATTTATTATTATCAGGAGATGAATCTCTTTCTTGTGATTTCATCACAAAAACATTTGATTTATAGTTTTATCCAAGAAATTTCTCATGTCGTTTCCAGTCTGTCTAGTTTTGCTTGCCAGACAAGATTCCAAGCATGAGCCATTGACAACCTGAATAACAATCTCAACTTTTGTCCAAATATATAACTTACGGAAATTTTGCCGCCAGCCTACATCCTATAAGTTAGACCATAACATTTTTCTCTTCATATTACATAAATAGTGTCTTTGAAACCAAATGGAGCCTGCCTGCCTTCGCGACATAAATAAGTCTTGTGTTGATTGCAGAACATGCAAAACGCATACCAGACTTGGACAACGTTCCTGGACACAAGGGAACAGAACTATCAAGGACACCTGTTGAAGTAAAAAGTGGGGACTGGGCTCTCAAAGTTGTACCGTGGATTGGTGGTAGAATTATTTCCATGGAGCACCTTCCTTCAGGTAATGCCTATGACGCATGTTCTTCTCAAGTTTTATGTTGAAAAAGAATTATTTCCACGGAGCACCTTCCTTCAGGTAATGCCTATGATGCATGTTCTTCTGAAATTTTATGTTGAAAAATTAAGCTGAGTCGATCCATTTGCAATTAATTAGGGAGAGCATTTGAACAAATCTTGAATTGAACTCCCTCATAGAAGATTCTCCATGATGGACCTTAAGTTGGGTTCACTTATTTTACAGAAAAAGCTTAAGCTTAAGTGAGTTCTGAGCTTACGTAGGATGCTTATTCTTTATTCTACTTTTACTTGACTTATTTCAACTGGCCTGGTCATCAGTCTCACAGGCCTCACGTCTTCTTCTTGCTCAGGCTCGAGCTCTTGAACCTCAGTTTTTTGTTAGGCCTTTCTTTCTTCTTCGGGCCTCAGGACTTCACCTTTTGGGTCTAGCTTGCCACTTGTAAACTTTTGCTAGCACATGCACCTTTTGGGTCTAAGCTTCACCTTTTGGGTCTCTTGGATCTTCATAGAGTTTAAGCATCTGTACATTCTTATGCCATGCTGAGAATGTAGAGAAAGAGAGATTTGTAGTGTATATTATTGATTCGTCCACCGTTCAATATATAGAGATGGAATTAAGTGATAAATACAGAGATATACGCAAATCAAAACAGATACACACTCCCCCTCAAGTTGGATATCAATCATGCCCTGCTTGTTACACCAAATCTTAAACTGGTTTCCTCCCATGAATGCAAATTTTTTGACTCATGACAATCAATCTCAATATGTATGTGAAACCAAGCTCTCTCAGCAAATTCTTTAACCGCAAAACTTCACTAGCAATGTGAGCTATAGCTCCGTATTCAGTCTCTGCACTTGATCTAGCGACTAGTAGCTGTAGTTTGTTTATTGGTACACCAAGTCACGAAATTCCCCTTTCATATCTGCATCCAACATATTAAGTAAGAAAGGACTTTTAACCATTGGCAAAACTAAAATTTTAAATTCAAGTTGAAGTCCATATATTATATTCTTAGATTTATATCAATTTGGGTATTATCTTTTCTCTTTGTGAATTTTCACTCACCTATATTATGTTTTCATTGTCAAATGTATGCAAAATCAAGTTAATTTCCAAAAGTTGTTTCAATAAAAAAAACTAACTAATTGTTGCATAAGGTTATCGTAATGACTTAACCAAACTCATTAATTTAATTTAAACAAGATAAAAGAAATATCAATTAAAATATAAATGATATATTAAATTATGTTTTTAAATTCAAGATAATTTGGATTGAAGGGCATTAAATTTTAAATTTTAAATTAAGTATCAATTAAATAAAGTTTTAAATGAGTTTAAACATAGTCAATCATTTAGAGAAACTTTTATGAATTTCAACTAACAATTAATTTAAAATTTATCGTTCTACTAATATAATGATGCTGATAATATTGTAAATGTTAAGATTATTGTAGGATGATAATAAATATTAGTAGGGGTCTATGTAATTATCACATAGTTGAATTAGTCAATTCAAGGGTTAAACCTAGATTTTCATTCAATTTTAATGTTTACGTCCGCATACTCCGCTAATATCATTAACAATTGTGTCTGTTTGTTAGATAATAGTAAATGATAGGGTTACTAAATGTAATTTCCTAAACCTCAGGGGGTCGATGTGTAATTAGATCAAACCTCAGGGAAGGGCGTTGTAATTATCTCTTTGATTTAATGACATCATATTTAATTTCGGAACAATTTAATAGCATTTATGTTTTCCCACCGAGGGAGAAAGAGGGAACCCCTTGAGTTCAATCCTGATTCTTTTTGCTATGATTTGACTGGTCAACATCATTATGACAATGTTTGTTCTAAATCATCCACTATTTTAAACCTTTGCTTATACTCCATTGGTAGGGATGATAGCGAAGGTAATGTGTGTCGTTTTGAGTTGTTTGTAATGTGGTCCATGCTTGAGAATTATAATCTTGATACAGGATCACTACGTGGCACATCCTTGGCCAAGCAGTTCTCGAAGGCCCTAGAGCTATGGTGTCTATGCCGTTTTTGAGAACTGCCTGGCCAGTAGTGACCATGTATCAAGATTATAGTTCGCAACCATGGACCACATAACCAAAAACTCAAAACGATATACATTACCTCCGCTATCACATCCTATCAAATAGAGTATGTGTAAGTACGGGAGCGAATAGCGGAAACAAGAGTTTAAAATAGTGGATGATTCAGAACAAGTAGCGTCATAATGATGTTCCCCAGTCAAATTGTACAAACGATACTCGGGATTAAACGTAGGGGTTCTCATCACTCTCCCCCAGTGGGCAAACTAGAAATGCTATTCAATTGTGCCAAAGTTAAATCATGTTGTCGGTTCATTAACGAAAAGAAACAAGATCTCGAGTATTATTATGACCTGATGTAATTTCTATATACAAAGAACTCAATAACCACACGAGAGTAAGTGGACCATTTAGTGAACATAAACTCATGCCAACCGAGCTGATCAAACAAGTATCAATATCATAATGTATACCGAGTATTGCAAGTACGTCGTCATCAATATATAAGCATTGTACGTGTTTTGTTGCTCGGTATCCCGAAATCGAATACTTGGTATTGCATGGATGTTCTCTTGGCTGATTGGTGGTGCCTATCCCCGCGTGGTGCTCGGACGAAGAAGCCTCAAATGTTCTTGCTCTTTTAGGTGTCATTAGAAGGGTTGGATAACTTTTAAGTGGTAGAAACTTGAGAAAAAGGTGCTTTTAGGAAGCTTAAAGGATGGGTTTTTTAATTTGATGTTGGTTTTGAGTATAGACGTGGATTATGGCTTAGAAATAGGAAGAGATTCAGAGAAGTTTGAGAGATTATTTTTTTGGAGGAAAATGAAAGAAAGTAAGACATGGAAAGAAAACTTGGGTTGCCTCCCAAGAAGCGCTTTGTTTACGGCAACTAAGACCAAAAGAAGATGAACTACATTTGTCAACACGAGAGGGAAAGAAAGCACGATGATGCTTTCCAAACTCATAGGACTCACACTCTAAAGTAGAAATAGAGGACTCAAATGGTAAACTTTCTATAAGTTGGGTAAGGATGGATGAACAAAATGACAATGCCACTGAAAAGGGGAGATCCACATGTGTAGTTGTATCCAGATAGTAGAGACCACCACGTTCATGTTTGGTACCAATCATCAGATCGTGGAAAAATAGGAAGAAAAGAATGTAATGAAGCAGTTATGTGATTTTAGTAAGTTCACTAATAGAGAGAAGACTACTAGAAAATTTTGGAGCAATGAGAACATTAGCGAGGGTCAGATGTTTAGTACGGTGAACTATACTGGACCCAGATTTGGGAGAAGACGAACCAACAACAATAAGTATTTATTGAAACTGCTCGATAATGTGTAGAAAAAGAGAGATCTGTAGTGTACGCTATTGATTCTTCCACCTTTCAATATATAGAGATAGAATTAAGTGATAAATAAGATAAGTGGTAATCTACCAAAGATAACTATCTAAACAAAAGAAGAAAAGATAGTTACAAATCAGAAGAGATACTCTAACAGAGAAATTGAGATGGGACGATCCATTTGCAATTTGGGAGAGTGCTTGAACAAAGTTTGGATCGGACTACCTCATAGAAGTCGGTTTGATTCCCCAAGGTAGACCTTAAGTTGGGCTCATCCCATTTTATCACAAACGCTTAAGTTTAGGTAGTTTTGGGCTCCCTTTCATTTATACCACTTGAATTTGTCTTTCGCATTCACAATCTATATGTATATAAGATGCTTATTGTTCTTTGTTTAACATTACTTATTTCCAATATTTTATTTACTAACTAATAGGATTCTAGAAGTCGTACCCTTATTATTTCCGAAAAGCACGGCTCTTTAACAAGTTCTGCAAAGAAACAAACAATAGAACTGCATTGTTTACTTTAGTTAAAAGAAAAATTAAAACTAGACCGCATTGTGCTCAACTGCCAAAGCAACTATTCGAAAGTAAGCAAGAACTAAGACAAAAACACAGGTCTGAATACCGTGAGTAAGAAAGGCAGCCTTGCGGTGAGGAACCTTACATCATTAAGTGTGCGAGGGCAGGAACCCACTGAAGAGTCAAGAATTCCTCTCCCGAGAGAGACAAATGCTACAAAAGATCAAGAACTGTTATGTGTGTGTCTACTTGTGTATGCGTCTCTGTGTGTGTGCTGTTTGCGTCTATGGGCGTCTGTTTTTGTGTGTGTGCTTGTATGTTATGTGTGTTTGCCTCTCTATTTTGTGTGTGTGTGTGTTTGGCTATATTTAAATCATTTCCTGAAATGGCTTGACTTGGGACGAATTTTCTCCGGTCATACATGCTCAAAACGTAACATTGAATAGGACAATGCTATATACCGAAGATAGTTGATCCCTTCTTTTTCCGCTGTACTTGAATGTATGACAGGAACTCAGTGGCTTCATAGTCGAGTTGACGTTAATGGCTATGAAGAATACAGCGGCGTTGAGTACCGATCTGCTGGATGCTTGGAGGAGTATTCTGTCATTGGGTAAGTACATAGATGTTAGACATAAATACTTATATGCATAACTTTTAGACATATTTTTAAGTTTGAATACAATGCTCCGTCTCAAAGACTGGATCCTCGATCTGTACTTCTACCGTTTCTTCACAGGCGGGATCTGGAGCAGGCCGGTGAAGTGGAGTCACTGCAATTAGAAGGTGATATTGGAGGCGGTTTAGTCCTTGAACGCCAGTTATATATCCCGAACGACAACCCCAGAATCTTCAGAATCGATTCTGGCATCGTAGCTCGCAAAGTTGGTGCTGGTTCTGGAGGATTTTCAAGGTTGTTCATTGAGACATACTTCATGAACTCTTACGCTTGACCTGTTACTGACATTAACAAGTCTTGCTACCGTTAACAGAATTTGAATTCACTTGTGTTTTCTATATGTGCTTGTTATTTTGTTTTTCAGGCTCGTCTGTCTGCGGGTGCACCCGATGTTCAATTTGCTGCACCCTACTGAATCATATGTGTCGTATACCGCTGTCAATGGGTCAAAACATGAGGTTTGGCCTGAATCCGGTGAACGTGTTTTGGAAGGGGATCTTCGCCCAAACGGTAAGTTTCAGTAATTTTCACCGTTCCTATTACAGCTTCCATCCTTCTTACATCCTCATTACACGAACGATGGGTAAATTAAATTTTTGGTCACATAGGTGGACCTGTTTCTAATTTTCGTCCCATACTGTGGGGAATTCACACATTACATCCCATATGTTTAATTTTTTTTCAATTTCAGGACCAAAAGAGGTTTTCCATTAATTGCTAACGGACTCGCACGAATACGTTAAATTACTCGGGGTAAATTACATTGTTCGTCCCATAAGTGGACCTTTTTCCAATTTTGGTCCCATACTATAGGACAAAAAATTAAAAATGGGTCCACTTATGGGACCAAAATTAGAAACGGGTCCACTTATGGGACCAAAAATATAATTTATCCCGAGCAATTTAACGAAGGCGTGCGAGTCACGTGATTCTGCCGTTAGCAATTAACGGAAAACCCCTTTTGGTCCTAAAATTGGAAAAAAAAAATGGACATAATGTGTGAATTCCCCACAGTATGAGACCAAAATTAGAAACGGGTCCACTTATGGACCAAAAATGTAATTTACCCCACGAACGACAGAAGTTGCTTGACTTGTTTCATTCGTTATCCACAACCTATTTATCATGAGATGCATATGAACCAAGTTTTACTACAGACTTGTTTACGATAAAAAAAAGATAAAAACTGCAGCTGTTGCCTTTACAAGAAGTGTTCTATTCTTGGATAAGTTAATGTAGTTGTAATAATCTTTGAATCTGCATTTCAGGTGAATGGAAGCTTGTCGATAAATGTGTCGGTCTGGCGCTAGTAAACCGGTTCAACATCAGTCAGGTGTACAAATGTCTGATACATTGGGGAACAGGTACCGTAAATTTAGAGCTATGGTCCGAAGACAGGCCAGTCTCAAAGGAATCTGCCCTTCAAATATCTCATGAGTACGAGGTAACAGGAATACCATAATCTTGTCTGACCGTGGGATTACTGAAAACTCGATGCAACGATCCAGCATGAGTGTTGAGTACCTTAACTTGATACTAAATTCCATCACAATGAATTCATCGATGGCGACTTGATCGTCGGTCATGGGTACGGTTAATTGCTCTGTGAAACCATTATGCATCACCTGGAGACAACAATGGTGTGCATGCATGAATGTCATTACCAATAAGCGAACCGTTTGAATTTTATGAATGTTGTCTATTTTGTCATTGAATTTTATGGATGTTTTCATCTTTGGCTGGATTTTAACATGATTGTCAGTAACTTCTTAGTTTCTTGTTTGGACAAATCCAGAAATGAGGTTAGTAAATGTTGGCTTAAATGGATTTTTCTTCCCGTATCTTTTGCATTTTGACGTTTTAGTCCTTTATCTTTCTAGGTTAGCAAATTAAATAGGTCTTGTAACTTTTTAATTTTTCGCGATTTTGGTCCTTCAATCACCGGAGTTTGCAAATGTTATTGGATTTTTTTTTAATCTGGGGCTTTTATTCACATTGGTCAAATTACTGCCAGCATTGAACCAAATTTTCGTTCTATATCTTTTATATTTTGGTGTTTTAGTTCTTTATCTTTCTAGTGTAGCAAATAGGTCCTGTAACTTATAATTTTTCGCGATTTTGGTCCGTTAAATTGACCAATGGGAACAAAAGCCCCAAATTAAAAAAAAAATTCGGCAATTGAAGGACCAAAATTGCGAAAAAATTAAAAAATGACAGGACCTATTTACTACCCTAAGATAAAAGATTAAAATGCCAAAACGCAAAAGATACAGGATGAAAATTATATTTAATCCGTAAATGTTTGGCTAGACAATGAAACAATATGTTTTAGTTGTAATCATGTTAGCTCTTGGTGGTCTTATAGGTTTTGCTAAATCTAAATTCATCTAGACTTCTACCATCTTATCTTTTGAGGTTTGACATAATTATAAATTCATTTATGTTAGATTGAAAATTATAATTACTACGCATGAGGTTCGTAATCCTTACAATGCATGCGAGAGAAGTACCAAACATGGTGAAAAGACAAGAAATATACTTCGTGAATATCAAGAATTGGTGTCCAAACATAGATCATCAGACCGTTGCTCTCCCAAACAAATCCTCGCTCCCATTTCTCCTTTCTCTCCCATCAACTCACTCATCTCTCTCCTTTGGTTCTTTCTGATTACTCTCGTTCAAACTGTCATTGTCGACCATTGATGATGAGGTTATTTTCGGCCTTGATGCGCGTCTCCTCTTTGTTAGTTTTGTGTCGTTTTTCTAAGTTCATTCTTGTGTCTCATCTCTCTTTTTACCGGATGATTATCATGAAGATTGCATTGAAAATGTGATTGTTCACTAGTCGAAATCCCACTGAATGGAGTTACTTACATGTAAGGCCGTACAAACTTCAGATGGAGTAATTATAATTTTGATCTGATAAAAATGTATTTGTAATTAGGACAAATCTTATGAAAAGTGGATGTAATTTATCCTAATAAATCTTTTGAAAATAACTTTTATGAGGATATTTGAGAATTTATACGATATTGTTGAGTGGGGATTTTTTTCTAACAAAGGACAGTACAATCCAACATGAAGATATCTTTTTTTAATTAGATTAGAATTTCAGATGTTAAAAGTTTATAAACTCGATCTTTAAAAAATACTATGGATTCCCTAACTTAAGATTTTAAAAAGCTCTTCCTACTAACATTTATAAATTTTATGATCTTAATTTATTCAAACACTTTAAAATTTTATTTATTAAGATAAAATCGTACAATCTATAAGTTAACTTTTAAAATCATGTTATAAAATATATACAAATAAATAAATTTAATCGAATCACTTTCTTAATCTTCATCATTTAGCGTTTTCTACACCCGATTTATGTAATAAAAACCTATACACCAATTCTTTGTTTTTTGAATAATGTTTTGACAACGACGGATTGGATTTTCTACTCTAAATATTGTCATGTGGTATGCATCATGTTATCTTTATATACGTGGCGTGCATATATTAAATGAAGTACAAGACGCAACATAAATTGAAATAGAAAAATCCAATCTGGGTCATAAGTCGTGTTGTGTGTAAATATCACGTGTATAAAGATGACATCATGTATTTTATTTGAGGAAAAAAAATTATACACGTAGTGTATATAAATTAAATGGCGTAGAAAAAGCGACAAGATTTGAAATAGGAAATCCAATCGGCTTATGAAAATCTCTATTAACTCCTCAAATCTCCTAGTCAAAGAAAATAATTAATACATCATGTTCATAATAGCTAGGCAATCCAACTACTTTCTACTTAATTTGACATTAATTAGGCTCATCCTCTTCTAATAATACAAAATTAATTAAGCTTTATTATTTTTAATTTTATTAATATAAAATACAAATAAATTTATTATGAAATTTTAAATAAGCGGATTGATTTACCTTCTCCCTGTTATTTAAATAGAAAAAGGGAAACAAAAAAACGGTAACATTAAAACGCGATTCAATAATTCTTAAACCACCTTGGCTGAAGTCGTAAATTGCTTTTATAGCCAACTGTACTCTCATCTTCCTCTGCGGTCTGCATTCACGACTTTTGATCTTGAAGATCACGACTATGTTTTTTTTAGTATGGGAAACCAAAAAAAATTCATGTATGCTATATTTCTAGTATACATATTAATTTCTATTAAATACATCGTTGAATTAGCATGGTAACGAACACGTCCAAAAATTTAAAAAAACACACGTATATATATTAGTCGGCGTGACATGTTGGCCCCCCATAGATATAATAATAACTTTCACAATTTAAAATATATAATAAAAATAAAATATATAAACTAACACATCATATTTTACCCAAAATAAATAAATTAATTAAATTAAATTAATTTAGGTATTACAAACACAACAAAAAATTAGTGTCACGATGTCATAAATCATCATTTCTGAGTGAAAAAAATCTTTTTTTTTTTTTTTTTTGGCAAAATTATATTTTTGATCATGTAACTATAGGACGTTAGTACTTTTGGTCCTGTAACTTACTTCACTTACACATTTAGTCTTTTTTTTTTGTCGAATTTAGTGTTGAACATCTCATATTTGGTCCTTTTTTGACAAATTTAGTTCTGTCTTGACAATTTTGATCATATTCTCACTCGAGTAAATATCATTTGTGGTCCTGTAACTATGTGTCGTTAGAACTAAATTTGTCAACACATGACTAATTTTGCCAAAAAAGGACCAAATCTAATATGTGTTGGACTAAATGTGTAAATAAAGTAAGTTACAGGACCAAAAGTGCTAATGACCTAAAGCTATAGGACTAAAAATGTAATTTTGCTTTTTTTTTTAATCTTAGTATAGATGTATATACTATTTGTTAAGTGCGAATGCGTTAAAATACTTCTTATGATCAACATGTAGTTTAATATATATACTATCTAAACACCCCATTTGGGAGGAAAAATGACCAAAAACAAAATCCATTTGTTTTCTTTTTTTTTTTTTTTTGAAAGTAAAAATCCATTTGTTTTCTCTTTCAACTATTCTTTTTCTTTTCTCTCTCCCTCAAATTTATTTTTTCAGTCGTATAATTTTTTTTTTCTCTCTTTCCAACTTTAATTATATATAAAATTAAGGGTAAATAAGTAGGTATGATATAAATACAAATACCCCCTCATTGTTTGGGATATTACTAATATTCCCGCTAACGTTTGATGAAATTATGTAATTGTCAAAAAAAAAAAGTTGAAAATTGTAAAAAAAATTGGACAAGGTCGATGGAAAAAATTGAAAAATTACAAAAAAAAAAAAAAAGTTATAGTCCATTTAGTCCATAATAAGAATTTAAAAAATAAGTACAATTATAATTTATAGTCCATAAGGCCATTTTGGTCAGTTTACCACATAAATAGATGAAAATCTAAAAGAGACTAACGAATCGTGCGAGTTGTTAGGTGATTGTCAAAACATGAGGTATTAATAACTTTCCAAACAACGAGACATTATTAATTATAATTATGTCAAACTTTAGGAAAACTCATTATAATTTATCGTAAAATTAATTTAAACACGCACATTGAGTATATCAGTCCTGGTAGTGTATTTATATGACTAATGTGAACTAAGTAGTACCACCAAACTACCAAAGTTGGTTAACCAAAACAGCAACTATAAAATGAGCCCTCCCATATTAGTATTAAACAAGCACTATAAATTGCTATTTGCATGCATATATCTATGCATCTTATTCAACAACTCAAACCCTTGCAAAACCTCCTCCTATGGCCAAAGGGCCATCTCCCTTGATCCCACTCCTCTTGGTGGTGGCCTTAGGCCTCCTCCTCCGCGGCAGCTCCTTCCCGACCAACCTCGGTCTTCCGGCAATCACAGAGGCGGAATCTGTAGTCTTTACGTGTTTTTTCTGCATACCCTTTCTAGTGATCCTAGCGATCTACTCCACTACTCATACAATCGTCTTGCCTCTTGCTCTCGTTCTTGTCACTTACACGGTCAGCACAATGCTGCTCGGCCCTCTCGTGCTGATTTTGCTCGTGTACTTAGCCGGTGCATGCTTGCCTTCTTTTAGAGGCAACGGGGAGGATCTGGGGTGGGGGTGTTTGTTGATAGTCGTGTTCGTTTTGCTGCAATGGGGGTTTTCTGAGGAGGGGCGGCAGTCGGGAGCGTTGGTGGTGGCTATAGTGATCTTCTTTTATTATTATTTTAGCTGTTGAATTATCGTCGTGGTGCACTTCTCATGTAATTGTACATAATTATACCAGATAAAATTTAAATTTGAATCGTAGATGATGGTGTTATTACTAACATTTTTAGAGATTGTGATAAGATGGAATTGAGAAGGAAAAGTAAATGTGATATCTTAGTTGCATTTCATTGTTAATTTATGTTTATTAATCTTCATCTGAAAAGAGAAGATTATAGTTCCTTAGTCATGTCTATCATTAAAATGCAGTTAATGACTTATTAACAGCGAAAATTATAGTTTTGTTGAATAATTGCTTCTCCATTATTTTCGGCTAATTATGTCTCTATTTCTTGCCTATTGCCTATATTTTGGTTGTGTAGGGAAAGCAATTTCATGAGTTTAATTTATAGCTCATATTGGCTCCACGATTGCATAATTAATTATAAAATAGTTGATTTTGGAACAATTGATCTTAGAAAATGTGATTATGGTTTTTGATTCACAATTTCAATAATTTATTATGCAACTGCAAGTTCCAGAACTAACCTCGTATCAAGTGGTTTACGTAGAATTTAATGAGCATCATAGGTTATTAGATTGCAGAGGGATTAAAAGCTACAAATTGTAGTTTTTATTAAAATGTGGTTTTGGTATACTATAATCACGAAAGTGATTTTGAGAAAAGGGGTCAAACAGTATAAAAATTGTGTTTGCACTCGAAATACGGGTTTAGTCTATTCAATCACAGGGCGAAACTAGCACGTAAGTACAATCTATTCATTCTAAGCTTGATTCGAGAATAAAGGATCTTCTTAGTGGGGATTGAATTTTTTATTTAAAATTTTATGGCTATCTTTTATTCCATTTAATATATATATATATATATATACCAAGTGTACGAATTATGCCATTTAATTTATTTGAAGAAAGATCTTTTATACATGGCAGGTATGTATATTAAATTGAATGAAAAAAATACAATAATATTTGGGGCATCTTACAATGAGCCTCCTTAAAGTTTGACATAATTACAAATACTTCCTCATTGTTATAAAAATTATAAATACACTCCTGATGTTTGATAAAATTATGTAATTCTTGAATAGAGGTCTCGAATTGCCAATTTCCCTTGTTGTACTTTTTTCTTTTTTGAAAAAATTATTTAAAAAAAATCAAATGAGTAAGATAATTTTTTTTAAAAATTGTAAAAATATTTTGAAAAATGTAAAAAATAAGTAAAATTATAATTCATAATATACCCGACTAGTTCACTACAAAAAAAAGTGAATGAAAATCTAAAGAAAACAAACTGATTGGGCTATTGTTAGACAGTTTTTAAATCAGAGGGTATTGATAATTTTTTAAATGACAAGGGATATTTATTATTATATCAAATATCAACCAAGCTCGTTGTAATTTACCATAAGGGATAATTTTATTTTTGATACCCCAACTATACCTCTTTTTTTATCTTTGGTACCCCATGTTTCCAAGTCATCAGACTTAGTACCCAAAGTTCCATTTTTCATCCACTTGAGTATCTTCCGTTAGGTATTAGGTTGACCGTTAAAATAAATGGTCAACCAAATTTTGATGGAAAATTGGGTGTTCCTTGTCTATTTAATGGCATGTTTGGCTGTTATTTCATACACTACAAAAAGTTAGACTTGAAATAGTGGAATTGAGAAAATTTTGGCAAAAAACGAGAGGGATGAGTAGAATCAATTTCAATCTTACTCAAATTCGAGTGCAAGTTCGTCTAATGAGAACATTTATATGGAAAAATTATATTGTGAGTGTAGAATTGAGCTATCACTGAAGACTTCTTGGACAAAAAAAAATCCGAAAATAAGATTTGGGCATATCCTAATTAAGGGGTAAATTTAGTTTTGGTTCTTATTTATTTTATTTTTGTTATTATTTACCATTAATTTTTGCCTTTTCTTTTGTTCATAGAAAATGGAATATTGTGGAGTTTCTAGATGGTTTTGACCCGAAAATGTACCCAAAATAGAAGTAAATTATTCCTGATTTATTGATAAAAATCAATCATATCGATGTGGCATTACATTTAATTAAAATAAATTTTTTTTTATTAATTTTAGAATTTAAAAAATTAAAATATTTTTACTTAATTTAAAAAAGTTTTACATATATATAATTATATATATTTAAAAATAATATATATATATATATATATATATTCTGGCGGCGACAGACCTCTGGACGGCGGTCGCCGTCGCCCAAAGAAGAGAGGGGCGTTGTCGTCACCAAGGTAGGGCAGCGGTGACGCCCCTCTCTTCTCTAGGTGACCACGAGGGCGTCGTCGTCGCCCTACACCCAATTTCTAGGCGACCCATCGCTCAGATCATGCGCATCGCCCCCTTTTGTGCTCGGCGATGGTGACATCTCCGAGACGTCGCCATTGAGGCGGCGATTGACCGTCGCCACCACCATATATATGTAATATGCATATATATATATAGTTATATATATGTTAATTTTTATTTTCTTAAAAATAAAGTAAAAATATTTTAATTCATGTAAATTAATTTTTTCTCAAAAATTGGGTTGATCGTTTGTTTTAATGGTCAATCTAACGGAAGGTACTCAAATGGATGAAAAATGAAAATTTTAGGTACCAAATCTGATATTTTAAAAACATGAGATACCAAAAATAAAAAATAAGCATAGTTAGAATATCAAAAGTGAAATTATCCCATTACTCTAATATTTGGGAGAAAAAAATTAGTCCATCTTAGCCTTATTTTATCCGTCTTCTGACTTCTTCTATATAGTTCTGCTTGGCTTGCCAAGGGTGAAGATCTGATAATACTAGCCGTCGTGGCACATCGTTCCTGCGTGCTTATAATAAATAATTTTTTACGCTTTAAAATATATTGTAAATAAAAATAAAATATATAAACTAAATATCACATTAAAAAAAGAAGGAAAGAAAGAAAAAATTAATTTATCAATTAATATAAATTTTAAAAAGTTGAATAAAGTAGTTATCATATTAGTTGAGGGTTATTTTTGGCATTACAAAAAAGTGGTGCAGCGGTGTCATTAACCACCATTTATGAGTAAAACTAAAAAATGAGTTTTTTTTATATATAATAGTATAGATTACGTCTTCCTAATATCTTGTGGCCCTCTCTCAATTTAATTTTCTTAATGATAAAATTCCTTTACTATCCTCAATTTTATTTTTATTTCCCGTTAAACTAAATAAAGTGATTAATTTTAAGTACTTGCATTATCCTGCCAACTAAAGTGCAGAACACCAAAACACGATTTATATAATTGTGTAAAATTGTTAGGATACAAAAAGGCAGTAATTTCCATATCAGTCTCTTGCAGACTTGCAGTAAATATTAAAATTTACAAGGTACAATGATTTATTTATTTATATAACTAGCACAATGTCAACAAACAAATTTAATTAAATATATGTAATCATTGGCATTATAATAAATTTAGTTCAATAATCCACGCCTGTGGATTAATTTCTTCAGTGGTATCCAAGTGGAGCTGGATATTCCTTCAGCTCGTGCCCTTGACATTGGATGTCCTGCAAAATTACAAAATTCAGTCCAAAATAATATTTCAATTTTTTTTTATCATTTATATTTTAACTATATTAGATTATAAAAACCACCTTTATCGTTTGAAAAATTATGTTGATATTCCCTCTCAGTAATATTCTCGTTTAATCGAGGGATTGTCGTCAATATAATGACTATTACGGACTAAGAATATACGTGTTTTTTTTTATTTATAATTTAACCATATTTTAAGAGGATAAAATATAATTATTCATGAAAAGAATTTCTTACCGATGCAAAATGATTAAGGTCACGGTGGTGCGCCTCGTCGGCCCTGATGACCGTGACGACATCTTTCAACGTCGAATTGGGCGGTAGTCGCCAGTAATCGATGGCGATGGCAGGCGCCGGTTTGTTCTCAACGAGGCCCTTTTCCAAATCAATCAAAAACTCCGTGTACGAATTAACGGCCTCCTCTTCGAGGTAGCCCACTATCCGATGAGCCAGTTTGGGAGACAACACATAGGCCACGAAATACGCATTGAAAAATACACCTTGTACGGCAAAGACAAGCGCCCTCTCGTACCATTCAGGCTGCGACAACTCTAGGAATGTCATGAGGTGCATCCTCTCATTCTCCGCTTCCTCTAGGAGGGCTTTGATCCACCCGCCGCTGTGCTCGAACCGCCGCAGGGACTTGCAGTGCAACAACATCCCGCCCACCATGCCGGGCACGGCTGCCACCGTCTCTAGCAGCATTGCGTGACACATGTGACGCCTCTGTAATTATAATTTTTATTATTTCAAATGATCATGGAACAAATAATTGGGGAATCAAACTAAATCATAGAGCAAGTGTAATATACTTGTCATGTAATTTATCACTTTATTTAAATTATACACGAATCACACGACAAATATATCGCACTTGCCATATAATTTGTACCTGCCAAACTCGATCTGGATTGAAATTTAATCAATTGAGAAGAAGGGGGGGGGGGGGGGGTTTACCTGAAAGAACAAGTAGGTGGGGTACTTGAGAGCCTGGACAGTCCAATAAGCAAACTTGTCCATGAATGTCTTTGTCTCATGGTGCTTCTTCACATCAATTGAAGTATCAGCTTCATATGTCTCCCATGGCTGTCACCAATTGCAAATATTGATTACATAATCAATCAAGAATCACAAAAATGCATCATATATTTTAATTTCATTTTACGAAATTACGTACCCGAAAGCAGTTCCACCGCCACGGCGAGCCGTCTTCCTTGGTCACCTTAGACGGCGCCACCCCCCAATAGCTGCTCACGACAGCCTTGCCACCATGATCATTCTCATTGCCGGAGCCCACTTTTGGCATCGGTTTTTCCTCTCTTGCAGCATCGGAGGCCGCCGTGCTCCAATACCTAACTCCAAGAACTCGGGCACTAGGAACTCCCAAAATCTTGGAAGCACCATTCGTACTTACGTTACTCGTATACGTGGTGGTCGAGAACAGCCCCCGTCCTATCTGCCCAACGAGCAACTTGGACATTTGTGCAGCTGCACGACGACTCATTGGATACTTTAACAATGAAATGATTTGAATTTGAGAGAAAACGGGCTCGAAATATTGCAAAATTTGGTCTTATTTTGTTTGAGGTTTCTAACTTTGGTGTGATCATGGAAAAGGGCTTATGAGTTTATATATAGTGTAGTTTTTTAGAGTCGCATACTTGCTATATTTTTTAATTGAAATTGACAAATGGAAGAGACTGGAAATTGCATACAAAGTATTGAGAGACTGGTCAACTTGATTGGATGGAATTTCTCGCAGGAGATTTCTAAGAGGGAGTGGTCACGGATCAAAATTCAAGTCCTCAAGTTGGACCCGTCTCTACTTAATAAATAGGATAAATTACAACGGGGTCCTAAAATTTATGAATAATTACACCCTCTTTCGTGAAGTTTGGTATAATTACACGTAAATTTTCTGTAGTTTAGAAAATTATATTTGGTATCTCTGAGTTTTGCCCTTGTCTAACAAATAGGTCCCTCTATTAATTAAAATTTATCAAATTTGTTGATATTAGCAAAAAAAAACTGAATGAAAATCAATTTTATTATCGATTGACTTATTACTGACTTATTGTAGGTCAAACAAATCTTTTTTTATGACCAAACTACCCTTATATATTTTCACACGTCAATGCATGTGAGGTGGTATATTTTCACTGTTATAAGGGTATTTTAGTCATAAAAAATTTATTTGACCTGCAATAAGATATTAATAAGTCAATTAAGGGTAAATATCAATTTCGTTAAGGTTTTTTCTGTTAATATCAATAAATTTGGTGAAATTTGATTAACGAAAGGACCTATTTGTTAGACGGGCGCAAACCTCAGGGGTATTAGATGTAATTTCTCAAATCACAGGGGGTCTACGTGTAATTACACCAAACCTCAGAGGAGAGATGTAATTATCCTTAAAATTTATCATAATTACAAATACATTATCATTATTTGAAAAATTATAAATATTCTTTGAAATTAATGGCCATATAACGAATGTCCCCCTACAATGGGTTGTCACGAGGAGGTATTCGTAAGACGATCATTAATTTTAGGAAAGTATTTGTAATTTTTTAAACAATGAGATGATATTTGTAACATGGTAAACCTTAACGAAGGCCGTTATAATTTACCCTAATAAAAATTGATGCGGATTTCCACTAAATTTGTGCAGTCTGATATTTTTATATTACATAATGATATTTATTTTATATTATATACATCATGTTTATAAGATATTTTTAAATATATAAATAGTGCGAAATTTATACTAATTATTTTCAAATACACCTAAAATCTTTTCTTTATTTGTAATTTAGTACATATTTATATACTTGGCTAGTTAACTTAATCCAGTATTATTAATTAGCTATTTACTTCAAATTACTTTTTCTTAATTATGACCAAATATATATATAAAACGCTGTATATAATCTTACCTTGACATTTCCAACAAAGCATGAGACGAACAATTTTGAAATGACTTTGAAAATTATGCGGAAATTGGAAAGCACGTCAACTCCACCAATAATTATTTAATTCATCTCAGACAAAATTACATTTATTGATTTAATTATTAATTAACTGAAACAAAAAGAAGTATAAGTATTGTTGGTTCTGAGTTGCAATTTCATGGAAATTGTGTTTCAGACAAAGAAAGGGAAAAATGCAAGCAATCCCTATAATATTATAAATGTGAAAATTATTTTCTTATAAAAAAATAAAATAACAATTTATCTTCTTGTGTTTATTAAAATGAATCAATTTATCTTCTCGTATTTTTTAAAATGAAGTAATTTACTCCCCTAAATAGGAGGGTATATTACTCCATTTTAAAAAATATAAAAAAATAAATTACTATTTTATTTTTCAAATAAGAGTAATTTACTTATTTTTAATATCACAATAAGGGAAAGCAAATAAAAAAGATGCATGTTGTTGTAAATAATGCAAGAAACTTTTAGTGCTTATAAAAGTTGTTTGATTAGTTGGTTTGTGTTTGTTTTATATTGATTAAGTGGAGTAATTATGAGCTTGGTGATGTTCATCATTAGGTTTTGTTTTTATTGGAGGATGTCATGTGTGGGCACATGTGTTGTGGCAGTGGTTCGTGAATTATTATATTTTTATGTTAGAAATATTTTAATTTGATAGATGTTATGAAATTGTGTTGATGGGCTTATTTATTGTATACACAGTGGTTAGGGAAAATCTCATTTTTGATCTTTTATATGAGATTTTATTTATTTTTAGTCCTGATCATTATGTAAATTTTATTTTTGGTCCTTTATCTTGCATTTTGTCTCATTTTTTATCTTCCGTTAAGTTTTTTAACAGAATGGCCACGTGAAAATCACGTGGCCGTTAAGTCTCGGTAGTGGAGGTATAAATTGGCTGAGTTAGAGGCATAAATGACATAATGCACAATAATAATATCAACATTGTACTCTCTGGTACATCTCTTCCCCTACCCCAAGCCCTCTCCTTCCAGATGTTCTCAACTTCCTCAAATGTCATACCCTTCGTCTCCAGAACCAAAATTGCCAGAAATGCAAATGCAGATACGACCACCGCAGCAAGTATCAAGAAAGTCGGGCCATTGCCGATAGCCTCCGCCACCGAAAGAAAACTTTGTGCTACTATAAGATTTGATATCCAATTCACAGTAGCTGACATGCCTCCGCAAAGTCCTCGATAGGCTTTCGGGCATATTTCTGAGTTAACGGTCCACGGCACAGGGCCCATGCCGGGTGCAAAGAAAGCAATATAAAGAGCCAAACTGATGACTGCAATCCAACCATAGAGCCCGTTCATCGAGCTATATGGTTCCAAAATAAATGCCAGAGCAAGGATGATAAGAGATAAGGTCACTCTAGACAAGCTACTGAGTGCTAATTTCCTACGACCAACATGATCGATGAGGTAAATTCCAAGAATTGTGCCGAGGGCATTTATGAATGCAACAATGAGGGACAACAAAAGTGCTAATTGGTTGGAACTAAAGCCGGCCATCTGAACGATGGTTGGGCTGTGTAATACATGACAATAGTGATGCCAGTGAACTGTTGGAATGCCTGCAAAATCATGATTCAAGTTCACTACCTACAACATCCTGCGGAAAACAATTGTTGCTATAGAAAGTAAATAACTTAAACCACTTTGACCTATCTGATTGAAACTGGTTTGGTAGATAATCCATGCCTTTCTTTCTTTTGAGCTTCAGATGGATTAGTGCAGTTATATGCAAAAAAATAGGTTGAGAAGGGATTTCTGCGAGGAGGAAGAAGTTTGGGGATGAAATTAGGGTTCTTCTTTTTTTGTTTCCCCCAAATACGCAAATTCAACATATTTGCAAAGTCAGCCATTTCATTTCAGACTAAATCACGTGGCCATTCCGTTAAAAAACTTAACGGAGGACCAAAAATGAGACAAAATGCAAGATAAAGGACCAAAAGTGAGATTTACATAATGATCAGGACTAAAAATGAACATGGCCTATGATAAAGGACAAAAAATGAGATTTTCCCCAGTGGTTATTACACAATCCAAACATTTTATGAGACGAGGGTTTTGATTTCTTTGGTTGTTATTTGATCCGAACATTTCATAAATAAATGGGGCTTTAAGCTGAGTTGTTGATTGCGTTGGTTGAGCATCCTAATGTCAAATAAGGTTGTAATATAAGAATACAATAAAGGACCGTTTACTTTTGTGGACGAAAAATTTGATGAATTTGGCTTGATGGATAAAAACCCTGAATAAGATAAAAGCATCTTTGTTATCATCTAAAGTAAACGGTGGATTTAGTGCCTGATTTTTTCATCTATTTTTTGGGCATCATTTACTTTGTATGATAAGTTATGAGCTTGAATTGTAAATTCCCCGCCATACCATTTCACTTATCCTCTGTAGAAATAGTAACTGAAATTCTTTTTTCCTAAAAAAAAATAATGTGGCTAACGTCAGCGGCCACGTTAGGGGTTTCGGCGATATCGTAAAGTGCGAGACTCAAGACTAGAGGATTTAACTTCATAAGAAGAGAGAGCGGTTGACCAATCCCTCAGGTGGCCCCCAAAATGGCAACCTTCCACTCCAGCCCAAGCGCCGCTGAAAAGCTGCGTCGCGACGACGAAGCAGCAGCGGAGCACCTCCTAGAAACCAATCTCAACACGACGCCTTTCATTTGTAAAAGTGTTTGAGCGTATAGACTGTAGAGATAAGGAAAATTGGAAGGTGAATTAACTGTGTGTGCATTAGAAAATAAAATGAATAATGAGAGGGGGCAGAGGGGGAAATGTATGTATTTATCTATTATATTATAAAATAGCAGGGGCAAAAAAGTACAAATGCATTGGAGCTGAAAACTGAGCCTTGCAGGATTGAGTAATCTTGGCCCCCCGTTTGGATCGCGTAGCTAGGCGAATCTCGGGCTTCTCCGGGCTTGCGGGCCCAAAACATGCAAAGTAAACACCGGTTAAACATGGATAAGCCCATATATTCCATCCAATCCTGGCCCATCATGCAAAATAAACGGGCCCTAACTGGTTGGGATGGTAGGGATTGTTTCCTGTGGAAACCCTCCGATTGTTCAAGTCAGCCTTTGAATGTTTTTTTTTTTTTTTTAAAGGGTTGCAATACGATGACTTCTTAGGGGGTCATCCATCCTAATACTATTCTCGCTCACACACACACTTACCTTTAGAGTTTTAATGCGATTCGATGCATTAGTGCTGGTATGATCGCGCTCAGTCAGCCTTTGATTTTGTTGATAGATTGTTAATGAAAGTGTGATAATGCATACCTGACTTAACTTTAAAGTTGGTATATATAAGAGGGTAATATGGTATGGACAGGGTGTGACATCACCATCAATTGCCAAGTGTCTGGTTTTAACAATCCATACTTTGAGTTGCGAATTGACCTTGGCTACGTCCGAACAAAGGTGAGGGGATCATGATCTATTTAGACATTTTAATCTATTTTTTTACGGGCTTTTTGGGTATTTTATTGATCTCAGCCACATCTGACTTCAATATAATTGACATTTTGCCTATCCTGCGGATACGAGTATATAAGCCACTTTTTGTAATAGTGTCATATTTCTTTATTTACATTAAATATATTTGTTGATTTAGAAACATTAATATATTGAATTAGTGTTTGAGTTTAAATAAAATGGATGATATAATAATAAATCAAAACTTAATTCAAAAAATATAACTGACATTTTAAAGAATCATCATAAAAAACCTACTCATGTGTACAAACATTACATTATTTATTTTATTTAAGGAACCGTTATGTTGTAGAAGATAAAACAGGATTTAAAATAAAAAATTCAATACAAAAAAAAAATCGTGTCATTGGTTCAGGCTACTAGGATGAGGCTTGAGGCCCACCACCACTAGGCCCAATGTAAGGAGAAGCTCAACACCAGCGTAATTGGATTTCATATGGCCCAATTTTGGCCCTTTAGTGTTGTAATGGATCAAACGCTGCATTAATAGGCTCAAATTCCATTATGTTACACGGTCTGACTATGTTGTGCAACACGATCGTGTTTTTCAAATTTTTTACAAAAAATATAAATATTTGTGAAAAATTATGAACGAAAATTGTAGTCCGCAAATAGTATGGACCAAATAGTATGGACCAAAAAAAAGCGAACAAGTGATGAGTGATGATATACGGGGACAAAAAATGTAATTTGCCCTTTATATGAAGTATATTTATACATACATCTATGAAAACAAAATATACGGATAGTTTATTTCCACTACATATGATACATGAATAACTTTTATAAATTAAAATTAATGATATAAAATAGTTTGTAGTTTTAATTTCTAACAAAATAACATGTAGTTTGAAAGTTTTAATATTTTAAATCTAAAATATGGACATTTATTTTGAAGAAAATATATAATTTTTCAATAGCATTATTATCTCATATTTATATGACTCTGATACTATTGGTTTAAAAAAAATATTTTTAAAAATTTTAAAAATTTAAATTGAGTTTATGGGTTTTTGAATCTGGTAGGCTCCAAGTCCCTATAAAAAAAAATAAAAAGTAATCGATCGAATCTCACATTTTGACAAATCCACCTCAAATCCAATCCGTTGCCGTCCTTAATAATCAAATAAACAAGCCAATTTAACTTATCTTATGCCGAAATTTTCACTGCTATATCATGTTGTACATTTAATCAAATAAATAGGATCATTTCTAAGAAAAAGGATTACACAAAAAAAAAAAAAAAAGTGTGATGGTTTATTTCTTTGGGAAAATGTGCATATAATGCCCTAATTCCCTAATTTTTTATGTGATTCATTCATTGCCATTTATTTAAATATAATTTTAAATGTACAAATCCTATTTCAAGACTTCAAAATTTAAGATAATAAATTTTGAAAACATATTTCTTTATACGTATTTTTATTGAAAATATATTGAATTGATGATACAGTCTAATATAAAATATAATTTAATTAATTAATATAAATATATTTTTATTTTCACAAGACTAATCTATATATATAAAATTAATAACACATATTTTTCACTAAAAAAATGAAAATATAATCAAATAGGCTGTAAATTCTTGTACTGAAATAGTCACACCGAGGACTTGGAGATGAGGTACAAGCACTTACAGCGCCACGTACAGCTCTTTCACCGCCCAGTTTCAAATATTGAAAAGCTTTCCCCTCAAATTCAATTGACACCAGAAGAAATTCAAATTCAATAATCTAGATGGAAACTGAATCGACACCGCCGTCGGTCAAATGCCGCTGAAGCAGCTAGTTGCCGCCGTTCACCGGAAATTCTGGTTTCTCCAGTCACATTCGCCGCTGCTTCCTCGCCTTCTCGGTTCAATTTCCAAATCCGTGTTCGGTTAATTTGTAAGCATTTATCTGTATGTATATGTTTGAGTATGTATCTGTGTTTCGTGTAGTTATCGGTCTGTATGTGAGATGTCCCAGTTAACTGAACATTGTGCACGAATAATCTTTTAGTTTACGGGTACTGGGTGTCAAATTCAGTGTCCGCATTTTCTGTAATCTTTTTAAACTACTTTAGGTTTAGATATGGATTTTACTTTATTGACGTGTTTTAGTTTTCTGTAAAATTGGGGAGAAATGCAGTGGATGGTGCTCAAGTTAAGTTTCTTTTCGCTTTATCCAGCTAAATACTATTTCGGATTTGCAGTTAAAAGTAGATTGACAGTATGTCGCTGCTGAGTAGATTCTTTTACAAACGGCCTCCAGATGGCTTGCTCGAACTTGCTGAAAGAGTATATGGTAATATATGGGGCATCAGACCCCTGCTGAAATTGAGTTTGTCCATTCAAGTGAAATATTTGTGTTTTACTTTAAAGCATATTCATGAAAGCAATCCTATTTTATGCAGTTTTTGATTCGTGTTTCTCGACGGAAGTGCTACCGGAGGGAATATACCAGCTTTACTTGCATGAGATCATTACTGAGTTACATGAAGAGTTCCCAGAATCCTCATTTCTCGCATTTAATTTCCGGGAAGGTGAGAAGAGGAGTCAATTTGCAGAGATATTGTGCGAGTGTGATGTCACTGTTATGGATTATCCAAGGCAGTATGAGGGTTGCCCTTTATTACCCTTATCATTAATTCACCACTTCCTTCGTGTTAGTGAGAGTTGGCTTTCTCTTGGGAATTGCCATAATGTAGTTTTGCTTCATTGTGAAAGAGGGGGCTGGCCACTCCTTGCATTTGTATTAGCTAGCTTCTTGGTTTTTAGGAAGTTGCATAGTGGTGAGAGAAAGACTCTTGAAATGGTTTATCGAGAAGGTCCAAGAGGCTTGTTGCAGTTATTGTCGCCGCTGAATCCTTTTCCATCTCAGCTTCGATACCTGCAATACATATCAAGAAGAAATTTATCCTCAGAGTGGCCTCCACCTGAGAGACCTCTTTCACTAGACTGTCTTATTCTTCGTGCAATTCCGAGGTTTGATAGTCAGAAAGGCTGCAGACCTATTATCCGTGTTTATGGCAGAAATCTCCTTAGCAAGGATGGATTGTCAACCCAAATGCTTTATTCCATGCATAAGAAGGGCAGACATGTTCGTCATTATCGCCAAGTAAGAATTTCGATCCTTGATTTCTCTTACTTTTTCAAAAAGTTCCTACAGTTCTTATCTATCAGAGGTGATGCTGAAAAATTTCATGCAGAAGGACAGCGATGTAATCAAGATTGACATACAATGTTTGGTGCAAGGAGACGTGGTACTGGAGTGTGTCCATTTAGACTTGGATCCAGAAAGGGAAGTCATGATGTTCCGTATAATGTTCAATACAGCTTTTATTCGGTCTAATATTTTGATGCTCAACTGTGAGAACTTGGATATCCTTTGGGAATCAAAGGCACGGTTTCCTAAAGGCTTTCGGGCTGAGGTAAATTTTGCTCTTTGTTTCCTTTTCGCCGGAAAAGATTCAATTATGCAATTAACATATGTAATTCAAGATTATTGTTATAACATTTCCAGCATATTATATTTATAATGGCAGGTGCTATTTGGTGATGTTGAGAGCAGTTCTCCTCCCAGAGTCCACACTCCAATGTTAAATGGTGAGGAGAAAGGCGGACTTCCTATTGAAGCCTTCTCCAGGGTGCAAGAACTTTTCAATGGTGTAGATTGGGTTGATGCTAGCGATGATGCTGCTTTATGGTTGCTTAAGCAATTGTCTGTGTTGAATGATGGCAAAGATTTATCAATGTTGCGTAGAATGAGTGGTTACTCATCACCTGTTGATTCCGAGGAAGAAAACAATGCATCTAGTGTGGCTGACAGTCTTGATTTTTTAGACTCGGAGAAAATCAGTGGTCCAGAGTTCAATTTGCTAGATGATCGTTCATCCCTGGATTCTATATTGGAAGAAGTCTCTGATCTCAGACTCCTTGAGGATCAAGTGAAGCAAAGAATTTCGACCTCGACTGATTGTTCCCCTTCCATGACCGCTAGTGATAGACAGTTAGATTCTCTTGTTTCACCTGGAGCTGCAAAGGATATGGAAGTTTCAAGTAATAAAATTTCAACTAATGCTTCCCCTCCATTGCAGCCTTCACTGCAGCCCTCCTCTGTTTCTGATTTAACCACCTCTAAATCAATGTCAGATGGTTCACCGGCTCTTGCGCCTCTACCTCCTTCTCCTTCTAATAATGAATCTTCTCAATCACCTCATATTGATAATGGCGAAGGACATTTTCCACGTTCTTCCGCTGATTTGAGTAAAGGATCACCAATACCAGCTCCCCCTTCCCCCCCTCCCCCCCCTCCCCCTAGTTCAAGTAAAGAATTTCCTCCAACACCAACACCTCCTCCTCCTCCTGAAGGAACTTTGCCATCTCTAGCTCCTCCACCGCCCAACAAGAGTAAAATCCCTACACCTCCCCCACCACCTCCACCTTTCTCTGAATCAAGTCATATCTCTTTGTCAGCTTCTCCAGCAACATCGATAACATCTGTCAGTAATGTTAACAAACCACCACTACCACCACCGCCTCCTCCACCTCCTCGACTCCCTTATGGAGTTCCTCAATTACACTCTCTTCAAGGTTCGCTGCAAGAACCAAAATCAGTTGCTTCTTCCTCAACTACTCGTGGTTTAGCAGCAGCTCTACCTCCATCTCCACCTCCACCTCCAAGTCGTGGTTTAGCAGCAGCTCTACCTCCACCTCCACCGCCACCACCACCACCACCACCACCGGCTACAAGCTATGGTTCAACACCTGCTCCACCTCCACTATCACCATCACCGCCGGTGGCTCCGAGCCCGCCCCCACCTCCACCGCCACCGCCACCTCCAGGTCTTGGTTCAGCCCCGCCCCCACCTCCACCACCTCCAGGTCGTGGTTCAGCCCCTCCCCCACCTCCTCCACCACCAGGTTATGGTTCAGCCCCCAAACCCCCGCCCCCACCTCCTCCGCCACTACCTCCAATTCCCGGTTCAGCCCCACCCCCACCTCCACCACCTCCAATTCCCGGTTCAGCCCCACCCCCACCCCCACCCCCACCACCTCTAGGTCGTGGTTCAGCCCCGCCCCGACCTCCACCACCTCCACCACCTCCAGGTCATGGTTCATCCCCCGCCCCACCACCACCTCTGGGTCGTGGTTCAGCCCCTGCCCCACCTCCACCACCTCCGGGTCGCGGTTCATCTACCGCCCCACCTCCACCACCTCTGGCTCGTGGTTCAGCCCCTGCCCCACCTCCACCCCCTCCAGGCCGTGGTTCAGCGCCAACTGCACCTCCACCCCCTCCTGGTCATGGTCCAGGACCTGCTCCACCTCCGCTTCCTGGTGGAAAGAGCTCCAATGTGCCTCCACCTCCGTCACTTGGAAGAGGAAGAGGTTTGTCCTCAGGGAGAGGAAGAGGCACCGCTGGTTCTTCAATCCCCCCCAAAAAAACTCCATTGAAGCCTTTACATTGGGTGAAAGTCACTCGAGCTATGCAGGGGAGCTTGTGGGCTGATTCCCAGAAACAGGAAAGTCAGTCGCGGTAGGTGTATCTGAAATTAATGGTGTTACAGTCATATTTGAAATATTTGACCTCTTATCGTAGCTATTTGGTCAGGATCCTTGTGCATTTACAAATATTTGATCCGGATGAAATTTGGTCAATTCTATATGCTTTGTCTTTTTTGTAAATCATTCAATAACACTTCATGTTATGTGACTTTCTGATGCAACATCATTAATCTGTTGTTAGGGCACCTGAAATTGATATTTCGGAGCTTGAAAGTCTTTTCTCAGTGGCTTCTACTTCAGATGGCGCCAAGGGTGGGGGCTCACGTGGTTCTAAAATTAACAAGCCAGAAAAAGTGCAATTGGCAAGTGATATTATATTTATTCATCTTAGTGTTGACTTACTGAGGAACTTAAAGATAGTCCATATCCTTATTCTTTGCATGGGTTATGAGAAACGTATCTCGATAATGTAATGTTTGCAGAAACAAATAGAAAGAGAGTGAGATAAGAAAAAGGTTTTATTACATGGTCCTTGTCTAATGCCAGAATTATTGATTACGAGAGAGGACCACAAAAAACTAATGCTGCTGGTTGTTCACTTCATTTGATAGAAGAACTTACTCGGATTGGCATCCTCTTTGAAGTTCCAATTTAGTGCTCACCGTGCATATACATAAGACAAGAAGCTTTGTAGAACCAGGATCCTGAAATTAAATTGCAGTGATGTTGTAATCAACATGAGGAGGGAGATTTATGACCTGGCAAAATGATTTACAATATCTGAGAAACCAAGTCTCCTGTTGAACTCAAAAATTCAAACCAGATGTCATATATTGATAGTTTGCAACTATGAATGTGTTATATCTGAGCATGTAATCTCAATAATGAAAAGTGAACTTTGCTATGTTCAGATGAAGAGCAATAGGTAGAGAAAGAAGTAAATGGATAGGTTTATGAGTGAGAGCCAAATTTTGGGAAAAAGATAGAGTTTCCCATTTTCTGTTTGTATTTGATTCGCCAATGCATAGATTTATTAATATGAACAGCAATTTGTTATTAATGTAAAAGTCTTTTTTCTTTTCCTCTTTCTGTTTTACCTATGTAATATTAAATGTTGAATATCTTGTTGTTATTTGTTGCTTATTGCTTCAATTGTTGTTTCGTTCTCTCAGGTTGATTTGCGTAGAGCCTATAATTGTGAAATTATGCTCACAAAAATTAAGATTCCCCTGCCAGATATGATTGTAAGTTCTCTATATCATTCTTGTCCAGGCAACTTAAGTTCAGAGTGGAGAAGCATCTCAGCTATTTTAGATGTATTAACCAACTTTTGTTAGGAGAGTTAACTGTTAACCGATATAGATTGTTCTGATATAACAGATATTTCAATGATTAGCATCATCTCTGTGCCTCTAAAGGAATATGTTTCTTCCTCTACTTTGATCATACAAAATCATACTCTTGGCCTTGGGTCTTTACATTACATTTATGCTTTTGGCAGTTCGGTTTTGATTTTCAGTTTTGACCTTACTTTGTTACCAATTTTGTGCGTCCTTTGAGTTGTTTATACTTGAAATCAGAGAATTTTTGGAACTCTTTTGAAGGAGGTTTTACTTGTTAAATAATTGAGGGTCCATGCTCAAAGTTATCCATTATTGATAGGCTTGTTAGAATATACACATGGCATGGTACTTGATTTTTCTGAATGATTATTTTCATGATCAACTTGTAATCCTTTCTATTTCAATGGTGGCATCGCTATGTCACACTGGGAAGCCTTTCCTAGTGTGTCCTTTTTCTGGTAAAGCTTGGTTTCTCTTTTTAACTGTTCCACCTGAATCCTGCTTAGACGTGACCCTTTGGATGAACGAGGTAAAAATTGGAAAGTAAAAGAGAATACATTGGTTTGTCATACAAAGATCACGTGAAAACCTGTCAATCCACGAATGAAGAATAAAGAAGGCATGCACACAGGCTAAAGTATTTGAATATCTGAAGAACATACTTCGAAGAAAATTTCAGTCATCTGGTTATTTAGTTATCATTTAATGGTGGTGCTGTCTTCTTACTCTTAGCTAATATTACCTTAAAAGCTGTTGATAATTGAATTTTTTGTTTCAAGTAAATTTCTTATGTCTACTAATTTAGACTGGGCAAAAGCCTTAGCTTTTCATTTCATTGGTAAAATGACATCAGGAATTACATCCTACTTGATGGATCAAGTGAAATTCCCTTTTATTCATCATATAAGGCTGCATTTGCAAAGCAACATCTTTGATTCTGATTACTGCTCCATTCTTGGTTTTCAGAATGCCATCCTGGCTCTGGATTCTTCTACACTGGACATCGATCAAGTTGAGAATCTTATCAAGTTTTGCCCTACTAAAGAAGAAATGGAGACACTAAAGGTACTTTTCTCCTCTCTTACCTCCTCCCCCCCTCTTTCTGTGGGTGTGCGGCATTGTCGCAACACTTTTTGGCTACTGTGCTTAGAAGTGTTTGGTTGTAGCTTTGCTTTCCTCTCTGCCTGTTTGCATATCAACTCAACAGTCAAGATTATATTGTGACACTGGTCATGATAAGTCATGATTGCTATATTTCTAGGACTATGAATTTAGTAAAAAGAGAAGGAACCCACTGGTAGTCCTGGAGGATGTCAGGGACTAACATCAGGTCACAAGGCATGGTTGATTGATCTAAATGCAAGTTTGAAGTTGCATTATTAATTGCGATGTCCTATTTTTATGGTAAGTAAACTAGAAACGGGATTTGACATTTGTGCCTTACTTTAATCATAATATTCTTCTTGCATCGGGAATGAGAATCTGAGGGTTTGCCTTTCAAAGAGAGCTAAGATTGCTTTCTTCTAATAGATTATCTAACAGAAACTTCTTTACAGCTAGAAGTTCTGGCTAGCAGGTCTTACTAGCCTGTCAAAGGAAACTGGTGAGCCCTAGCTCCCCTCTGCTTTCTGGATGACAGTGAAATAATGGAGTTTTGGTGTAATTTGTCATAGAAAAGGAGGGTCCTGGAAGAGTGTATGAATTTATATCCAAGCTGTAATTAAGAGCAGGTAAACGTAATCAGCAAGGGAAGGAAAGAAGTAGCTGATCATATTATTGGATATAACTTGATTATTTGTTGAGATAGTGAATTGAAAATATAGCCCAAGAATAGTGAATTTTATCCCTGAATCCTTTTCATGTTTTGTCTATTCCTTTCTGCCAACTAGAGTGGAAACCAACCACTGTGCTTAAACTTCTCCCAGTACTTTGATCTCAACTAAACAAGGGCATATGTACCCTTTACTTCCATTCTACTTCTCCTAGTTGTCATTCCAACCAATCATTGGCTTAGCATCTTTACATGCTAAAGAGCACATATCCATTAGAATGCAAGGGTTGGATTTGTGATAGGCTGGCAAGACCCAAGGCCAACCCTATAGTGAAAGCAGACCTGACCTGTCCAACCTGGCAGGCTCATTTTCTCTTATTGCCGGGCAACATTCAAGATTATTTGGGTGGTACTGAGACTAAAGATCTTATCCAGTACTTCACTTATGTGAGGCAGTTCTTGATGTCTTTTGTGAACGACAATTGTCTGTAGACGGAAGCTAGATCCATGGGAGACGGACTTGCTGAGGCCTTTGATTGCAGGCGAATGGATCCAAGGAAAGATCTCTAGGTTTTCTCCAAATTCTTGTCAAAGGAGGTGCAGGGTGGGGAAGAAGTGTAAGGGAAAATGAAATAGGAAGTTGGAGAAGAAGGAAACAGTCAGAAGAAACACAGCAACCAGAAGAAGAATAAGGGAAGTAGGCAAAAGGTGAAACGGAATTTACTTCGCATACCTGAGAAAACACGGATCCAGTCTGGGGTGGGTCCAGCAAAACCTTAACCTGATGGTGGGGTCTAATTATTCATGATGACGGCTTGATTTCCCTTTCCCTCTGTAAATGTCGAATTTCCTCCTTGAACCCTGAAAGGGGTATCTATGTGGACATCTGACATGATGAACTGAACTAAAACATATTATGATATGGTAATTTGTTATTTACTTTTATAATAAAATGCATGATATGTCTACCACACATTTTTCATGTATCTATATATACTAGAAGCTTATTTTGATTATTATATCTGCATGTATTATATGCTTTGTGTGGATATGTATGTATGTATGTTATATACTGTTCCAAAAATGGTTAATGATTTTGGTAAATGTTACAAGCTTCAAAATTTAAAGCTTTGATATTTTAATATTTTTATGCTTATTCATTAGATTATTGAATAATACTTTGAGAAATAAAGTTAACTGGTAAGCGGTACGAATGGGATGTTTATTTTGGGATGGAGGTAATCATTTATATTAGAATATGTATCTGTATGCAAGTACATTCTTTATATCCTTAAGTTTTCGGTATAGTATATACTAAAGGAGTAGTCCTTCTCTTTGCCGTGTGAGGGGCTTCAATTTTTGATATTAGTCCACTCCCCAGGAAGTGACTCAAATCAGGAATAGGAGGGTTCATAGCCTGTCAAAAGTAGTATAAATCATCATTTAAGTATATACAATGACACACACTTACTGTATCTATTTACTTAATCATATAAGTTTAACTTATATGCATAGACAAGTATAATATATAAGACGTATGTGATATACTTCGACATGTACAAGTTCCATACATCTGGGAGATGTCATTAGCATGAAAAGCATGGGAGGTCTTATCTAGTTTCGCCTTTTCTAGTTTATTTTGAGAGTGAGCCAAGCAGAAGCAGCCATAGAGAATACCCAATTTCATTAAGCTAGAAGCTCCCCTGGAACATGCCTTTCCTTGAGGTCTCGCGTTCATTATCATCCATTGTTAATCATGCCATACACCCATCTTTTTTGCTCTTTAATTTCTGGTGTTTTCCATTATTCAAAAAACTACAGCTATATTTCAATGCTAGCTTGGCCTTCCACATTAACTTTGTTTCTTTTTTCAGAATTACAATGGGGACAAGGAGATGCTAGGAAAGTGCGAACAGGTTTCTTAAAATTTTCTTCAATGATTGAGGAAACTGCTGCGTGATGTTGTTTCTGTTACTAACAGTTGCTTTTCTGAATATTTCAGTTTTTCCTGGAACTAATGAAAGTCCCACGAGTGGAATCCAAATTAAGAGTATTTGCTTTTACAATAACTTTTGCTAGCCAGGTGCATATTTATATACTTCGTCAGTTCGTTGTTCACTGTAAGTTCTTGGTTGACTATAGTGTTTACTAAGCAGCTTTGTACTCAGGTGGAGGACCTAAAGCTTAACCTGAACACAATCAATGATGCTGCTAGAGAGGTACCTTTGTTATTGGGTTGAATATTGTTACCTACAAAAGCACTGCCAACTATATTCTTTCTTGTTTGCTGAATTGTGGTAGGTTAAGGAGTCCTCGAAATTACGTCAAATCATGCAGACTATTCTGACTCTGGGAAATGCATTAAATCAGGGCACTGCACGAGGTACAAGTCCCTAGAATGAACCTGCTTATTACAATTTTCTGTTTTATGGTAGGATTTTGAACTTGTTATTTATCCTCTGATAACTTGCATTCAGGGTCTGCTGTGGGATTCAAGTTGGATAGTCTTCTAAAACTCTCTGATACTCGTGCAAGAAACAACAAGATGACCTTAATGCATTACCTATGTAAGGTAGAGTGACATTTATAGTTGTATTGTCTCTCTGCTCTTTAAATTTGTTTTTGTCAGTGAACCGGTGCCAATATATAAAATTACATGTCATTAGCATGTTTCTTGACCCTGTGCTAGATGTTCAAGCCATATCAGATAGGTGGGATTGTTCAAGGTTCTTAAAAGAAGATGATCACATATTTCTTGCTAAATTAAGTTTAAATATTCTTGGGATAGTGGTCTAAACTCAAGAAACTTGTTGCCTTGTTATTGGCTCAAATGTTCAGTTCTTATCAGCCTAGAGGCCGGCGGAAGTGTATAGTTGTTCAAATAATGGGTTGTTTGTTAGTGAGGCTTTGAGTATTTTACCTCTTGATGTTTGAGCGCTAACAAGTTGGTTTACTAGTTGCTAACACAAGTTCGGGCTTTTATGGGCGAAATAATATCAGATCTGCAGGGACACGTCTAGGTCCGGTGAGGAAGTGAGCGATTGTTCGAGGACTATACCTTCATTAGCTTTGACATTCTTCCACCATCTATAATGTTGTTATTTGGAGTTGAGTTGACTCGTTTTTCGGGTTTAATATCATCTGATAACCCAATGTAAAAGCAATTATCCTTCTTATGTTTTTCTTTTCCTTTTATCTTTTTAATGTGTTTTGTTACCCCTCTTTCCAACTGCGTTCAACTCTTGGCTTAATTTCATAAAGATACTGAGAGTTTGGATAATTTTAACACCGTACTTTTATACCATAGAGTTTCCACATCATGTTCTCAACTTTTGGAAATGTGTGGCCCATGTCCATATTTCTTAAACTCTTTATTAGATGTCTCATTCTTGTGTTACTATTTTTTGTACTTTTATCTAAAGCTTCAGACCAAACAATAGAACATAGCAATGTGTCAAATATTCCACAGAGTAGGTATAACCTTGAGAACATAGATAAATTCGTGCATGCATATGGAAATAATCCTACTTTCAGTTTTTACATAATTGAAAACTCTAAGCAAAGAGATAAACATGGTGAGGAGGAAAGTTTGGTAAGTGGATAGATGCTGCCAGACAATGTCTCTTTATTAGTACCTCTTCCAGATATTTAAATTAATTTGTTTTGTTTCTTGAACTGAAAAACAGAGTTTTATGCTGACAAATAGCAGTTCGGCCATGTATGTCCCATAATCAACAGACAGCGCCATAGCCCTATAATCAAGAGTTCATTAAGTTTATTTTACTCACAATTAAGTATCTTTATTGATCTCATCCCTCTTTTTCTGCTGCAATTTGCAGTTGTTCATTTTGCATGTCTTTTGACATGCACTTTCTATCGCTTAAAGTACCTTCGTAAATTGATTTTTAGTTAAAGATGTTATGCTTGTGGTTAATCGTCTGTTTGTTTTAGATTCTAGCTGAGAAAATGCCTGAGTTGCTTGATTTCAGCAAGGATCTTGGACATTTGGAACCAGCTTCCAAGGTTTGTCTTCACTCACACACACACACACGCGCATGAATGTTATATATGTTGTTATTTAAGATCTTCCATCACAATGTTGAAAAGGAATATGTTCTTGCATAGAATATTTAACCTGTTTGGTCGTTATACCAACTGTGGCTTCATTAGATACAATTGAAGTCGTTGGCTGAAGAAATGCAAGCAGTCAGCAAAGGCCTTGAGAAGGTTGAGCAGGAACTTACTGCTGCGGAGAATGATGGTGCTGTATCATCGGGCTTTCGAAAGGTATGGAAGTGTTAAGCTTTGCCCCTTCATCTTGAAGTGATGAAATTTGCTGCTTGGACCTAATATCTTGTCCTAACTCTGATGACACTGGGAGCATACTTTTGCAGCTCGGAAAGAAATTTCTGATTAATGCCAAACAAAGGGCATTCCCACTAAAGGATAACATATATCAAAACCCCTCTTTAAGGTTACTTATGGGTTTCTTATTCAATTCCACTTTCAGTTCCAATTCAGTAGGGATGAATAATTTGTTTCTCCTCTTCAAGCCTTCCATTTAAGTCAACATCTAGTTGTGTGTGTTCTCAATTGCCTGACTAAAAGTATCTTTGTTAGCCTTCTAATACGTTCTTTGAATTATTATTTCATTTATTTTTCTCTTAGTGAGCCACACTAATTACAGTTTTACAGTGGATTTTATTGATCTTCTAATTTTTATAGGGATAATTACTCCGTCCTTCCCCGAGATTTGGTGTAATTACACGTAGACCCTTTGTGGTTTGGAACATTAAATTTATTTACCTTGACGTTTGTTTCCGTCTAACAAATAGATTCTTCCGTTAGTCAAAATTCACGGAATTTGCCGATATAAGCAAAAAAAATTTGAATGAAAATCCATATTTAACTCTGATTGACTTATTATTGCAATGAATTATTACTGACTCATTGCAGGTTAAACAAATCTTTTATGATTATATCACCCTTATACATGTTAACACGCACTAATGCATTTGAGAGGGTACATCAGTCTTGTAAGGGTAGTTTATTCAAAAAAGATTTGCTTGAACTGTTCACTAGTAAGTTAATTGTAAGTAAATATGGATTTTTATTCAATTTTTTATTTTCTTTTGCTAATATCAGCAAATACTGTAAATTTTGACTAACAGAGGGATTTATTTGTTGGACAGAACAAATGTCAGGGGTACTAGATGTAATTTCTCAAACCACAGGGAGTCTACATATAATTATATCAGACCTCAGAGGAAGGCGGTGTAATACTAATTATCCCATTTTTATATTGTGTAAATTTGCAAATTGATTGTTGCAAAGTAATTTGAAGTTGAGTAAATTTTGGAATTAATGAACTAGTTGAGTATAAATTTCCATTCAAAAATTTGTATCTGGACCTAAAGCTTATGCATATGAGCAAAGAAGTTAGTTACTCAACTGGCCTTCAACAGGTGCTGAAGAGTTTCCTTGATACGGCTGAGGCTGAAGTGAGGTCGCTTATCACCCTTTACTCCGAAGTGGTGAGCTAAGGCATTATTTCCCTGGTGCCCGGAAAATTTTGGTTTCTTTTGTTTGTTATTTAGTGATCAGAAACTTTTGACCAACTTCATCGAAAATGTAATACGCAGGGGAGAAATGCAGACTCGTTATCACAATATTTTGGTGAAGATCCAGCAAGATGCCCCTTTGAGCAAGGTTTGGATGGAATGAAGTTTTCCTGCCACTTTATCACATGTTTTCAGACCCAACAACCTTTTATGACACAAGTGATTAGGGAATGATAAAAGCACCTTTATAGTTTCCATAGTTAATTTTGCTTGGTCCAAGTCAATAAAGAATAGTGTGGTAGTCTCTCTTCTGTTTTAAAGCTTCCTGTCTTCTGAATGTAATCGAAGTATTTTATTTTGGTTTCCCTTGTGCAGTGACCCAAACTTTGGTCATCTTCATGAAAATGTTTAATAAGGCGCACGATGAAAATGAGCAGCAGGCTGATGCTGAAAAGAAGAAATTGGAAAAGGAAGCGCTCAAGGAACAAGGAGCAGCTAATTCTCCTGCAAAGAAGGATGGCGTTGATGCTCTTCGTTCAAAGCTTAATTCTCGTAATCAGAAAAATGCTTCTTGATCGATTTTTACCTGAAGGACATAGCCTATGGATATTGCTTCACAAGCTCTCTCTTCCACGCATGGTCAGAAATGTCGACAGCCCCACCAACATCCGAATGAAGATGCCGATTCTGGCATATGGTTCTGTGCTGAAATCTCAAGATCAGCCACTTCTCAATGGCGCTGCATCGGCTACCTCATATGACTTGAGAATTTCCAAATACACAAACTGTACATCGGTACCGCTACAAACTGCTCAAGGGAGGATGAAACTTCTGGAGGCGATCCTAATTGTTTGTATCCACTTCGCCATATATGAGAAACGTTAGAAAATATTTATATCGAGTGTACATAATATATCCCTTCTCCTTGATGACATGTAGATCTTCGGGTTCTTAGACCGACGTTTAATCGTGTACTCAACCTCTCAGGGAAAAGAAAGATCAAACTCATGCATGTTATCTTGTTACTAATTCACAGGATTATGATAGGCACTACTTGTAAACAAGTTTCATCTGTTGGTCTTGCAGAGATTGGCTTGAATTTTAGACCCAAGGTTCATTTTCTCTGACTTGTCTGAAACTACAGACCAACGTTATTTTTACTTGACTCTCTCCCAGGGCCAAACTCACATAGCCCAGAAATGAAACATCATTTACATTGGAAATTTCTTAATTGAATTAGCTTTGGTTTACATTTGTCATATGATTGAAAAAAAATAATTGTGCATAAATTATAGGGTTAATTGCGCTTACACTCTTCTGAAAATATGAAATTGCACTGTTCCTCAAAAATGTTTCAAATTTACATTTACTCTTTCTTTGAAAAATTTCTGTTTACACCTAATTCTCTTTTGTTAGGGTTTGAATGGAACTATTGATGCATACCTAAATTTTTAATTATACCCTTTATTTAATATTTTTATGTAATATTTTCATACTTATAAGGGGATAAATATGATATATAAAATCAGGAGCAATATTTTATTGCAATGACGCCCTTTTTAACTTTATATATGTATATATTATTGATTCCCTTACAAGTATACAAATATTACATGAGAATATTAAATAAGGGGTAAATATTGATAATTTATATCTGTTTTTCTTTTTTATGTGCTAACGTTAACATTTTTCTTCGAAACACTAACAGAATGAGGTAAAGTGTAAACGGTGAATTTTTAGAGGATGTGTAAGTATCATTCTAAAATGTTTTTAGAAAAAAGTATAATTTCATATTTTTAGAAGAAATCTAAGTATAATTAATTTTAAAGCATATAACAAGTATAATATACTCATCATATAATTAGTTCAGATCTGATTTGACTTAGTTTGAGGTAAATCATTCCCCATTTGCACTGACCCCAAGGCATATTTGCTCTATGTAATATATGAAAATGGTAAAATAAAAATATTTCAGCTTTAATAGGTATTCAGTGTTCTTAACAAGAAATTCACCACTGAAGTGTTGCAATCAACATATTCTTCTAGGCAACTACTTTTCCATTGACCTTTTCCTTATTTATACAGCCTTCATTCAAGAGATTGGAGTTATTTAAAGCAGAAATAAAGAAGGGTAAATAAGGGTTACCATCCCTAAAATTTGACATAATTATAAATACTGCATTGTTATTTGAAAAATTATAAATATTTTCATCAAATAAAAAATAATTACGTAGCCCTTAGACGTTAATGAGAAAAGTACTACTTTACTCTTGCTGAATTTTTTTTAAAAATATATTTGAAAATATATAAGAAAATCTAAGGGTGGATAAAATAAATAATCCATAGAGAATGTTAGTCCATAAAAATATGTTAGAATATTCTAAAATTATAATTTATATTCCAAAAAGGTATTTTGGGCAGTTCACCACAAAAATTGAATGAAAACCTATTAGAGGCTAACGAAATGCGCTCGTTGTTAGATGAACATTAAAGGCAGAGTGTATTTGTAACTATGTCAAATTTTAAAAGATGGGCCTTAACTTACCCAATAAAAAAATTTGAACATATACTGAATCAATAATCAAAACTGAATGGAGTATTATAATTACTTGAAAATTAAGGACAGATAATACAGTTACTTTGTTTAGTAGGCTAATAACAATTTATTTAACATAATAAATATCTGTAAGTTTACCTCATTATCCATCACATGGGAAGATACAACTCAAAATTTAATTTGTAAATTCAGTTCTTGTATATTATCATTAGCGGGTTAATTGTAATTTTCATCCTGTAATTATAAGTATTTGGTGTTTTGGTCCTTTAAGTTTTTAGGATATTAAAATAGTCATTTAACTTTTCAGTTAATTGCATTTTCCATCCTGTAATTATAGATATTTGATGTTTTGGTCCTTTAAGTTTCTAGGGTAGCAAAATAGCCCTTTAACTTTTCAATTTTCGCGATTTTCGTCCTCTGGTCGCTGAATTTTTTAAAACTTGTCGGAATAATGGCACGCGATTAGGCTGATTTTCTTGAGAAATACCACATTCGGGCATTGCCCCTTCTTCCAGCGAGTTTAAAAGCCTCATGTATGAATCGCGTGTCATTATTCCGACGAGTTTTAAAAAATCTGGCGACCGAAGGACGAAAATTAAAAAATTAAAGGATTATTTTGCTACCCTAAAAACTTAAAGGACCAAAACGCCAAATGCCTATAATTATAGGACGAAAATTGCAATTAACCCTATTATTAGCACTACAAATTAAAGTCAACTATGGCCCAAAAAGTTTTATATATAATCAATTTTAAGATCTGCCAAAAGCATTTTAAAAGCCTGAACCACCTTTTGCATCTGAATCTGTTTGATCTCAGAAACCTGCAGATTTCATTAATGAAAAGATGACTGTTCCATTAGCATTTTATTAAGAAATAATGTATTTATACTTTTAGTCCTTTGGCTCTCAGCAAGTTTCATTTCTACCCTGCATTTTGAAACTAAAGGATCCTTCTGCCAATTTGATCATAAGCAAGAAAGAGACTCATCTTGTGACTAAACCCAACATAAAAACTTATTTGTCTATTTACACATATCATTTTTGCTTTTTGAAAAATTACACGTACACTCATTAAAAATGTCAGCATTGTCTATACAAACCACCTCTATTTTTTGAGAAATTACACGTACATCTCTGGGAACATCAATATCATTACACAAGCTACTCCTACCTTTTGACTGCAATGAATGATTTTTGTAATTACACCAAAGATATGGGTATTTTTATAAATATATCATAATTAGGGAGTGTGAATGTAATTACACCTAAAGAAAATAACATTTGAAAATGTTTCCAAGATTGGTTAAAAAGAATTAATTATACATGGTTCAAATGATGATGTTTGTGTTTGAACACTTCATATAGTTTTAGACTCTCATTAGTGGCATTGTATGCTTGAGAAAGGCAAAATTTTATTTTTAGTCCAGTATATATAGGTATATTGCATTTTTTAATCTTTATTTTTTAAAAAAATACATTTGAACCTGTAAATTTTATAATCTTATCACATTTAGCCTATAATTATCTACTGATCTAATTAAGTCCCCTGTTTATTTGTATAAGACACATTTAGCCTTTTAATTTAATTGACACTTTTGGTCCTAAATTTATCGGCGATTGAGAATTGTTAGCGAAAACAAAAGCTCGTATATTCATGTTGTTTCTTAATATCAAAAACAAGATTCAACCCTAAATATACGGAACCTTAAGGACGAATTAATGGTCTGGTAGAATTAAATTACACAAATTAGACCTCAATTTTTAATGAATTTGAGTGAAAAACTAAGATTTCACATTTCAGTGAAGGAGGGGAAGTTGGGAATTATAGGACTAAATGTGTTGTATACAAATAAGTGCAGAACTTCATTTGATCACTAGGTAATTACTGGAGTGTAACAGGATTAAGGGTTCAGTTCAAGTGAGAGGAAAGAGAAAGTGAAAAGATAAGGGGGAGAGGGGGAGAATAATAATTTTCCTTAGTTGTTTGGTATGATTGAAATGAGAGTAAATCTTTAATACTTCTTATTGTTTGGTACGAGAAAAGTAGATAAAAAGAAAAGACTAATTTTTGTAATTTTATTGATTAACAATTTCTCTATATTTTTGTATTAGAAAGTAATAAATTAATATTATACTAAGATAGTTTTTAATATATCAAAAGTTTAAAAACCTTATTAATAAAATTTCATCAAACAAGAACAAGAATATTCTTTATTAATAAAGAAATATTCATAAAAATGACTATTTTCATTTATTTTAAAGTACTCAATTTAAATAAAATAAAAATTACTGCAAATGCCCTCAAATAATGAAATTGAATTCAAACATCTTTTGTTGGTGATTTGGTAATTTTTGTCAAAAAATTATGTACTGGTATTAACAGTGGGAATGAGAAAAACTAGAGGAAAATTATGTATAAGGGTAATAGAGTAAATAAAATAAAGTATGTATTTTTTTGGCTTTTTGGCCTTATACGTTCATTTTTCTGCCCAATTTTGGAGGAAAACAAAATTAAACTCTAGAGGGGTTTCATATACATTCATTTTTACTCTCTTCCATCTATTCTTTCTAACTAAACACAAAACTTATTCTTATACATTCATTTTTACTTCTATTTCTCTTGTACACATTTCATCCCAACCAAAAACACCCTAAATATGTTAAAATTATAAAACTTACGAGATAAAATATATTTTTTTAAAAGATAAAAGACGAAAAATACAACGTAATTGTACTTACAAACAACAGGAGTAAAAATGAAAATTTGGCCTTGCAAAATTCAAAGAAACAAAGAGCTTTGTGCCAAGTAGTTTACAGGTTGCCAATGCAAATTCCCCAATATGGAGAGACCAAAGCAGCAATTAAACCAAAAAGGGAACAGTCACCACATCCAGAGGAGCTGAATGAAAAGAAGAACAAAAAAGAGTAGACACTCAGAAAGAGTCCAAAAAGAACACCTCAAAGCCCACAAAGTACACACAACTTAGCCAAAGCTACTCTCAGTAAAGCCAACTACCCCCACAAAGAGGTGGAAATCCGGACATAATTCACAGTAAAGAGTTGAGAGAAATGGCTGCCCAAGAACAAGAAGAGGAAAGCCATGAATCCCAAGAACAAAGACTCTATGATGATGATGATGAGCATTATGGTAAGCTCTTGTCCTCATATTTAGGCCTGAGTTTCACAATCTTTCTTGGGTTGTTGCCCAGAAACTCAATCCCATTACTCACAACACTCCAAAACAAGAACAAAGTTCTCTCCTTTAAGCTTATGCAAGCAGAGGAGCAGCTGAAGCAGCTCCACTCAAGAAGGAAGGAGGACTCAAAGGCAAATGCAAGAGTTGTTGAAATCTTTGCAAGCCACAGGCATTCTTGGCAGCAGGAAGAGAAGAGGCTGCTGCAGCAGATCGATGAGTGCAATGAGGAAATTGCATATTTGAAGGGTAAAGTTGAAGACTTTGAAAGAGTGGAAGCTGAGTTGAAGGCTAATGTTGAGGATTTGAAGAGGGAAATCAGTGAAAGAGATGAAATGCTGAATTTTATGAGCAGAAGTAACTGTGAGATGGAGGGTGGTGGTGTTGGGGAGTGTTATAGTGACATGGGGTTGAGATATGGGAAAGATGGGGTCTCAGAAGGGCAGGATTTGGGGGTTGAGGAGTGCTTTAATGGAGGTGGGGTGGATGAAATTGGGTCTGTTTATGGACAGAGTAACAGTGGGTTTAGTTCAGATTTCTTGAATTCTGCTACCTCAAAATTCTGGTCGGAGAACGCAAGTCTCTGGCAGGTAAAGTTCTTGGCCTATTCCTTCTCCATTTCTTTGCTCTCAGTTCATATTTATGTTCCTAATATGCAAGTAAATTCAAGAAAATCTTTGTCTATTTGATCCAAAGATTTCTTGAAATTGAATATATCTGTAAATTTTTGTAAGTTATGCTAGGCTTTGTGGGATCTGCTGAGGCTTGCATTCTGGTGCAGGTTGGATTCTTGTTTCTTTCTTTGTCTTCTTCTGGTTTAAGTAGATTGTGTATGCCTTTTGAATCTTGAGCTTTGAAGTGGTTAACTTTCGTCAAATTACTCATCAGTGTTAAGAGCTAAGAATGTGCTCAGGTCATTATGGCCATGGTGATGGCACACTAGAGGCTGATACCCACCAAGAAATGCTGTGTATAGTAGTGCATATTAGGTGTTTGTTGAATGTCTGGGGTCTTTATATAACTTGCCTCCATTAAGAACTAGAAGTATTTGGATTTTCACAAATCTGATCTGCACAAAAAGGGCTTCCTATTCAGTGAACTTTTGTGCCTACTAATCGATTCGCTATCTTTTTCCAGTTTCTGCTTGGTTTTCCTCTTTTTGGTAGGGTGAAAAACCATTACTTTACTGCAAATTTGAGTATCATGCAAGTAGGATAGTCTACTAGAAACATGCTTTGATGCATTTTGTAATAATTCATTCCATCAATTTGAAGTAATACATTTGTTGGTGAGTTTTAGCACAATGTGCTGATCTTACTTTACTTCTATTGATAACTTATGTGCTAAACCATGCTTGGTAGCATCTGTACTTGTTTGTACGTCCATCGTTGTGATTTCGCTCCGTTCTCTTTTTTCTCACTGAATTTTGACTGAGGCTTGAATTTTGTGAAACGACGAGGCCTATACTCCGGACAATATAGCATAGTTCGCGGTCAAATTCAAATTCAAATTACTCAAATTTTGTTGTTTCTTGCAGTAAACCATAATCATTAAACTTTGTTTAGAAGTGCACAGTTTTGTCTCTTTTTGTCTGGTCTCTCATCCTCAGTTCCCAAAATCTTTGTCCTTATTCATCTCTTCATATCATGACAAGGGAGTCCGGTGAAGATTTTTCTATTCTCATTGAATGCTGCTGAGCTTCAGCTTTTCTACCTTTTTCTTTCTCATATGGTGCTTGGACCACCTGCTGTAAACAGAGGCATTCATGGGCATCCTTTTTGCATCTTTTGAATCCGTCTGTATTTCTCGTGGGCGGAGCCTAGCGTCCGTTCTTCTGTCCAATGAAGCTCCCGTGAAGGAAAATCTGAAGGAGAGTTAAACCATTGCCACACAATTGATTCTTGTTCTGTTACTTCTCATAGTTAATAATACATTGCTTGCCTGTAAGGGTACCCGTCAATGAACTTCCTTGATAGGGTATAGTCACAATCTATCTATTCCTATATTTGGTACCGTGTATTTATGCTTTTCTTGAATCAGCATCCAAATTGATACCATGTGTCGATCATTTTTCATGTAGAGTTGATAGGTGTCATTTATGTGATCAGTTCGACAGTCTTTCTCCGAAAGAATGTGGACTTCTTGACGTTGGAAAAGAGTTCAAATTTAACATGATCGTCATTGTGGGTTCTTGATGAAATGATCCATATCAATATTGGTTAGCCTGCACATAGAAATGTTGTATTGATCTAACTTTTCTCATATTCAACTTTTATCGAGCAAACGTCTCTGGAAAAGTGTCGTCTAATCAAACATTAGTTGTTATGAATTCTTGATGGATGCTGATTTTGGATGTCTCGTATGCAGGACATGCAGTACGATTCTTCCCTCGAATCACTTTACCATATGAAGCATTTCGTATCTAGGTACGTAAATATCACTATCTACTGCAGCTTTTTCCCGATTGTCCGATTCCAAACATGCTGTGACTAATGCAAAGGCCACAACTTTTCTTGTTTAGACGTGAATCCCCTTGGAAGGTAGACGGTGACTCCACCGGAATTTCCTCGAAACTAAAATTGCTCGAGCAAGAACTAATGAACTTAGAAAGGATTAGTAAGGCAGATCTGTCCAAGCTGCCATCGCAACTGCGAAAGCAGGCGAAAAGGTATCAGACATTAGCAGGAAAGATCGACGACCTCTGCAGGAGAATGGTAACAGCTTTATTTTTCAACCTTTTGAGGCATTTCATATATAAATTTGTTCAAGAATCCATATGAACACAATTGCTTCAGTTTAAGCATAAGAATCATCGTACTGTCATTTCTGTTCAATCTCTTCATTTTCTGATATGAGGCCTTTTTCCTAAAGCAAGCGAATGATCCCTGCGAAGCCAACGTGAGCTCAGAGTTTCGGATGCAAAGGCAAACCGAGTTTCTGCTGGAAGCATTCCGACTACAGCAACGTGCATCCGAAACTAATCAGAAACTGACGGCATTACAAAGTGAGACGGGAAAGAATTACAACGGAGACGAGCTCCAAGGCCAGACAGCTAAACTAGCCACAAGACGGTCGTTTGACTCTATCAGAAACAACTTCAAAGAAATCCAGAGAAACTTAGAGATATGGCTGGCTAGAATTATAGGCGATCTCGAAGGAATATTGGCCCGAGACGGGGCCTATCGTGCACGGGATTATTACGTCTCCAGGTACCCCTTTGTTCAGTAACAATTAAACAATCCAACTATTCGACGAAGTAGTGATCAAGAAAATGTACAGTCCCTCATTGCTGTTTTCATATTCATGCTAATGTAAGTTTTTGAAAGTCCCTTCGTCCTATATCATTATCGCTCGTACGTGGTCCGCCCTCGGACCACAGCTGTCCTTGGAGTTAGTTCTTTGAATTGTTGAACCATCTGCAGCTCTTTACGAGCGATGGCTCGTGGTCCCTTGCCTGGCCCGGTCGAGGGACCATGTCGGGAGATCCAGTTCCACCAGCTCATCAAGTCTGTAGGAATGTAACTCATGATCGCCAGCTTTTGGCAATGACATCAAATTCCAAGAGAAGACAGAAGGCTCTATTCAGGACAAGATTTAGTTATCATGGTTTCTCTGGCCATGTGGGTTGGAAGCTTTCAACTGTTTCCCATGTTGTGATACCTATGTGAAGGTTGGTGGTCCTGTCCTGAACTCATCAGTGGATAGCGTTTTCTTGGCATTGGGGGACCAGAAACTGGCCACTCACTCTCGCAGTCTCCAATTGGACTTTAGAACCCCATTTCTGAAATCTTTAATGCCTTGAAAATGGGAAAAATGCAATTTGTGACCTGTGATATTGACAATGTGCAAAATAACTCGCCTAAACAAACAATAATTTACCCTCCTGTGTTTTTTAAAATACAGCAAAAGAATCGTAAGAGAGGTGGTATCCTCATCCCGTCCCACTTCCCTCCATCACGCCACACCCTCTTCCAGTGCCCCGGCCCCTTTCCCAGTTGCAGCCCACCCCCTTTCGTCACCACTCTCTCTCTATGTATAATTTTTAATCTATACCGTTGAATTAAATTAAATAAAATTTAAATTATATTCAACAATTTTTAAATAAGAATATAAATGATATTTAAAATAATAATAAAAAAATAGCACGCGAAACCCATGAAGAATCTTTTTGCTTTAGTTTGAAAAATACATTGAATAAATTGTTAATTATTTTTTTATAGAGGATAAATTTGCCCATTTGTAATACCCACGAGGGTAAATTGCATTTAACTGATAAGACACAATTTAATGCTCCTATGCATGTTTATTTTGAGTATTTTGGAAGGATTTTATTGCATAGATCTTTGAATAATCCATCTTTTGAATGTAGGAGTTGTTATGACAAACTTTGAAGAAATTAGAGTCAAAAAGCCCAAATGAAGTTGGAAAGTGATTGAGGCAAGAGAAGACAAAACAGAATTGAGAAATCGTTAAGGCGTTATCACGCCTTTACGAATGTTCGAGTCAGTCTACGCGAGAAAAAAAGAAGATTTGGAAAGATTTTAACTGCGATTTGTTTCCTTTTCCAGACTGCAAGTTGGAAGACAAGAGGAGCACGTTTTTGGAGCTATAAAAAGGGGTCTTAAAGCTAAAGATCAGTATCGAATTTCATATTTGATCACCCTCTTAGTTTAGATCATCTCTCCCCTTCTCCTTTCTTTTATGTTATGTTTTGCTATAGGATTTTAGATTTTTTTTACACACATGATGTGTAGCTAATTGTATTCTGATTCGAGGGAAACATTGAACTCAATTGTTATGTTTTGATCTTATCTGATTTCGCCGAGTATTTCTCGTATTGATTTGTTGTTTATAGAATGATTATTATTGATAGATCTGACAATTCGATTCAATGTTAATTGTTCTATTGCTATCCATGAGTTCAGTGATCCGTAATTATCATGAATGATTGGTATGAGTAGCAAGCAAATTTATTATGTGCTTTGCGTGATTTATTTGTTGGGATAAGAAAACTAGGTTAGATAATTGCATCTATCTCAATTGTTTGATCTAGGTTCAACTGTTTTCATTGATGCAAATGCTATTATTGATTTGATATGGAATGCTATCGTGTGCCCAGTCTTGATACAATAAGTTCGAATTTAGATGTTTGAGTCAAATACATTACAATAGGAGAACGAGAATTTATGCTATCCTAATAGATTTCAAAGTTGAATGTTTAGTTGTGAAATTAATCATTTGTGGCCTATGACAGACATAACGATTGGGTGATACATCCCCTTGAATTAAAATTTCTCTCTCTTGATCTCTTCGTAGTTAATCATTCTTACTTCCTATTTAGTTTATATGTATTAGTGGTTAATTCTCATCTCATTCCCCCCCCCCCCCCTTTGGTTACCACGATTAGGCTGAAAAATTAATTCATAGTTCCCTAGGAATTCGACCTGGTTCCACGATTACTACAATTTTTGAATCAATAGTTATATTTGATGACTTCGACTACCGATCATTAACCCGCTTGAAAATCGTGTCTCAAGGTGATAATCGCTTCTGAGACATTGTTCATCGGAGAAAACGCCCAATGCAACTTCTAAAGATGCAGAATAAAGCATCTAATTGCCCCTTTAAACCAAATATGGTCAATTTGACTCGACCTGAAATTCATCAATTGTCCTAACAACACAAGTAAATGGAGAATCAACATATTTCCATCTTCATTGACCATTGTAAGAATGCAACAACTGACTCCATTTATGGATATTACCACTTAATATCAAAATGACCAGAAATAGAACATAAGCATCACAATTGTAGTATTCTCGAATAATACAACCCCACTGAATTCAAACATAAAGGAACAGCCGAAACATGCAGTCTATAAAACTTAAAAACCACACAGTTCATAGGTTTGTATGATAATTAAATTGAAGGTTGCAATCAGCTTGAAGCAGAAGCTTCTTCCAGCAACTGCTTCACCTTAGTGATATAATCGCTCATCGCTTCTTCCTGGGATTTTCCTGCCATAAGTCGTAAAATAAGGCGGTCAAGAATTAAGATCGGAGTGGTTAGATTATTGTGCCGATGAGCTAAAGAGTTTCTAAAAACTTGGGTCTCTCATCAAATACCTTCAACAGCCTTCCAAGCATCCCACTTTGCTCTATCCCTCATGTTAAAGATACCGGGACGGCCTGCAGGTCGACACAAAGTAAATCTAATTTGAATCGGCACAGAGAGCAGAAATGTGGATCATTCAAGGGGATACTTATATAAACCCCCCTAAGATTCAGACTTTGTACAAAAGAATTCATCGAATTACAATGCAACCCATGTAGTCATGTTTCACTTTGCGAACTTTTCCTGCATACGAAAACGATGCAAGTGTGTAATATAAAACATGACTACAAGTGTGACGATGTAATTCTCCATAATTAAAAGCTATTCTGTAATTTACCAAAACCTCAAGAACTCCGACTTTCGGGCAATTACAACGAAATGTGATGCAAAGTGTTAAGCTTGAAAGACTAACTTGTGTTGACATTTCCAACTGTGGCTTGCTTGAACAGTCCATAGAGAATTAATTTGTTCTCATTGGTGGTATTTTCAGGCAAGGTCTTGGCTTTCTCAGCATACTCCTCAAATTCTTCCTGCACCCATATCACAACTTCAACTTCAGCAAATGGATTGAAACTTTTCCAGAACACACAAATCTCTATGTTGAAAGCAATTCTAAACTAAAAATAAGCAATAATTTCACAATAACACGGATTCCTCCATGAATCTTAAGCACGAGACTAACATACTCAAATCCAACACACGCTTTTGCTGCACTCAGTAGTACACACAAATTCAGCACTGATTCAACAACAAAGTACGACAAATTCGACCTATCAACTCCACAAATCCCATAGATCACAATCAAAAACCTAATTCCACTACACTTCCAACAATCATTTACACAAACATCAAACAAATCCCTAATCCAATCCACCGTATAATCAAATTCAACCAATCATATCAGCAAACAAGTAACACAACAAAATCAAACAAAAAAAGCAGCAATCGCTCAAGTTTCAGCAACAAAGATGGTGCTTTTTCCACAGTGCAATCGGTTTTACAGCATCATACCTTCAAACCCATCTTTACTTCTCGGTTGTTCGCGTAGTCAGAGAGATTTCTTGATCTGCTTTGCTGTCAGTAGTGATAGCAACAAGTATGCGTGCGAGTGATGGTTTATATATGTATGAATTAATTGGGCAGTGAGTGACGGAGTTTCCAATGCAAATTTTCAGTTGAGTGTTGGGAAGTATCGGAGACGTGTAGAGAGTATATTCGTTAATGATAACGTATAGGTGGAGTAGATATACCGGTTTTTTCGATAAAATTGCAATTTTGGTCCTATAAAATAGGTTATATCGCACTTTTGATCTCACATTTTACGAGATTAATATATTTTGTCCCATAAAATTAAGTGTTCGTTTGGTTCAAGTGAGATGAAAGGGAACGTGAGGGAAAGAATATTAGTTTTCTTTTAAGTTGTTAGTTATGATTGGAAGGAGAGTAAATCTCAAATACAATCCATCATGGAGAAGAAAAGATTAGTTTTTGTAATTTTACTAATTAACTCTCTCTTTATTTTATATTAAAAAAATAAACAAGTTAATATTATACTAAAATAATTTTAGTATATGAAAAATTTTAAAATCTTATTAGTAAAAATATTCATCAAATAAGAACTAAATTATTTTTTATGAATAAAAATATCCATCAAAATGAGTATTGTGTATTTATTTTAAATTATTTAGTTTAAATATAATAAAATTACTATCAATGATCGACGATGTAGTAGTTTTCAAACATATTTGATTATCTTTTCCAAAAAAATATTTATTGGTATTATCAACGGGAAGACAAAAAGAATTGAAAGGAAATTATATATACATATATAGGTAATGGCGTAAATAAAAAAAATGTACTTTTTTTATCTTTTCCATCCAACTTTGGACGGAAATGAAATTGGACTTCAGGAGAGTTCATATACATCCAATTACACTTACCTCCCTAACCAAACACTAAACTTTTTCTTATTATACATTCATTTTTATTTCCACTTTTCTTATACACCCATTTTTCACCACAACCAAACAAACCTTAGAACATATTATAGATGTTGTATTAAAGCCTAACAAATTTGATCAAACGATATTAGTCATTGGACCACATCAGCAACGTTTTTTGATCCTGTAGAACAAAAAATGTTAATTTCATAAATTATGGGATTAAAAATACATTTTTGTCGGTTTTTTCGCTTCAAATTGCAAAATATAGTCCCCCTATTTAACAATTATTACATTCTTCACCCCACTTCTTGTTCCATTTTTAATATCATACTTTTCGTACCAATTTTGTATGAACTTTTATTAATTAATGCTTAATGTAATAATTAGAAAGTAAAGATTTTCTTTAGTATCCTTCGAAGTAATTGAGAGTTGGTGTTAATAAATTATTATTTTAAATTGTGTGATATTTTTAAATGAAACATTTGTTGCCGGAGATAGAATTTTATTTTATATCCAAGTTTGATTTGATTGTTGAAGAAAATATAAAATATACATGAAAATATCATATTGTTCTAGCTCTGTCGATATGCCATTAGAATAAAACTCGTTCGAACTCAATTTAATTATACATTAAATATAGTTCAAATATTATTTTTTCTCAAACTCAATTTCTCAAACTCAATATGAATAAAGAATAGCGTATTCAACTCAACTCGGTTCATTATTTTTCTATTAATGAATAAATACAATTACATCATAAATCTCAACAGTAATAACTATACTGATGCGGCTTGCAATTTGATTGGTGCCCATTGCGCAAAGTATTGTCCGCTTTGGCTACGTATGAGCCTCACGATTTTATCCTGAAAAGGCATCTCGCTAGGGAGATGAGGCATTGGGGCTTATAAGCCACTCAAGCTCCTCGTCTGTAATCGATGTGGAACGTTGCTACATCATTAGCCCCCCAGACGAGGGGCTTGGGACGAGCGCATGGCCTCGTTCCCACAAACGGCGCCAAATGATGTGGCTTGCGACTTGATCGATGCCCATTGCGCAATGTATTGTCCGCTTTGGCTACGTATGAGCCTCACGATTTTGTCCTGAAAAGGCGTCTCGCTAGGGAGAGGAGATATTGGGGCTTATCAGCAACTCAAACTCCTCGTCTGCAACCGATATGAAACGCTTGCTACATCATATACCAATCAACATATCAATTATCATCATCTAATTCATAATTAAGAGGTTGTTTGGGTGAGCTCATAAGTTTTTTAAAATATTTTATAAAATGTGTGACAGCTTATAAAATGCTACAAAGTGTTCGGCATTTTTTCTAGGAAAAGGTCTTACAAGCTCTAAAAATAAGATGTTAAGCTTATAAGCTATTAAAAAAAAGTACGGAGTTGGCAATATATTTATAAAATCTTAAAAATTTTCCTTCAAATTAGTTACAAATCTATCATTACTAACATCTTATAAGCTCCATAATCGTATTTTATCCAAAAATTTCATAAATTTATTTTTTATAAGATTTTTTAATAAGCTTAGACAAACATCCTCTGACTAGTAATTACTGTTAGAGTAAACAAACAATTATTACCTGCACATACCTGGAATTTGAACCCATAAAATTCCCAATTTTGCAGGTTAAGTGAGACTATCAGTTGGATTTTAGCAATCAAATTTAGCTTTTTTAAAAAAAAATAATAATAATCAAAATTAGATTCACCCAAAATGTGTAAAACAGGCTTTTTTGTTAGTCCTTTGGGCTTTAAAGGCCCAAGTTCTTTTGAGGGCCTTAAGGCCCAATTCTTTTTAATAAATCTTGGAAGTTGGACTACTTTACACTTTTTGTAAAACTGGATCCAGTTCAAAATCGCTTATGTATGACGTTGTCGGGGGTAATTTTTCAAATCACATGAGGTATACATGTAATTCCACCGAACCTCAGGAGAAGGGAGTACAATTATTCCTAGATTCAAATTTGTAATAATAAATTTACTGTGTTTATTGGATAATTCTACGTCACAAATGATTTCAATTTCAATTTTGAGCTATACTTAATTGTATTGTGATGATTTCAAATTCATTTAATATGAAATTATCTGATTTGTTTGTATCTATAAACAAGTTTAAGGTTATGGGTTCGAAGTTCACCGGACGTGTGGGTGTTTCTCTCAGTTTATATGAGTTTATCGAGTTTATTAAAATATTGGTGTAATCATGAAATTACCGTTTCTATATATAAAAAAAGATCTACTATACTTGTGTTGGATAATTCTATGTTACTAATGATTTAAAATACCATTCAATTCTCATTTTTAGTAACATTGTGATGGATTTCAAAGTCATTTAATATAAAGACATTTGAAATCATTTCTCTAAATCTCTTCGCTCAAATTTAAATCTATTCATCCAAATGAAGCCTGAAATCATTTGTTGAAATCCTTCAATCAAATCCAAATTATATTTTAAAACATTAATTCAAGACTCCCCCTATGAACATTTTGGCAGAATTGCACTTTAATCATATAGGATATGAGTGTTGACACTTTTAGTCCTCTACTTTACGGAAGATCCCAAAATGATCCCCTAAAAACATAATACAACCCTTGCCCTCTATTTTTTAACAGTAACTTGTAGATGGGATCGAATGTGTCGAGATTTTTCAATTTTCGAATCATTTTGAAACTCTCATAAAACAAAGGACTAAAAGTGTCGACCCCCAATTTGATAGGACTAAAATTATAATTTTGCTGAAAATTTTGTAAGACACGTTCCCGGAGCCCGGAACAAAAACGAGTAGTTAAAATATTTTAGCAATGTAAAAAATGTGTTTAATTAATTAAAATACAATAATTTATTGGTCAAATATACCTCTTTCTTTATGCTCCTATATGTCAATTTCAAAAAAAAGAATATTTTCATACAAAAAAAATAAATTAATTCAAGGAAATATGGATAAAAGTGACACGCTGATCATGAAAGTCAAGACCCATCTTGAAATTATGAAAGTAACAGTAATAATGAAGGTGTCATTTTCTTTTCTTTTTTTTTTTTAATTTATTTCTTTTTATTTGTATTTTTAGATTTATTGACTATAATGAAATTCAACACACGCGTGCTTCGCTTTGTGAATTTTTGGGGTGCTATTTTTATCTATTGCTTTTCTTTAATCAACACATGGGAATTCATTACCCAACCGATCCCTTTAATCAACATTTCCCACTACCTTTACCCCCAATCCTCTCTTTTTCTTTTCGAAAAATTAGTATACGATTCATTACATCGTTCAATATTCAAATTAAAAAATTAATTCAATACATCGATAATTCGAATATATAACTATATTAAAGAAGAATAATGAATTTTTTTTTAAAAAAAAAACTACTATAATAAAATAAACATACACCCACAGTCGTAAAAGCTGTGAGGCCTTAGTCTTTTCAACCAAGCAAGGCCTCGTTGACTTAGCCCCATCTCCACTTTCCTATATTCGTTTTCTTTACTTATTTTTTTAGAACAAGCTCGAATTCGAATTCGTGCCTAAAAATTTTGAGCTCGTCGAGCTTGAGCTCGAGTCTGAATTTTTTTTCGAGTTCGGTTTACACCTCTAGTGAAAACTTAACCTTATCAATCAAGCAATGTCTCGTTTGTGGATAAAGATGATTGAGAATGACAAAAATGGAAGAAAATAGGCCAAATCTCTTCATTAGTCCCTTATCTTCACTTTTCATCCCATTTTAGTCCCTCATCTCTCAAATGTACCATATTAGTCTCTCATCTTTTAAAGATATCCCGCTATGGTCCCTGGCCGTCAAATTTAACGGAATCTAATTAAAGTGGACGGAATATTCTGCTAATTAGGGGTTAAAAAAAATTCATGTACTTTAATAATTTTCCATTATTAAAAAGACCATGGTATAACTAAACAAAAATCAAATATTAATAAACCAACTACTAATTATTCAAAAAGAAAATCAAATGCAATAAATATATTTTCTGTTTAGGTATTAAAATGGAAAATATAAATAAAAAGAATTTGCATGAATCTTAATCAACATTTTTTTTTTGGTTATTATAACTAATTGATTTTTCTTTTTCACTTATCAAACTTGATTATAATATTTTTGTTATTTTGTTATTTTTTTTATTTTCCACCATGTTTATTTGACAATGTTTATGATAAACTCACTTTTCATTAACTTATATTCAAAGTCAAATTCAAAATGCACTACATTTCAAAATTTAAAGGATATATTCAACTTGCATTGTTAATTTTTTTTCTATTTCTGAACAATTAATTGTTGCTTTATTAGTATTTTTATTTCCTTTAGCTATAAAAAAAATCATATTACTGAAGTACATGATATTTCAATTATTGTTAAATTATTATAATACATGATTTTTTTTTTTAATTTTACCTCATCTTAGTGGAATATTCCATCCAATTTAATTAAATTTCGTTAAAACTTAACAGTCAGAAATCATAGTGAGATCTTTTTAAAAGATGAGGGACTATCATGGTGCATTTAAAAGATGAGGGATTAAAGTGGGATTAAAAATAAAAATAAGAGACTAATGAAGAAATTTGGCCAAGAAAATATTACTACACTAGTTCTACCATAGTTGCGTTACATATCAAACCATCTTTTTGGAAGGGTAAATTGGTCATACTATAATAAATGAATGCTTGAAGAGAAAAAAAAAAACGATATATCTATTAGAGGGATTAAATGCATCTTTGATCTCGTAACTTAGGTCATTTGACATTTTCATTTTTAACTTTTTAAAGTGGCATTTTGGTCCTGCATTTTTTTAATTTTCGCAATACCGATCATTTTTTCGACATAATTCACCTCCATTGATGAAATGGGTAAATTCTGACAAAAAAAAATATTGAAATCACATAAATTAAAAAGATGTAGGACCAAAATATTACCCTAAAAGTTAAAGGACATAATTGCTAATAAAAATGAGTCAATGGAACAGTAGTCCCAATTTTAAAAAGTCACGTAAGATGTACATGCATTTTCTCGACGAGAATGTGAACTTCGATGAAAAAAAAATTGAACTTACAAAAATTAAAAATATATTTTACCAAAATATTATTCTAAAAAGTTAAAGAACGCCGTTTGATCTGAGGTACCAAAAATGCACTTAAGCCTTTATTGGAGTATTATATTCTTGTTAATTTCCATCACTAAATTAAAGCTAAATTTTGTGCTATAATCACCCATAAATACCATTCTTTAAATATATATATATATATATATATTAATCGTCATCCTACGTGGTTCTGATTAGCATATAAAATAAACTGCAATATGAGATGAAAAGCAAAAAAAAAAAATTAGAAAAAAAATAATTGTGGTGTGAAAAAATTAAAAAAAAAAGTTTATAAGAAGAAAGAAACGGTTAAATGGAGTGAGAGAAACAAGAAGTAGTAAGTTGACAAGAAAAATTATTATAATGGTAAGATTATTAAAAATACATTAAAATTACTATTCTAACCATTCTTTCTAAAGAAAGAAATGAATTTGGGTATTCAAAAGTTAATATGACAAAAGTTTTTTTTTAATAATAGTACAGTAACATATTTATAAATAAAATTAAAATATTGAATAAATATAAAATTATAATAAAATATTCTGAAATACAAATAAAATTTAGTAATTAATAAACCATACATGTAAATGACGTAATAGATTCCTATTACAACACTTAATATTTTTCCTTTTTTTTCATGCATGGAAAATTACTATACTTTATAATAATATTATTTTATGAGAAAGCAAATAAACTTTGACATACTACAAATTAAATAAATAATAATATCTATAGTAGTAATCAAAAGTGATCCAGCATCCACATCTCTTTCACACTAGTCAGGCAGTCACCAACACCCCCACCCCCGCCCCCCCACCCCCCACCCCCACCCCCTCCTCTTCTTTCTCATTATTATAACCATTTTTACTAAAAAAAAATAAAGAAATATAGATACAGTGGTTTTGTACATATATATATGATCAAGGGTAACTTCTGCAGATACACACTCTCTCTCTTTCTCTCTCTCTTCGCGACTGTGATTTGAGCATTAATTCTTCGTTAATATAATTTGATCACAGCAATGGTGCCGAAGGTAGAGAAATTAAACGGCAGTCCAGGTACGGAAACACACACTTCCATAGATATCTCGACGACGGCGTCCAGAGTTCCGGCGGCTGATGCAACAGTCCAGACTGCGGCGGCGGTGGTGGTTGCTGATACAAAAGCTCAGAGCTCCAATGATCGCCTCGACGAGGTACATCTATATATATGTGTGTATGTATAGTTTAACTGTGTGTTTAGTTCTCGTTTTTGGGGTGTTCTATTGCGGAGTTGCTGTGTGTAGTGCGTGAAATGTGAGTGTGATGAAAAGAGAATTTTCTGGTGGTGGTTTTTTTTTTTTAAAAAAAAATTGAAAGTGATAAATTTTATTAAATGAAAATAAAGTGATTATATTCAGTTATATCGGCTATTAATATCGAACAGAGATAATTATAAATAATTGAATCAGTAATATCACATAAATTAATATTTAGCTATTACAACAAAAAATTATACTTACTATACAGTAAAAATAACATCAATCCACGCAGGGGTTTGAACCTATGACCTCTGTGATCATGGGGCCTCAACTTCGCCAACTAAGTTAGGCCTGCTCGGCATGGTGGGTGATGGCTAAGTGAAAATTTTAATTCAACTAGAATTAATTATACGATCAGTGTAATATCTTTATAATGATCAATTAGATGATAGATGTGATATTTTTATAATGTGATTAGTTTAATTCGATGAAATTTAACGCGAGCAAGAGTTCGTGTTAAGAGATTTGGTAGGTGTAGCATCAATGGCAGCCCATAGGTTCACCGACTAATGTTGCGGTGTGGGTGCCCACATTGGATAACACATGCAAAATAAATAGTTGAATATCAAAATATCAGCCTGAAATTATCAAAAACAGAAAATGAAAAATATCTGCTGAGCCGAAAAAAAAGAGAAAAAAAAAATCACTTTGAATTAGGTCTGGTAAATTTTGAAAAAATCATGTGATTACTATAGAGATATTGATAAATTATATCATAACAATAATAATATATAGATAAAATCAATCGAATTTTTTATAGATTTTATGTTGTATATTATATTTCGTTATATATACATCATGTGTATAAAATTCATGTAAAATGCAAATTCATTATATATATACATCATTTGTTTATTTTAATTTGATATTTTAAGTATAAATGCAGATAAGTTTATGAAACCTTTTTTTTGTTTAATTATATTCAATTTTGGATCTTATGAACTTACACAATAATGTGAAATTTTAGATAAAATCATAAAAAAAAATCAGAAAATGCTTAATACCACTAACTTCTAGGTGTTGGCCCAGCGATCTCTAATGTAGATTTTGTGGGCCTGTAATATTTAATGCGAATGGTGGACGATCAAGTGACCTAGTAGTTGCACTTTGTTCTTGTAAAAGATTGATCACGAATTCGAATAAAAAAAAAACGTAGAAAATTTACTTTAGTAGTATAAAAAAAGAAAAATATTGAATGCCAACCCTAACACCTACCTCCCAAGCAAGCCAAAAAAGAGAATCATATTTATGGTTTTGAATAATGCATGTCAATGTCTTGAGTACTAAAACTTTCCTTTATCATTATTATTATTATTAATAGAAGCTTTCACTATTGCAAGTTGTGGGTTTTCAATTAAATAAATAAATAGCTTCATCATCATGATAATGCCTCCATTTCCAACATAATAGATGAGTAGAAGGTTCATGTACTAAGTATCCACTTGACAAGGAGGGCCATTCTTGTTTTTCCCATCATTGTGACACTAAATTATAACTAGCTACCAAATTATATATCAAGCAAAAGGAGGGTTATTTTAATTAGGGATAATTATATTTATACTATCTGATTTATGGTCTTTTTATATAAATTACTCTTATTTTTTGCATAATTACAGAAATCACTTCTTACGGTTGAAAAACATGAGTAGTTTGTGTAATAATATTGACATTTGGGGGGAGGGCTTATGTGTAATTTTTTTAAAAAAAATTGTGGTTTGTGTAAACGATGTCAACGTTTTTTGGTGGACGTATGTGTAGAAGAGTGATTTGTGTAAATAAATCATAAATTAGGGAGTATATATGTAATTATCCATTTTAATTATTAAAGCATGAATTTATATACCATTGTGGGCTCGGATCTTTTATATGTTTATTATTTGAAAAATAATATTAATGGTAAGTTACTAAGTAATGAATTAATAATATTAAATTTATCAGTAATGATGTGTATTAAATGACAATAATTTCTTTTTTCTTGCTTGTCAAAACATAATTTTATTCATTCAATATTGACAACTATATTTATTGCCACTAAGTCTTATATCAACTGTATAACTGTGAATAATTATGTAACAGTGACAACTTTATATACAATTTCTTATTATTCAATTACCAACTGTGGCAACTTTAATATTCTCACTAATTTCATAACTTATAGTAATTTTATTTCACAAATAGCACTGTCATATATGTAAAATATTTTCTAAATATAATATTTTTTTTATATTATATAAAATAGAGTACAAAATAATAATTTGAAATCAAGAATTCTTGGATATGAGGGTCAATGTCACGTGGACATAGCATAGGGATATGGACCAATGAGGGGAAGGGCAATTTAAATGATGAGATGTTCTCCCACGCTTAGATGGGCCATTGATGTCAAGAATCAATTAGTCACAATTGGTTGCCCTAATTTTTGGGGCATTCATCATTTCAAGAACACAATCTAATACTACACATGGGGTCAAACAAACTCAGCGTGTGAACACCCTTTATCTTAAAGTTTTATTTTTTGGCTTTCTGAGTTGTCATATATTGATACGAGTTTCATTAAATGTGTGGGTATTATTTTATTTTAATAATTATCAATCTATTGTAATAATAATTTTTTTAATAAGTCAATTATAATTGTTTTATGATGTTAATACCGACTATTATAATAAATTTATATTAATTAATAATTTCAAATATCTTATATTCAATCTTTTCTAATATATAGAACACTTTTATAGATTCTTTTTCATATATATATAGAACACTTTTCTAGATTCTTTTTCATATATATATATATATATATTGTCGGTTCCCAATCTATGGAAAAGGAAAAAATATATAAGAAAAAAAGAAAGAAGTAAAAATCACTTATCCCAAGTCAAAAAAGTATTCTATTTAGCTTTTGGGTCACTGAAATTCAAAGTTCAAACATGATATAAAAGGTAGTGCATCTTATACTTATAAAATATCCGTAATGAGACTTAACTTAAATTGGCAGAATTGAGACCCCATAATTCTTAAGTCTGTGGGTTCAAATTTCGTCAAGGTGGGATGTTGTTCTAATTAATAGTAGGTGTAATTGTACTTTATAATAGGTGATTATAGATTATTATAGTTGTTGGTAAGTTATTAGATATATCATATTTGATATGAATGATTGTAATCGATTTATTTAAAATAAATAATAGTTCATCGGTCCATTTTAAAAAATAAAAAAAAAATTGAAGCCCTTTAATTGGCTAAATTTTCTTTTGTTCAACTTGGACCAACTTGTACTTGTTCTCCTCTAATATAAAATTGTCCTATTGCTAGCGGCAATTGATGCGCGTGCACATATAAAATATAATTCTTACAATAAAAAATATCTATACTATTATAAAATCAAATTTTTTGGCGTACCAACTTTTGAATGTCCAAATTTACCCTTCAATCAACTTCTTTCCTTAAAAAAAGCTATTGGTCAGAAAAGTAATTTTGTTCTTTTTTCTCTCAACCCACTACTCCACGTTTTTCTCATATCACTCCATCTTTCTTTCTTCTTATTAACTTTTTTTTTCTCATTCCTTCATAATTTTTTTTTCTTTACATTTCACGCAGTTCTTTTTATATACTCGCGAGTACCGCATGCAACGACAACTAGTATATATATAAAAAAAGAATGATGTTACTTAGTTAAAAATTTGAGGTATAAATTGATTTAAATAAAATATAAATTAAAAGTAGTTATATCTAAAAAAAAGTTTTATTAACTGGAAGCAAAATTTTTCTAAAAATATAATAAGGTTGAAAAATGTATATAATAGGGTACTTAAAAGTGTGGATCTAAGGAAGCAAGTTTTTAATTAAATTTATTTTTTGAAAAAAAAAATGGCATTTTAGCCAACTAGTATTTTGTCCATCAAAGTTAGTTACTACACACCCATCCCACTTAATTAATATATAAGGGTAAATTACAGCAACTTTTACGAGATTTGGTTTATAAACGCCTCTTATTGTTTAAAAAATTACAAATATTCCTATGGAATTTGTAACTTTTAACTAAATGCCTGAAATTGATTGTTTTGTCCTTAAATTTTTTTTATTAAAATTATAGAAAAATAAATCGAGACAAATTACATTATTGCTCATCTGTGTAAAAACTTAAGAAACCTCTCTGTCCGCATTGTAGTCCAAATTTTTTCTAAGAATTAAATAAAAAAATAACTCAGTGTATACGGGCATTTTGGTCAGTTCACCCATAAAAAATCAATGGAAATGAGTTATTTGTTAGATGAACAAGCTTTAGGGGGATATTTGCAATTTCTCAAATAATAAGAAAATTTATAATTATGTCAAACTTTAAAAGAAATAACTGTAATTTACCTTTAATATATTATTTACTAATCAAGTACACTCAATGCGGAGCGTGCGTAATTCAAATTTCGTATTAAAATATTAGATCCAAACATTGCCTAAAAAAAACCTATATAAATGGCATAGGCCCAAATTTAAGTAGATAATAGTTGGAGTTCCAGCTGAAACAGTCTTTGGGCTGCTTCTTGTTCAGCTTGAATTCAAGAGTCCAAACTCTGAAACTGAAACAGCTCAATCTCATCATCATCATCATAATAATAAATGGAGTCGGGCCCTTGTCGACATTCCCGTCACGGAATCTTATGCTGTGGGGTGAGTGAGATCCAAGTTTTCAAAGGAATAGCGTGACTCGAATTGTCAGAAAATATAGGTGGAAAGAGATTCTCATCGTGCGTGAGGACACACAGAAATCAATGCAAAATAAATATACCAGTTGAACTTTTGGTAGAGTGAAACTTTTCACACACAAACAGCTCTTCTGTTCATGGGGAGCTTCAGTTAGATGATGGCGCCGAAGAGTAGGCCCTCTTGCGTTTCCTGGTCTGTCTCGCTTTCTTTTCTGCGGGTTTTGTTTCCTTGTGCTGTTGTTTATTTTAGTGTAGATTTTCAGATCTCAAGAATTTGGCATTTGGTTGACTTGACAGTTTGTTCTTGGGTTGTTCTTTTTCGGGATTTTGCCTTTTCTGGGTGTTGCTATTTCTGGAATTTGGCGGAACTAGTTTTAAGTGAATAAAGGTTGCCTTTTTAGCATTTGACTTTTACTGATTACTTTCATTTTTCTGGGTTTTGCGTCTTGAATTCATATCCGTTTCTTGATTTTCGAGTAGTTGTTGTCGGTGCGTGATTTGGGATTGGAGTTTACGGCAATTAACATAGTAAAAGTTGGTGTGAATAGCTTTCTCTTGCAGATTTAGTTCATCAAGAGTTTGCTTTAGTGACCCCACTTTATACAGAAGATTTCTGTTCATGAAGTCTTGAATTGATCGATATTGTGCTCATGTTATTGCCTGGTATTAGACTTGTTTTAGTTCAGTTATGTTGATAATTGGAATATGAATGCAGAAATTGAGGGGAGCAGGAAGTGGGCAAACTACTATTGCAATGGGGGAATACCATGGTTCTGACTACATAGGGATTAACGAAATTCCTTCTCCGGGAGCAAATCATGGTAGGAAAGTCTCAGTTTTACCCCTTATTTTCCTCATATTTTATGAGGTTTCAGGGGGACCATTTGGTGTCGAGGATAGCGTGAGGGCTGCCGGTCCGCTTCTTGCCCTTGCCGGGTTTTTGATATTCCCATTGATATGGAGTGTTCCAGAAGCCTTAATTACTGCAGAGATGGGCACAATGTTCCCCGAAAATGGTGGTTATGTAGTTTGGGTTTCGTCGGCTTTGGGACCGTTCTGGGGTTTCCAGCAAGGATGGATGAAATGGCTGAGTGGGGTAATTGACAATGCCCTTTACCCTGTTCTGTTTCTTGATTATCTGAAATCGGGTATCCCTGCATTAGGCGGTGGTCTGCCTCGGGTTATAGCCGTTCTAGCCTTGACGATCATCCTCACGTACATGAACTATAGAGGTTTAACCATTGTGGGATGGGTTGCTGTGCTGCTTGGGATTTTCTCAATTCTTCCTTTCGTTGTCATGGGGTTCATTTCAATCCCAAAGATAAGGCCTGAGAGATGGTTAGTTGCAGATATTCATAATGTGGACTGGAATTTGTATCTCAATACTCTTTTCTGGAATCTGAATTATTGGGATTCAATAAGTACTCTGGCAGGAGAAGTACAAAACCCAAAGAAAACTCTTCCGAAAGCTCTGTTTTATGCGTTGATTCTTGTGGTTCTTGGGTATTTTTTTCCTCTACTGACTGGGACGGGGGCTATTCCCCTGCACCGTGAATTGTGGACTGATGGTTACTTCTCGGATGTAGCGAAACTGCTTGGTGGAGTGTGGTTGAGATGGTGGATTCAGGGAGCTGCAGCTATGTCAAATATGGGGATGTTTGTGGCTGAAATGAGCAGCGACTCGTTTCAGCTTCTTGGCATGGCTGAAAGAGGAATGCTCCCTGAATTCTTTGCCAGGAGATCTCGTTATGGGACTCCTCTTGTTGGGATCCTATTCTCAGCTTCCGGTGTGCTTCTGCTGTCATGGCTGAGCTTCCAAGAGATAGTAGCTGCAGAAAACTTCTTGTACTGCTTCGGAATGATGTTGGAATTTATAGCATTTGTGCGGCACAGAATTATTGCCCCTACTGCGCCCCGCCCTTACAAGATACCAGTCGGGACAGTTGGTGCCATCCTAATGTGTGTTCCTCCGACCTTATTAATCTGTGTCGTCTTGGCTTTCTCCTCGCTCAAAGTCATGATTGTCAGTCTCGTTGCAGTTATGCTTGGGCTCATACTGCACCCATGCCTCACTCACTGTGAGAAGAAAAGATGGCTTAGATTCTCCATAAGTTCCAATCTTCCAGATATTCACACCGCCCATGCGAATGAAAATCTCATGGACTGATGCTTGTTCCACGTCGATGCTGATGCAACTCAGTCCCCCCGGTGTGCAATCCCGTTTGATGTTGGAAGTCGTTGGTCGGAAGGAAAATGCCAGCTTCTTCAAATTTATGAGCTTCTTCCACTGCTTCATACTTGTTCATTCTCAAGAGTAGCTTGTCAAAAGTAACAACAGCATTTGCAGAAACAGATGGCAATTCTTCTTCTTTCCATAGTTCTGTGGATTTTGTGATGAAGTGTGTAACTTATATAGGTCAAGTGGAGAACAGTTTGCAAAACTTTTTGCAGCTGCTTCATTCCGGTAGGAAACCGCAGGTGCTTATCGATGGGACGACACCTGAACCTAACTCAGAACCCCCCTTAGTTTTAGCTTTGTTGATGAACAATATCGACCAACAGAATGCTGTAAATTGCCAGTTTTTTCCGTTTGCATACATATATCTATGTAATGGTTTGTTTTTCTTACAATCTCTGTTCGTTGTGACAGATTTATGGAGATTTCCTTCTTAAATGTTCTTATTACTCATTTAAGTAAGGTGGGAAAGTTAATGAACTCTTCCCTCCCTTTGTGGTTTTCTTAATAGTTTCTGAGGGAGTTGCATCTCGCAACAATATATCCACATGCTAAGGCAACTTATCAAATGGAACTTTAAACAAGATTTACAGGTAAAATATATAAGAAAATGCCGTTAAAATTTGTTCTAACAAGTGGTTCAGAAATCTTGTCCAAGTTTGGAGCTTAACATCTTCAGTTCTCAGGTAACTGCCAGCAGCAAGTCAAGAAATGCATCAAACTTACACATTGGTCACTAACACACCCGTGCTCTTTTCGTGCACCTCATTCTTGGATTCCACGGCAATGGCTCAAGAATGAAGTGATTTTATTTGGAGGAACTACACAGAGAGAACGGAACGGGAGCCAATGCCCCAAGAACAGCCCATATCGTTTTGACCTAATCCACAGTACACTATGACCAGACCAACTATTACGGAACAAAAACACAGCACAGTGGGAGCTGCAAAACTTTCATCTTCACCTTCTCAATACTCAAATGTCAGCTGCAAGAAAGTTCCCTGGTAAAGCTACCTGCCAATTGAAAATTATTATCAGCATCCATTAAGCATTTTTCTGTCAATAGAATAAGACAAACATTCTCTAGACAAACATAGGCAAGACCCATTTTTGACATCAACCAAACACTAGAGGCAGAAAACAGGAAACGATAACAATTTACTTGGTTCACCCTAAATTAGACCAACAGTCAATGTGCACCATCACGAAATCATTGTTTCCATCAGATACAATCCACTTCTGATCGTATGCACACTATTAAGTAGGTGGTCCTCCAATTGAACCAACCCGGCAACCTCCACAAAAACCCCAACAGAAAGGGAAAAAACAAAGGTTTCGAGGAGAAAAGAACAGAAAAGTTAAGTACCCTCTCTCCTAGCTTGAATGCAGGAAGACCCTTATAAGGGCATGTACTGCACCGGAAAGCATCACCAAGACCACACTGCACAAACAGCATTAATATGTTAAATTACAAGAAACTAAGAGCAGAGTTCTAAAAAGATGCGGAAAAGCCCATAAAGCATGCAAGGGTGAAAAATCACTAGTAGTGAACCTCAGCCAGCATATTAGCAAGTTCAGATTTCATGATACCTTGTGTAGGGCTACATAACGAGAATCAATTACAAAATCATATTACATGCATTGATTAGAAACAATGAAGTGTTCAGGAAATCTATAGGCGAACTAATACTGATCAAGTTTAAGCACGCACAATAAAGCCAATAAGTAAGGGAAGTGCCATATAAATTTTCAATGGAAGCGTGAAGGATCCACAGATTGATTACAACAAAATTCCTACACCTAAAGAGGGAAGTTGACTGTCATAAGCACTATTAGAAAGATCATTGTTTGTTTTTTGCTGTTCGATTGTCCTTTGGGAGACCACTAATGATATACATCTTATGGTGATAAATCAGGATATAACTTACAGCTAATCTAAACAAACATATTTATCTGCGAACTGTAGGTTGCAAAGGCACCTAAACCCAGGCTTAAAAGAAAGGGGGAAAGAAGAACTTGTCGCACGCACAGTTCGATATGATCAAAATTCAAAAGGACCAAGTTGCCACTTGTCAGGATGTTTGGCATTTCTAAAGCCAACCTGTGAACTTAGCATTATCATGTAAATTAGGACATACATTTCCACAAGCAGATTGAGGATTGTTGAGCTGATCCATAGTAATTCCAAGCTTCTCGACTTTCTCCTCTGCTTCAGCCCTTCCACAAGTGCAATTTTTGCAAGCTTTTCTTGTGCTCCCAACTTCACAATCACCTATTGCAAAAGCATATTTCCAACTTTGTATTGTAAGACTACCAATTATTAATGAACAAACAACAAAAGATGAATGAACACTAACTAGGTGGGAGTTGGGGCTTCTTCAGATCCTCCTCCGTCAAGAGGCTATCCTCGTCAATCAGATCGACATCATCATCAACCTGAATTTTAGGCAGGACTTGCGAGGTTTTTTTAATTGAAAAGGATGAACCAATCTTCCATGAAGGCTTCTTTCCTATTACCTGTCCGAACAAGATCATAAAATCAACTTGAGGTTCAACGAATACAGTTTAGCATATCATAGCGAAATTCCATAAATATTATTATATTCATAAGCATAAACTAGATAAAAAAAATAAGCTTGAAATAATACAAATTAATGGAACATCTTTTTCTGGATGGAACCAAAAACTCCATTTTGACCAATAAAGAAATGCATAACCCAGACTACTTAATATCTTGCCATAAATTTAAACAAACAAGATGATGATGTTAATAGACAGCCAATGAGTGCATCCCGAACATATCAAAACATCATTAGCATGAACCACTAGTAAAAGTTCAAATTCACAAGTTCTACACTTCTGCGCCCTACTAATGGTAACCTTCTGCTGCTGAAATGGATTGCCCACTGATATATTGAGAATGTTAAATTTCATAAGGAGCATGTTATATCAACAAACAACAAGGACAAACATTGCCAAAAGAATCAAGGGAGAGACGCACCCCAACAGACTGGCTACCAGAAGATTGTATGTCCAGAAATCCAGCCAGCAGTAACTTACGCTCAAGAGAAGAGTTTGCCTGTGATGAACCCAAACACTTTTAACTTATGTGCTTGACATAGAAGAAGACTTACAATGACTATATTCTCCACCAAATAATAGATGATATTGGAAAAACAAAATAGCATTTGCACCTCCTCAGACTGAGAAGTCAAATAAAGAAGGATTCTTCCACCAGGCTTTAACACTCTCGAGAGGCTGGCAAGCAATTGATCGCTGGGAAATTCCAATGATTTACAGATGGAAACAACATCATCTATAGATGAAGATTCCACTGACAATAGACCTGCCATAAGACATCAAATATGCAAACACACAGATCAATAGCCCTTCAAAAAGGAAAGTTATGCAACATAGCCTTTATACCCTTCGGAAACTTAAGATGCTTCAAAACAAAGATAAAATGATCTGTAATTTAGACATGAACTGTAATGAACTTCAGATAACAATCTATCTACATACAGCTGCAGGAGATATGTGTGTGTGAAGTTACCACCAATTATTCCAACAGAACTTACTTTCCATTCAATCTACTACAGCAGCAATTTGTCTTGTTATAACCAAATTGGATTAAATAGGCTATATAGCATAATCAAGCAGAGATTGTGGCAATGATAAACAACTTTATCACAGTAATTCCGATTCATATCATAGTGAGAAAAATTAAAAAATAAAAAATAAAATATGAACACAACATTGATAAATTACTTCAATGCAGAGTAATTACTGCATAGTTGACGAAAAGAGACAAGAATTTACTGTCCAAAGAAGCTTGAGTAATAATCAGAGGGTCAATCTGTTCAACTCCCTCCTTCCTCACCACCTTAACTGCATCAAAAATTGCACTCACAGATACAGCTACCTGATCCGTGACCACCAACAGTTTCTCCTGCTCCATTTCAGTTCCCTATAGAAAAAAAAAAAGCACAAAAGAAGAGAGGTTAAGAAGAAAAAATTGTATTTCTTAGCAGAAAAACCTCCCACCTGAAAATTCAGCAATATATTCGAACTCATTTATTCACGATTATTTCCCAAAAAAAAAAACAAATTCCACACAATGGCAAAGCGTAAGAAACTATTTAGGGCTTTTTCCACCGTTCACCATTCAGACAACCCAAGGCCTCTCTAATTAAGAATACATAAAATACGCCTAATCCCACTGACAGTTTGTCGCAGACAAGAAAGAGAAGAGCAGTATCCTCAATAGACACAGCGGCTTACCGCAGAGGATGCAGACCTCGAATCGAGAAGCAACCGGCGGCCGGCGATCGGCGGAAAACGGGAAAGAATTCCGGTTAATTTGTCAGAAGATGACTGAATTTTGGGTGAGCAAATTGAAGTTGGTAACGTATTTTAATGGGGTTGGAATTGGAATTGGGGTTTTGGGTCTCCTCGCCGACTTACTGTTGCGTAGTTGAGAAAATTAGGCAGCTTTCCTATTTTGATTTTCCACTCAAATAACAAACACCGCCTCATATAAATTTACGGTAAATTATATTAGGGCAAATTTCGCTTTTCGTCCTATTTTGTCCTTTTTTTTTTAATAAATTAATTTAGTTCTATGATTTTATTATTTGTGACAAATTTATTCTTGTAAATTTTTATATAACAATTTTAATTATGTATGTATTTTACTAAAATATATTTAGTCTAGTAATTTGTAAAAATGATATTTTTAATCCTATTGTGTCAGGGAGTGAAATATAATTATCAAAGAAAAGACACATAAAAACACGCATAATTACTAACACTTTTAAAATCTTAATTCACGAATCATACCCTAATTCCTCATTTCGGTCCTGGTTTCCCTAAAACCCCAAATGACTACGCATTAAAAACTTCACAAAACTAATCTATGCAAATCAAGCAAAAAGAACACAGAAATTGGTTTCATTGGATTTTGGAGAGCATAAAACGATATCACGAAGAATAGAAAGCACGATTTTGAAAAAAAAAAATTGCGGAGTAGAGACAAAAATCATTGGGCAATGCCTGGATACTGTAATCTTTGTCTCAATTCATAAATAGGATCAAAATTGGTGGATTTGGATGAAAAATTAGGGTTTCATAGAGGAAGAGAAAGTTGAAATCTCGGGTTGAGAATGTGCGGGATCGTTGTAAAAAATGCATTTTAACTATTCTATTCCCTGCAATACCAACATCTCCGTGAGTGAGCATCACACGATTTTTTTTTTGCAACCAATTTTTTTTTTTTAGCCACAAGCAAGACTAAAAGTGTCCATTTTTATAAATTATAGAACTAGATGTATTTTAGTAAAATACATACAAAACTAAAATTATTCTATCAAAAGTTATAAGACTATATGTGCTCAATATAAAATTACAGGAATAAATGCGTTTATTCAAAACATAAAGGACGAAAAGTGCAACATACCTATAGTTACAGGACGAAAAGTGAAGCTTTGCCCTATTATATTATCATTTTCTAAATATTATGTTTAATTACACAAATATCCCCTGTTCTTTATAAAATTACAAATGTGTCTCTTAGGTTGTAGTTGTAAAGGTCTGATTACAATGAAATAACTTTACTAACTTAGTATACTCCATGTTCAATGGCGAAACTTTATATCAACACCTCTTTAAGGAGTGCACTTATAATTTTACTAGCCGTTGTGGCACTCCTTTCTGTGCGCATATAATGAATTTTTTTGTGCTTTAAAATGTATTATTATAAACAAGAGCAAAATATAAATCAATACATCATATTTTTATTAAAAAAACAAAGGAAAGAATGAACGAAAAGAAACTAATTTATTAACTAATGTAAAATTTAGAAGTTAAATAAGTTAGTTATCTTATCGGTTGAAGGACATTTTTGACTTCACAGAAAATAGTGCAATGGTGTCATTAACCACATTTTGTGAGCATGGTGGACATGTCCTTTCTATACTAATATCGATAAAATATAGTGGTATTTGTGTAATTAGACCTAATCTCATAAACATTTTATGTAATTTAACTAAAACCTAAACAAAAGCTCACCCCCTAAACCTATGACTAGATTCTTTTTTTAATCTTATTGCATCTTTTATTATAGGGTAAATTACGACCGATTCTCATAAGGTTTGATATAAATATTAATACCCTCTCCTTAGTTTTTATGTTCGATGAAATTATATAATTCTTGGATTTGTCCAAAATTGTCCACTTTACCATTCTTTATATTTTTATTAAAAAAATTAAAAATTATCAAAAAACCGAACGAGGTAGACGGAAAAAATTGTCACGTAGTCCATAAAAAATTAAATTATTTTAAAAATAAATAAAAATTATGATTTATAATCCATAAATGGTATTTTGGCCAATTTACCATAAAAAATAGATGGAAAACTAACGAAAACTAAAAAATTTGGCTAAGTTATTAGACGATCATTAAAAATCAAGGAGTATGATAAATTTTTCAAACAATGAGAAAATATTTGTAACTATTTTAAACTTAAGGAAGTTCGTTGTAATTTACTTTTTATTATATTATACACTTCTGTTAGGAAATCGATGAATTATTATTTATTTCGAATAAATCAGCTACAATCATTCAAATAAAATATATTATATATAATAACTTATCGACAACTCTAACAATGTATACTAATACTATAAAGTAAAACTACACTTACATTATTATATTATACATGTTACATGTATAATAATACATCATGTTGCTAACACTCATTGTCAAATATGGAAAACAAGGACTAATGAGATATTTGCAAAAGTCAAAAATAAGTATTTATTAATTTATTGTTGAAAATAAATTGAATTTGTTGTATTTGGCCGTGTTATTAAATTCGGCTTCCGCCTTGTTGTATTTGTACTCTACCTTTTATATTAATGAAAATTTACATTCCCTCTAAATAAGTTGGATTTTTGTTTAAATTGTGCTATTGGATTGTCTAAATTAAATTAATTTATGGTCAGTTTGATTGGGATGAAAAGTGGGTGTATAAAAAAAGTGAAAGTAAAAATGGATGTATAAAAATAAAGTTGTTGTTTGATTAGGGAGAATAGATGGATGAGAAGTAAAAGTGAATGTATATGAAATCACTCTGGATTTCAATTTTATTCTATCCAAAATTGAGCGAAAAAATGAGAGTATAAGGTTAAAAAAGACAAAATCGTGTATATTTTATTTTTATTTACTCTATTGCTCATATACCAAATTTTCCTCCGACTCTTTTCTCATTCTCACTAATAATACCGGTACATAATATTTAAAAAAAGATAACCAAATCACCAACAAATGTGCTGATGTTTGGTTTCAATTTATTTATTTGAGGGCACTAGTAGTAATTTTTATTTTATTTAAATTGAATAATTTAAAATAAACGAGCAATATCAATTTTGATAAATAGTTTTATTAATAAAAATATTATTATTTTTGTTTGATGAATAATTTTATCAATAAAAAATATTTTTGTTCTTGTTTGATAAATACTTTATTAATATAAAATTAATATTTTTTCCTCAATCTATTTTCCACGTATTAATCAGAGAGAACTATTTGAAATTTCAATCATAACAAATAATTCGAAGAAAAATTATTATTTTTTCTTTCTCCCTCAATCTTTCACTTTCACTTTTTTTCTTATTTGAATCAAACGAACCCTTAAATAAAAAATTTCCTACCAATTTATACCATTTATTCATAAAATTATAAATACTAAGCTGTTTCCGAAGCTGGTTGAGCTACCCCAAGAGAAAAATCGCGTTACTGATACAAAACGCGCGGTTTTCATCTTCATCATGCTTTTATTTAGTTTAGCGTTTCATATTCAAAGCCCCAATTATCAGCTCCTCCGTGATTTAAACAGCGTCCATCCATGGCTATGGCCGCCTTAATCACACCAAAACCCTGAGCACTGAGTAGTCTTTGTTTGGATTCTCTCAATTATCCGATTGAAAATGGGGAAGAAGCCGCCGGCAGCAAACCCTAATTCCGGGAACGAGGAGCTGCACGCGGCGGCTCGATCGGGGGACCTGAAGGCGGTGCATGCGATATGCAGCGCCAATCCGCTCGGCGTCAACTCACGTGACAGGCACTCCCGTACTCCGTATCCTTTCTCTATTTTATTTCGATGTTGTTGTTTCAACGTTTTCCTCTTACTTCACCAGTACGAATTTTGCTATTACTTTGCTTAGAGTTTTGATTTCGTACTCAGGGAGCTTGCTATTGGTTTATGAGTATTTCTGAGAGTTTCCTTCTAATTATTAGCGTTAGATTGTTTGAAGGTAGTGGAATTGGGAGTTTTGAAACTTGAATTAGTCAGTAGAATTGCTCGTTTGTTAGGGGTTTTGATTGGCTGAAAAATTGCACTTAATTTATTTGTGGCGATTTGAATGAGTAAAAGAGTACATATGTTATCAATTTGCTAATTGATTTATTTGTTTTAGGAATTTTGCCTGAGCCGCTCAACTATAACAAAAGATTATTTCTACTTCCTTAAACTTAATGTTGATGCTGAGGAAATAAATTATGAAGTAAAAATTGGTGAAAATATACCAAATGATCACAAATAGGACACCACATGCCCTATATGATAATGATACCGATCTAGTATAGGAAATGCTCCTATCATTTAGCTAAAAGAACTACTAACATCATCATGTATGCTGGCTTCAAATTGTCCCAGGCTTCCGTATTTAATATCTTGATAATTTAAACCCATTTATGCATGTTCGAAAGCATCATTTGTTACACCTGTGTGTATTCAGAGATGATTCTTCATCAATTTGGTTACATTAGAGTTCAGTAGTGTGTTTCAACCTGACGATAATATTCATTATACTGAATGCCATTTTGTGCCCCTGACTTCTGAATACAGTTAAGTATTGATGTTTTATCTTATTAGTATTGTGTCAGCATAATGACTTGCAATTGAGTAGGACGTAACGTTGACTGTATGCACTTACTGAAGTGGACAGCTGAAATTTGAGTTTGAAGCAATAAAAAGGTTAAATATAAGTTCTGAAATACTTTTGAACTTATGCTAGTTCCTTTTATACTTTCATGTGGGTGCTTTGTCATGGGAGCTGTATAGGCATTAGTTGAATTGTTATTCAGCTACACTTTGGGTGATAGATGAGTGAATCTGTTGTTGCTTCACACCACTTAATGCATTTCCGACATTTACAACTTAGATAGGAGTTTCTAAGTTGCGATTACTTTTTGTGGTTAAGAGAAATGAATGGAAATGTACGGTGAAATTCGTTTCTCTCTAGAGCAACAAAGTAAAATAGAATAGACTAGCATCCGTGCTTGTTATTAAATTTATGTTGACAACATTACTTGACATCGGGGTATTTTGATAATTGATACAGCACTTTTTGGTGATCTGTTCTTTCCTTAAGTGATGTTGAACCATAGACTACATCTAGCAGCTTGGTCAGGACATGCTGAAGTTGTAAATTATCTCTGTAAGAACAAGGCTGATGTTGGTGCTGCTGCCATGGATGACATGGGTGCAATTCACTTTGCTGCTCAAAAGGGTCATGTAGAGGTCGTTAAGACTCTCGTGGCATCTGGGGTCTCAGTCAAGTCTTTTAATCGAAAGGGCATGACTGCTCTTCACTATGCTGCCCAAGGCTCTAACCTAGAACTCGTCAAGTATTTGCTGAAGAAAGGTGCAAACAAAGATTCAAAGAACAAGGCTGGAAACACTGCTGTCGATCTTGCAAGCAGCGAAGAAATTCGCAAAATCTTGGTTGAATATGAATCTTCATCTGGCAAAGCGTCTTTAAATGGTAAAGAAAAAGGTGAAAATGCTGAAACGGGAATATCATCTCGGGAAAAAGTGGAGGGTTCTGATAGCAATGCTGATTTGCATGGAGATGAAACTGCTGAAGAAGATAAAGATGGCACTCTAAAGAGGAAAGGCGAAGATGAAATCAAAGAAAACGAAACGGGAACTAAGAAGGCCAAGGTTGCTCTCAATCATCTTCTAGCTGCCGATGACACACAGGAAGAAGAAGAAGAAGAAGAAGAAGAAGAAGAATAGTAAACGTCCTACTAGGAAGAATGGCTTCATCGCGGTAGTTCTTCAACAACAGGTAAATTATGATGTCGTTTTCGTGGTGGTGTTGTAGAGCTAACATGCTTAATCTTGAAGCGCTTGCGTTTCAAACTTACGTTGTATTTCAGAAAACATCTAGCTTAGAAAATGTGTACCCTTGTCACAGCATGTAGTAAGAACATCAATATATTCAAATTAAGTCATTACAAACAGTCGAAATGTTAACTGCCGACATTGTTTGAATGTCGTCTTTCCTTGAAGATCTTCTACGAGGATCAGGTACATTGTCGATTCTTGCAAGGTTGGTTTCTTACAACATAGGAATGGTAAAGATAAGAGTCGTCATAAAAGCTTTAGGAGAATTCAATCTGATTCCAGAAGTTGCCACCGGAAGGAATTTAGTAGACGTCCAAACTGGAACGTGCATGAAATTTCTCCTCAGTGTCTGAAATTTGAAGGAGTATTTATAATTTTTCAAATTAAGGAATATCTGTAATTATGAGAAGAGTTTGTTGTAATTTACCCCAAATATTATGGGTGAAATTCATTTTAGTCCTGATTTTGACTTTAATTTTAACTTTAAAATGGTTCACGGCTTTTCAGTTTACTTTAAATTAGTCCATCCAATGTTGACTTTCCCATATTATTCTTATGGAATTCTTTTCTTTTTTACATAAAATCATTTAATATTAACTTTTTATTTTTAATTACAATTTTAAACTTAGAAAAATGTAATCGTTTTAATTGAATAATTTATCATTGCCCAATTACTTGGATAATAACTCGGTTAATGATAGTAATATAACTATTGTGAATTTAATGAATTTATTGAATATTTAAAATAAAAAACATTTGAATAAACAAGTTGGAGAAAAAATTGAATAAAAAAATAGAGCAAAAATATATAAATAAAAACTTCTATAATTAGAACATAAATTTATTGTAAGCTAAAATATTGAAGAATGGGATATAACTCTTTATCCATTCAAGTGTTATTTTATTTGAAAATTCAAGAAGTTCAATAATTTCATGATAGTTATGCTGATATGCCATTATTCGAATTATTATCTGTACATTTATGTAATTGAAGATTACCGTTTTTTTGTCTTGAATTTTTTTTACCATTTTATAATTTTGAATTATTTTATTAATTGGTATTCTTCTTTATTGTCAACCTATATTTCTCCTTTTATTATCTTACTCTTTTTTTCAATAATTTTTCATAACTTTCTTCTACTCTTAAAATACTGTTTTATTTATCCAATTAACATGTATATATTTATTAAATCAATAATTAGTTTCTAAAATTTAAAATTCAATGTGCATAAATATCTGAATAATTATTCAATAGTAAATTCTTTCAATTAAAATAATTATTATTTCTAAATTTATGTATGAGGGACCAAATTGCCACAAAATATGAAAAGTGAAGCACTAATGCTTTTCCATAAAAGGAAGAAATCTATTTAGGGGTAATATAATTTAAAAATGAATAGAAAAGAAAACAACTATTTTCAATTCATTTAAATGAACTTCACCCTTAATATTATGGTCCTACAAATCCAAACACAAGTTTCTATGATTCCGTCGAGGTATATAACACCATTGTCTAATATGGTACATATTTTTAATTTGATTCTTCAACTTTGCTGTTAATTTATTTACTCGCCCTTTGGTATAGAGCAATTAGCATTACTGAGCAAAACTTAAATTTTGCTCGGTTCCATTTAACTTTTTTTTCTGAAATATAAAGAGAAATAAAATTATGTAATTAATCTTAAGAATTTTTAATATGTTTACTTTTAATTGTCAAAATGATTTACCAAATATAATAAATAACACAATGATTTGGAAAGATATATCCTATTTACTGATCTTCAATTTAAGAAAAAAAACGAAAATGAAACAAGAGTCGCACAATTCTTGATTTGTAATAGCACGACAAATTAAGCAGCCAAATACGGTCTGGTTTAGAAGTTTGCTTGGAAGGAAAAATCAAACTCCGAGTAGGAGATCCTTTACTCCTATTGCCGAAACGATCATGTCATCCTATTTTCATTGACTCTCAGATAGATTCAATTCAAGAGAGTAAGGCGATGACCAATTGTATTTTCCCTTCCAATTATTTCTAATTGCATTTAGATAAACATAAATCAGTCATGGAAATAAAGGATGTCGAAAAAGGGAGAGAAAAAATGTGAGATGGATTTAGTAGAAAAGCACCACCGTGGAAGGCGCTCATCTGTGGATCCATCTCGGCGGTTGTCTGGCCGCCGCCGACTCTGGTTCGGCATTCCATTTCTGCACTCTCGTTCAAAGACTACACCATTTTTATTCTTCAGGCGAAGAAAATTGGACTAGCCTTCATATACGCAGTGCAATAACAACAAATTAAAGCGATAAACATCCATCAAAGATGGAGAAAACAACAAATTGAATGAAAACCAGAAGCTTGAGAAAGAACGTAGGGCTCGCAGCTGAAACCCTAGATTGACAACGACGCTTTGAAAGGTTGGGGGCTGGAGGTGGTATAAATAAGCGCGGAGTGGGCTGGTGGGCCTCTTAAGTGGATTTGGGCTGATGATAGGGCTTGTCAAGCCCATATCCAATCACAATTAAATGTTGAAGCATTTTTTTTTTAATAATGAGCGATGATCTATTAATTTAAAAGTGAAAAAAATACATGGACCCCCTATAATATAGAGAACATTCAAAAAAATTCCTGTGAAAATTAAAGTATCAGTTACACCCCCTGTGTTATGAAACAAAGTTCAAAAAATCCCACGAGGTCAGGATTTATTATACACGCGCGTTGACTGCGCTTGGAAGTCTGAAAAGTACGTTTTGTTTACAATTTTGATATTTTCTCTCTCTCTCCTTATATTACATATGATTTATATAATATATTATATATAATATATAATATATGCTTTAATATATTATTATATATTAAATATGTAATTTATAATAATATATTATTATCACATAATATATAAATTATTATATATGTAAATTTAAAATTAATTTTTATTTTTTTTTAAAAAAAAAAAGAAGCAATGGGGTCGCCACTCAGAGGAGGGCGAGGTGGCCGCCCCCTTTGTGGGGGCGGAAGTGGTGGGGTGGGGAGGAAGGGGGAGGTGGTGGGGGTGGGTGGGTTTGGGAGTGGGAGTGGGAGTGGGGTTTATTATTAATTTTTTAAATAATAATATTTAATTATAAATAATAATAATAGGTATATTATAAGTAATTTGTAGATATTATAAGGGTATTTTAGTCATTGTTTTTAAAAAATAAGTTTAAGTTGACCAAGGGCGGTATGAGTCATTGTTCATAATATAGGGATAATTTTTTTATATTTAATTTTTTATAAGGGGTTTTTTGATATTTTTCTCATATCATGGGGGGTCAAAATGAATTTAACCCATTTAAAAATACAGCATATTTAGATCTACCAATACCAACACTAAAGCAACCAAATAAATTCATTTTTTGATATTTTTCTCATATCACAAGGGGGTTAAAATGAATTTAACCCATTTAAAAATACAGTATCTTTAGATCTATCAGTACCAACACTAAAGCAACCAAATAAATAATATAAACATGATCCTATAAACTAAACAACTCCCTACATTCGTAGTATTCGAATCCACGACCTCTTAATTGTGAGACCTCAATCTCACCACTCGAACAATAAATCATCTGTGTTAAATGATATTTAGGGTTTCAATTTTTTCAAAATTAGTAATTATTTAGTTCATTTGACCAAAGAGTCTGAACTCAATCAAGGTAGAACTAGTAGATTGTGGCAAATTCTATTTTTGTTCATCTCAACTGGTAATAATTTTCTCTTAAATATACAACTTTTTTATTGATGTGGTAGATTATGTTCTTGCTTGCATGGAACATAGATGGCATCGCTTATAATTGAATTAATGCTATTTCATCAAAAATAGATTTTGCAAATGAGGGATTTCTAGATCATGTTCAATCGATTCCCTAGTTGTTGTATCCTAATCACAAGACTTTAACTCGTTTTAGCTTATTAACCTGCAATATCTCTGATTTTTATAGCATTCAAGGCATATCTCACACATTTCCTTGCTTATCTTACCCTATTAAAGGTTGTAATTTTTAATCAAATACTTGAAATTGACTATTTTGTCCCTTGAACTTTTTATTAAAATTTTAGAAAAGTAACCAAGGCAAATTGCATTATTGCTCATCTGTGTAAAAAAACTTAAGAAACTTATTCTTGCGCATTGTAGTCCATTTTTTTTAAAGAATTTATAAAAAAATAATTCAGTGCATAAGGGCATTTTGGTCATTTCACCCATAAAATGAATGAAAATAGGTTAATTGTTAGACGGTTACAAACTTCATGGAAGTATTTGTAATTTTTCAAACAATGAGAAAGTATTTATGATTATATCAAACTTTAAGGAATTAGCTGTAATTTATCCTTATTTTTATTTATAATATATTTAAAGATGGAAAAAATATTTATAATATAAAGCAGGGATGGCGTGTTCCAACGGAGGGTATAAATGTATATAAGAATTGATAGAAGTTTAATATATATATATTGGGCTGACTGGGCTTTCATTTGATCTGAGTTGGCCCAATTCATTTTGGGCTGTTAATTTGCAAACTGATCCAATTCACAGACGCTTTTAATACTTTATCCATCTAAAGCCTCATATCTCTCTCTCTCTCTCTCTTACACTCGCGCACACATATTTCTCAGTTCTCCGGCGACTTCCGATGGACTCTCTCACTCTCTCCACGCCGCTCGCCCCCCGCTCTCTACCCGTTTTCCGCCGCACCTTCAACCTCCAACCTCCACCACTCACTGCTCTGTTCCGCCGCTCTTCCAAACCGGTCAACCCACCGCTCAAATGCTCCCTCACTTCCTTCCACCACCAAACTCTGACCTCCTCGCCGTCGACGGAATCCCTCCTGCTCCACCTTTCCTCCTCGGCGCCGCAGAGTCCCGCCACCGCCATGCGTGGCGCCGAGGCGGATGCAATGGGATTGTTGCTCAAGGAGAGGATTGTGTTCCTGGGGAGCGGCATTGATGATTTTGTTGCCGACGCTATTATTAGTCAGCTGCTTCTGTTGGATGCCCAGGATTCCACCAAGGATATTAGGCTCTTCATCAATTCTCCTGGTGGCTCACTCAGGTGTGTGTTTATGTCCATTTGAAGTAATTGGGGGTTTAAATCTCCTGAGTACAATTCGCAGTTTCAGGGCTGAAAATTTTGTTTATAGTGATTGTTTGCCTTGCGGTATGGAACTTTAACTGGAGTTGCTCGAAATTTGGTAGTAAATTTCTATGTAAATTTCGGTATCCTAAATATCATTCTTGTGTATAACTTTGTCGACTCGGATTTTACCTTATTAAAGAAGTTAATTGAGAGTACGAAGGTTGGGAGCTAGATTTTCACAATGTGAAAGTATATTTTGATACGATACCGTCCGGTTAGCATTGGCTCTTTGATATAGATTGCGAAAGGATGGCACTGTATGATGTCAAATGTGCAAGATTTTCAGGGGCCAAGATTGGAGGAAGTATACAATAGGCTGTTCGGACATCCTTCGGGCAATTATCTTCTTTACTAATGATTGTGGAAGCAAAAGAAATTATGCGGGCATGAGAGTTGTGGTCTTATTAATTTTCACAATTTTTTCGTCCTTCTTGATAAGCGGCAAGATTTATGTTATGTATTTTCATAATATGGATGTAAAGGTTCTTGCATCAAATCAGATATAGAAACTTCAGATAAACTGATGCTGCAGCTTTGCATCTTCTTGTTCATTACTGCTTCAGACACATTTTTGACTAATTTGAATGGGTCGATGTGATGATTTTTTCGTGTTTATCTAGGGAAGTGGGTAGAAGTGAAGTCATCAGATAAGTTGAGTAGAGTTCCTTATATGTGGCTTCTCTTTAACCATATATTTTGGAATTTGCCATAAGTTGACTATGTGTGAGTTCAAACAGAATTGGTAAAAGCTGAGTCAAGTCTTGTCTTGCGTCGAATGGTATCATCTGCTTCACTTCTGATATGTTATAACCAGTTCTCGTTGCTTCACTGTACTGCTGATTCAAGAGTTCAAATTTCTGGAACCCTTTATTTCTTTGTGACTTGAAATACTAATCTTTACGGTATGTCAGTGCTACAATGGCCATCTTTGATGTTGTACGACTAGTGAGAGCTGATGTCTCCACAGTTGCACTCGGAATTTCTGCATCAACTGCTTCCATCATCCTTGGTGGTGGCACTAAAGGCAAGCGATTTGCAATGCCTAATACACGGATTATGATTCACCAACCTCTTGGGGGTGCCAGCGGGCAAGCAATAGACGTGGAAATTCAAGCGCGGGAAGTCATGCATAACAAGAACAATGTCACACGAATTATATCTGATTTCACTGGTCGATCATTTGAACAAGTTGAGAAAGATATTGATAGAGATCGTTACATGTCCCCTATTGAAGCAGTTGAATATGGCATAATCGATGGAGTCATTGATGGAGACAGCATCATTCCACTTGTGCCTGTTCCTGAAAGAGTTAAGTCCTCTACCTTTAACTATGAGGAGGTCAGCAAAGATCCTAAAAAGTTTTTGAGACCAGACATTCCTGATGATGAGATATATTAGTTGTTGAGGTTATCACAGGTACACTATCTTTCAAGCTCCTCTTTTATGTACCCTTTAGCTTGCTTTTAGTGCTGCAAAAAACACCTCAGATATCAGACTGAGACCCTGATTTATATTATCTAAAGATCTACAATGAGCTGAGAGCATGAGAATAGTTAATCTTCCTGTAGCATCACTTACCATTCATTAGCAAATGTGATTTGAAGGGAAAATTGCACTTTTGACCCACAATACGGGCTTAGTTACATTTGGTCCCATAGGCTAAAAGGTTGTAGCATTTGGGACCAAAAATGCTGCAACGTTTTATCCTATGGGACCAAAGGTGCTAAACCCGTATAACCGTGGGACCAAAAGTGCAGCACACTCTATTGTGTTGGACCAAAAGTGCAATTTTCCCGTGATTGAAATAATAGAAACCTGCTTTAGAATCTATACTGCTATTTCTTCTCTCTCCTTTCTCCCTTATATAACTCCATGCATTTCCTGGAGCAGGCATTATGGATACGTTTTCAGATGAAGAGTACACATCAAGCAATCATCGCCTTTCAGATAAACTCGGATTCATAGGACTACGTCAGGAAATCTTCCAACTTTTTACCATTTTCATTTGCTGTAATAGAGGGGATTTCCATATTTCAGTTGTGGCCAGAACATCACTGCAAAATTCCAATGAAGTAACCATGCTCAAGAATTCGAGATCCTATATTTTCTCCCCTGGTAATGTAAAGGGATTCAGTTTAAGTAAGGGATCCCAGTGTGCCATTCATCACTACATACTCTGTGACTTCATTTGAGCTATTGCATCTATTTTACAATTACAACAGCCAGGCCAGATCTTGTTTTGAAGATTGTACTATTTGTTCAGCACTTTTAGTAGATAATATTGTATTATGATTATAATATAAGACTAGAATCTTGAGTTGGATCCCATGAGATTGTGTCAAGATGTTGACTGGGATTGTGATAAAAGAAGAGCCAGACAGAGAGGAAGAAAACAGGCTTCATGATCTTAAATCTATGTTTGATCATGAATTTTTGGGAGGAATATACAGAAAAGAAGTATAATAAAAGAAGTTTTATATATTTGGTTTAAAATAAAACCCAAATGAAGTATGTGATTTATTCTTATTGAGTTTTATTAAATTGGAATAATTACATTTATACTCCCTGCTATATAGTCTGTCACAAACTATTCCTGCCTTCATATTAGGGGTGCAAGTTCAGCTGAGCCGGCTCGAGTCCGAGCTCGAGCTCAATGATTTGTGTTCATGAGCTTGCGAGCCGGCTCACGAGCTCACATTTATTTTTTGCAATTTTTTTATTTATACATATTTTTATATATTTAAGTACATTTCAATATTATATAAAGTTTATATTAAAAATGACATGGATTTGAGTTCTATTAATATAGGGGTGTTATTCTAGTTTAATAGTAATTATTTATTAGTTATACATAGATATTTGACGGTGGTAATTCGCGTATAATAATTATCGATTATTAAAATTCATGATGTGATTGTATGTTTGTTTTTATTTTTTTTGAGTGTTTTGTTTTGTTTTATGGGATAGAGAGAGAAAAACGTATATTAATAAGTATGTGTAAGCAATATAGTGTATGTATGAATTTTTTTTTTAAAGATAACTTAAAATAATATAAAATAGGCGTTCTATGTTTAATTTTGTTTTTTATGAGACAAAATTCACTGTTTTCTTGTTAAATCATTCCTCTTTTACAAGTATTTATAATTGTGTATATATATAATATATATATATATATATATATAGTATTTTGCTTGGTAAATGGGCCACAATGAGCTAAAAACACCCAATTAAGGTGTCTCGAACCAATTCCAAACATTAGCCATATTCCTAGAGATGGACCGAAAATAAAAACAAACATTATAATCGCTTTAAGCTGATTTGGAATATAATAGCAATAAATCAGGCACTCCTTTTTAGAATAATTTTAATATTTTTTTAAAAAACAATGAATAAACATTTTAAATTAAGCTAATATAAAAAATTTGTATCTGTAAAAGTGCAAAAATTCAAAAGACCAAAACCTTTCCGGAAGAGGTTAGTAATTACTTAGTTTTTTATGTTATATCAATATACACATATGATATAAACAAAATAAGATATTTATGTTTATTATATATGCAAATGCTAGTCAAAAAGTCCAGCTTATAGCTTTTTTTTTTTTTTTTTTTTTTTGAGATTTTTTGCTACTTGTGGCTTAAATAAGCACTTCTCCACACTCTCTCTCACACACAAACACACGCGAAAATTAAAATAAGGGAAAAGAATTTTCATTTTCTCAGTCCTCATAAAAAACACTCCGATCACCGGATGAAATCTCCGGTGACGGAGGTTCGAACGCGGAATCGCTGTAATATTCTTCCGACGGATGCGAATCCCCATGGATTCCCCTGATATCGTTGAGGGAGAGCAGAGGAACCGGAAGAAGGAGAAGACTGGTCTTCGTCTCGCTCTTTTCCGTTCCATTTTTGCCGTTGCTTTCTCGCTGTTAATCTTCCTGTTACTTTCTTTTTCTGTACTGTACTTTGCTGTGTTGATCGGGAATTTGTCGATTTGGAGCCCGATCTCTGTTCACTCTCGTTGCAGAATAGTCTCTAGCAGTAAGTTTGATGTTCCGCTTGTTTTGTTAATTAATTCGCGTTTGTGTTATATACTTATGTATGTATGAATGTGTGTCTGTGTATATGGAATATGAATGGAGGTCTTAAAAGAAATGAGCAAAAATAGCAGCTTATGAAATATTTGGTGAGAAGATACGGAACTTTCTTACTTCTTGTTGGCTTTCTAACCCATTTTTGCCTGTAGTTAGGGCCTTATATTTTCACTGGTACGACGGTGACTATTAAGGCAACCCTGGTTCTTATCAACTAATTGTGAAGGAAAAAGAAAATGAGAGCTTGGATATGTGTTTGATTGAGTGAAAGAAAAATGAGAAGTTGGAACTGTATTTGATGGAGTTGGTTAGAAGGATTTAACTGGATGAAAGTGAAGGATAAAGTGTACTAAGCATCGCGATGTAGTCGCCATTTAAGTAGTTTCTAACGGGAACACTCTGCAACTTACTTCGTTCTCCAAAAGAACAGTTAGGAATTTGGGTCTGGTTTTGTGGTCTGCGAATATAGGCAACTGAAGGTAGAATGAATCTTGAGAGCTGTTAGTAGGTGACAATCCAAAAACAAAATTCAGCACGAGAGTAATTGTAGATTAAGTGGGTCGGAGAAATTTATAGTTATTCTGGTTTCTTTCTTCAGGACATTTTTGTTTAAAATGCAAATCATGTTTTACATTGTCTTGTACATTATCAATACCTTCAAAAAATGTGCTTTCTGATGCTTTCATGTTACGTTTTCTAATTTCAGTATCTCTTGGAATTAAATTCGGTTTGAGGAACTTGTGTGCTCTTTCCCAGCGGATAACATCACCTTTTTGAAATGTTGTCTGAGCTGTGATAGCATAAATATATAGTTCGGAAAAAGAAAAAAGAAGATGCATATATGCACCTCCCTTCCTGGCTCACTGTCGTTAGTGTGTTTGTACTTCTTATCCGCAATCACATCGTATAAGTGATCTCGTTCTATTAGGAAATTGTTTCAGAAACCTGCTTAATGTTAGTGAAAGTTGATGTTTTTGCAGGTGTTGATCTGAGGTCATCTAAGGTCTGTGAATTGGGGCTGCTAAATTATAAAGCGAAGCATGTATTTTATCCATTTGAACGAAAAAAATATCGGTGCCATTATGATTACTATTGGGCTTCTGTTTTTAAGGTGATTATTTTTCAGTTCTTTCATAATGTAACTTTTTTCCTTTGAAATTGTTTGATGAATCCTTTCCAGTAAAATATAGAAGAACTTGAACGAGAGCTAACCTATATGGTATATATAACATGACTCTCTTGTAACTGGTTAACAGTTACACAAACTGAGTGTAAACTGTAATAATGTTGGAAAAACTTATACTGTTCGGTGAGGTATTCAATAATTTCAATGGATTGCTAGAATCTAGTTTATATTTGAAATTTAAGAAGTTCTATTGTCTAGTGTAACCCAGAATTAATAGTGCTGGATATTGTTGATTTTGTGATGTTGGACATTTTAGTACTAGGTCTTGCTAATCTTTTTCGGACCAGTTAATTTGGCCACTATGGTTTTTTCAAATTCCAATTTCCTGTGCAATATCAGCCAACAGTAAATAATTGACTGCAGTCTCTTTATTTAGACCACAACATTAGCATCTGAAAGGAAGCCTGTCTTTTACTGCCGTTAGTATGTAATCTTGACTAGATTCTTTTTAAATTAGAAAAATACGGGAACCATTTTGGTGTAGATAATTTTTCAGTTACCTATTTAAGTTAGCTTCAGATTCACAAGTAGACAACAATAGCAATGATATCCCTGTGGTCAAGTCATATTCCATAACCTATACGGCTTCAACATGTTTCAGGAACATGTGAAACCACTGAGTATTTTGATTTTGTTCATGTTATTACACCCTGTAGTGACCCACCTGGCAACATTCACGTGGAAACAAGAATCTATTCTTGATTTCTGCATCCTCAGCTGGCATCTCAATGGCTGCTTTTATAAGACATTTTCTAATCTATGTTAGATATAAATATTAGTGAGATTTAAACTTTGGACTGTTTTTTTTTTCCTGGGAAAAGCTTGTTACCGGTAATAAAGTGGTAAAATGGCTTTCATGTTTGCCTCCCAGTAGGTGACATGAGAGGCTTTTCTTTCTAGAGATTTATGAAACAAAAGATTCTTTTAAAATGTTAATACTCTGAAATTGTTACATATCTGGCTGCAAGAACTTCTACTCTCAATAATGTCCTTCCTGTTTAATTTCGCACGTCCTGGTTTAACTTTATCTTTGAAAAAGACACACACTAAGTTGAACAATTATTGTTATGTTGCTGATCTAATGGATACGAAAAAGTGCAATTTTTCTTCATTTGGTGTGTCCATTTGTTTCCACATACTCTTTTCTAGCCATTGCAATTGCATATATAATTAGATTTCTATTCACAGGTTGAATACATAGATCATTCAGGACAGGCAAGATATGCATTAGCTGAGGCCCCAAATGAAGCCCTTCCATACAACTGCAGACCCAGTTTTGGTGCTGCGTGGTTGACCAAAGATAAATTTAAGGTGGGTACTTAGATTCAGCCTTAGGCGTAATGATTTCATCTAGCTTTGCTGGATTTTTAGCTTTAAATGTTCACGGTCTTCAGCCTGTGGATTCTGAAGGATATCTGCACCAACTCGTGATAGATTAGCAATTCTATCCCCTTGATATGCACTTCACACCCTACTGTGCTTGCTTGTTTAGGTGAATGAAACATATGAGTGCTGGTACACGCTGGGCATTTCTAAAGTGAACATAAATCATGAAGGTTTGTTTAACTGCCAAGCTGAGGACCCTACTACTGCTGAGATGCTTAAACGATATTCCATACTGTAAGTAGTACGAAACAGTTTTTCTTGTTCTCTTCCATTGTGCTCATTAGTATTTTTGAAATTGCAAGTTTCCTTTATTTTGGTTGTGTGGCTATGCTTATATATGTGTGTGTATATATATATATATATATATTTACAGGAAACTCATATTTGCAGTTGGAATTCATGGTCTAGTAGAATGATGGAGGAATTCTGTATTAACCATTTATGTCTCGTCCCTGAGATTTTTTCAGGTCTTCTTAAACAGGCTCTAGAACATGTCTTTTGCCTAAAGAGATTTATTCATCTTCTTATATGCCACGGTTGGAATAAACTGCTAATTATTTTACAGTGAAAAGGCTGGAGCAAGGATCTCTAAGTAGTAGAAATAATTGTTAGAAAGAACAAAATTTGCAGGTCAAATACAGCATAAATGTTTGTAGCTATTCACGGAAAAATATGTTGCCTAGACTAAAGCTGGCAAGCCTCCCAGTCTATATATGCATACCTATTCTGTTCTTTTTCTTAAATCTATCCATGCATCATTCAATTTTCAGTATTACCCTGGAAGTAATTCTTCTATGCTTGGTGGACTGACAATTAATAGTCAGATTCATCTTTTATTCTGTCAAAAAGACGTGGTATAAATTCTTTGAACCTACCAGCATGTCATATTCTGTCTTTTATATTTATCTGCATCCTTTGAAGCAATTTGCTGCTTTGGTTATTATGACAAGGATCAAGTGTATCCAAGAAAACTGTAGACTGTGGTTTTCAATTTCTTTTCTTTGCATTTCTCCTAGTCTATATAAGTTACTTTTATCGTGTCAGGTTTTCAAGGATATTAAAGTCCTGGTTTTTCAGTTGGGGATCAGTAAATCAGTGGAGATGGGATGTAATAGCTGGACTTATTACTGGCTTCACAACTTCTTTGTTATCCATTACTTTGATTGGACTTCTACGGCAACTGATATCCATTACTCGTCGACTGGTTGCATCTTGGACATCGGCTCCATATCCAAGTACTATTTTACTAAAACGAGCTTGTTTCTTTGCAGTGTATTTCTCCTTTATGAGTTGGGTCACCATTCAGTATGTTAAAAGGCTTGGCCTCTCCTAGACAAATAGTTGTTTGCTTTAGGACGCACTCGATTTTCCAGCAGTGCTATCCACAGGCAGGTAATCTGCATCTCTCCGAAGCATGAAATAATGTAACATTTTTGTACCAGTATGAATAGTTTCGTTAGCAAGTGGTCCACTTGTTTGATTTTAGGTGTTTACGAGGACCATATATGTACAGTTACTTGTAAAACTGTTGTCATATAATAGAGCGCTGAGGATACATTTTGGTCTACTCATTTGCTGCATTCTGAGAAAAATGGATATATTCTGTTCCATCTACTGTATTACAAAAATCTGATTTTGACCATTTATAAGAATAATCAACACTGGTTTTAGTTGCACGAGAACAACGGTATTCTTACACGACGAGTAACATGAGAAACAATTTTCTGATGTTAGAAGCCTTCCAAGACTGTAGATTATAATGTTAGCAGTGGTGGAAAGATTGTGAGAATTCTAAAATGGTCACATCTTTCCAGTTTCTGCAAGTATCCTCTCAATCTCTTCAAGAAGTCGCTCCTTTTCGTCTGCCAACTCCTGGTTCTGTTTCTGAAGTTCTTCTATCTGCTTAGTCTGCTCAGAATCCTTTCTGACATTTATTAAGAAAGACAGTAGTGTTAGAAACTACAGCTGTTCTATTGCAAAATATGCTTATCCTATAGGAAAAAAGAGAATCTCTGGGTGAACTTTTGGTTTGATATTGTTTGATCAGGGAATTTTAGTATTGGTCGAACCAAGTTTAATCATTGGTTGAGCGGATTCACACTTGATGATTGATTGGATTCGGTCAAACTGAGTCTAGGTTAGAATTTTCGTAATATGTTATTTGCCTTACCTATTCATGAAGGCCAAGTTAAGTTTGAGTGAACGCACTTCCTTCTCAAGATTCTCACACCGCTTCAAAATGGCTTGCATATCTGAAGCAACTGCAGGTGTTGAGCTTCTTTCCTTGGCTTCCGCCATCCTTCATTACCCAGAAAAATCAGTACAAATTAACTTCTGTATTAAGAGACAAGCCAGTCATAGAATTTCAATAGGTTATAGACATCAAGGTGAAACTAACACATACTTCCTTGATCGTTCCACCCTACGCTTTTTTGTTGGATCTCCTCTGTCGGCTGCATGAAAATGAGCTTATCAGCAACAAACTTATGGTACAGACATGAAAGACAATAGATAAGATTATCAACAAAACAACACAGGCTCTCATTCAAAGGGTGTCTGACTTGTATCTAATATAATGTTACTAAAACCATTCCCTGCCGAAAATGACAGGACATATACTTCTCTCAGTTTGAAGCTTAACAGCTCAAAGAGAGTACAGACAGCAGTGCTTTAAATTCTCATTCAACATTTGTTTCTAGATGATTATATTTTACCTGAACCAGCAGATGTCGCAGATCCATATCGTATTAAACCTCCTTTCTGCTGATTGTCCAAAGCAAGACAAAGCTGGAATCAGCCATTACTGTTGCAGGATCTAAAGCACACACTAGACAATATTTTTCTGGAAAAATCGACAGAATTGATTCACAGGTACCTTTTGATCTTCTCTTGAGTTATCATGTATACGTTCTCTTAAACCTGAAGACAGATAAGGTATATAACATTGGCATCGATTTCTTAAATAAATGCAAATAGTAAGCTAGAGAATCCATCATTTGCATAAGTTTATTTTGTTATATATTTCCACGAACACACTAATTGATCCTTCAACAGAGAGGTTGTCTTATTCAATGACTAATTGCTGCTATACCTCTCAACTTAGTAAGAATCTGTCCATGTCTGGAAATGATTAAGAAGGCATATACATAGTTTAACAGATTGCCGAAGGATGGTTTTTTGTTAGAAATGGCATAAAGATGTCTTTTTTCCTTCCCATATAATCTTAAATGTTTTATTTTTATATCACTTAATCTATGACATAAAGATAAATGTTGATTTGTAGAATTTATTCACTTAGAAGAGTTCAATAGTGTCATTTGTACCTTTAGTTCTTAAACAATCTTCTGGACTCCTGCCACTCCCCATTTGATTCCTAGAGCTCTCACAAACAGTTGGAGCTTGAGCTGAAATGTAAGGATCATCAGACATATCAAAACCATTTGAAACTAGAGGTGGACCAGCTGAGGATTCGCTTTGAGATGGCTCCCGTGATATTGTGCTCATTTGGGTCGGGTTTTGAGGACCCATAATACCTTCCATTAATGACTCTTCAATCGTTTGTAGAACTCGGGTTTCAGTGACTCCAAGTGTGGATAAATCTTGGAAAGTTCCCTGATTTTCATATGCATGAACTTGTTCCCCCTGGTTTAAGCTAGTATTGGCCAAGACTACTACTTCTCCAGGACTATAGTAGTCAAGAGAACTGTCATCATCAATAACTTCTTTCTCCACTTGGTGAACGAGCTTTTTGCGCTCTAGGGTACCCTTTAGCATGCTCACAACAGAAGAAATCTTATCGACATTCCCAACTTGTGGATTATCAAAAGTCGATGAAGCTGAATTAGATGGAGAGACAAATGGATTGAACCGGTCGGGATTTTCGTAGGTTGAAATGTCACTGAATCCGTTTGCAGGTTCTTGTTTGTAGTTGTTTGGTGTTTGTGAGTTTTGCATTGCAACATATCTCCTCCTTCAAGAAATGTAATGAAGTTGATATAAGTTAATGACATTACATAGGTTTACTCTCCTAGAGATGATGAGTAGGGAAAAGAAATAGTTCACTTTGCCCTTCTGCTTCATAACTACTTCAAATTTTACAGTTCAAAAATGGTACCTTAACTCAGACGATCGACTTCTAGTCATGGGTTGAGGACTGTGAAACCATGCCTGTAAGTAAGCTAACAATTGGATTCAGTCTGAAACCTTAATTTAAAGGGATGCTTACACCATCCTCTCCTAAAATTTAGTGTACTTACATGTATCTTCCCTGTAGTTGGGAAATTACATCTAGTACCTCTGATGTTTGTTTCGGTTTAACAAATAGATCAATTCGTTAGTCAAAATTCACGGAATTTGTTGATATTAGCGAAAAGAATTGAATGAAAATCCATATTACTCCCGATTGATTTATCATTGAGTTTATTACACATCAAACAATTTTTTTTACCAGACTACCCTTTTACATCTTCACACGCGAATGCATGTGAGGAGTTAAGGTATATCTTCACCATTATAAGGGTAGTTTGGTCAGAAAAGATTTTGTTTGACCTGCAATAAGTTAGTATTAAATCAATCGAGAGTAAATATAGATTTTCATTCAGTGTTTTTGCTAATACCAGTAAATGTCTGAATTTTGACTAACGGGTGGATCTATTCGTTACGAAAACAAACGTCAAGGGTACTAGACGTAATTTCTCAAATCACAAGGAGGTTTACGTATAATTACACCTAACCTCTGGGTAGGGCCGTGTAATGATCCCTAATTTAAATATAACCTTTTCAAACTAATGTTTTTACCTTTGCCAGAAACAGATTACTAGCCTGCAACATCCTGATGGGAACAAAGCCACAATTATCCAATTAGAGCTTTTTAAAACAACCTTTCAAGAATGAACAGTATGAATCTCTTTATATATGTATATATATAGCCACCAAATATATGCAATCATAACAAGTTTGTAATAAAGATTTCGTATATGTTATCACATTAAGAGGGACGGCAAACTGAGAGTTAAATAGAGAAAAACTTATACAGAAATGAAAGTGAGGGGCTGAGTGAAAAAAACTTACCTGGTTGAATCTAGATCATTTGAAGAATCAGCAGCCACAGAAGTAGATTGTGGAAATGGAATGTTATCATTTGGTTTCTTCTGAGTTGCAGCCGTGTTTTGATTAGTTAAACTCGCGAGTTCAGTAGAGATCCTGGAGTTTACATGAAATGGCATCAAGATGGATCGCGATATAGAGGAGGATTTCAAGATCAGAGTGTTGATAAGTCAGTAAAAAGTCAATTGGGGGCGAATATGGATTTTTCATCTAGTTTTTTTTGTTAATATCAGCAAATTCATTGAATTTTGACTAATGGAGAAATTTATTTGTTAGATGGAAGCAAACCTCAAGGGTACTTGAACCACGTGGTGTTTACGTGTAATTACACCAAACTGCCACGGGGGATCGGGGACTTCACTCTTGATGAGCCAGTCCGACTCATTAACCACAATAGAAGGGCTATATAGAGATTAAAGCAGTATAATTCCTAATTTCACCAGTAGTTCATTGCTGGAAGCAAAGCGATGAATGAACATAACTGATCTTCTAATGAAAGCCTGAAACTTAAACAGACCAACCTTCTTGATGCTTGTCGAGGACGAGTCCCTGTGCCCGTTGAAAGGCAACCGTTGTTCTGGTATACAAAAAAGAAAAAGAAAATACCAATTCAGACTAGCAAAGGAAGAAGGAGAACTAGATTTAGATGGAGTGCTTCACTCAAGAAATAGGGACAATTTGCTTAGTTCCATTTCTTTCCAGCATAAACACACATCAAGGAAACCGAGCAGCAAAACAAGTAATAGGTAAAACATCCTAGTCATTTGACCAGACAAATGAAGGTGTTGGACTCCAGGACATCGTCACATAAACTATTCCACCAAATTTAGCATTAAAACTTTGTAAGATTTCACAAAATTGATGCAAAGTCAAGACAAGAGGACGAAACATTTGCTTGCCTCTCCGCTTGTGAGCCAGCTTTTGAAGAGTTCCTCACTATCAGTTCGAAAATTTTGAGTCAGATTCTTGAACCCCAACATCTCCATAGTTGGAGCTGACATTCCAACCGAGCTCTCCATCATCGTCTTTATGAACAACTCCTCACTCGTGTTTCTGTATAACTCTGAGAAGCTCCTTCCATCCATCTCCACAAATTTCTTCTTAAATTTGATGTTCCTCAAAAACAAACTCAGATCCACACAGAAACAATCGGCTCTATATCTAGAAAAGTAATAATTTTCTCCAAATTTTGTGACTGGAAAAGCAATCACAACTTTGCCTTTCTAACACAAAACCCAGAGTTGGAGTTTTCTCATCAAAGCCAAACTTTGAACCTCAAGAAAACTTATAGTACACTCGTTAAGTTGCACAAGAAACGTAACCCGAATTTATTATCTAGATTTTGAAACAACAACAACAACAAAAACCTCTATGGTTATAAGGCAGAACTGTTTCAAGACTAATAATACAGCAGCAATCATAGAACCTTAACTATAAAATGCTCACAAGTCAGCACAGTATCCTTATGTTGAAAAATTATGTCTGTCTCTTTCAAGTGTAGTTTCTTGCCTTCATTTTGAACAATTTGACAAACACATGGTGGGCTCAACTTACTTATAAAATATCATAAATGTAGGAATCAAGAAGCATAATCCTGCACAAGATTCCAGTCAACCCCATTCGTCTTTTTGCTTATGTCAAATAAAATTTAGTCTATTGCACTTAGCAACTTGAAGGTGCAATTCTTGGACCGGCCTGTAAGACGCAAAGGCCAGCAACGACCGTGGAGCAATACATATGATCCACTAGAGAGTAACATCATATGTGTGTGTGTGATAAGATTGAGATGAAACATCGTATAAAGAACAAGAACAGAAGGGGGTTGTAAGAAATCAAGAATCGAGAGGACTAAGGAGGCTTGATGATGTGTAAGGGATTGAATATTTGGATGTTGATATGAAAGGTTTTGGGTTGAAGCAATGACAACGACTTCCCTCGCTTCCGCTTTTTCTCTATTTAAATAAGGTAGCCGTTAGTAGGTGTCGGGTGAATTACACTTTTGGTCCCTATATTTAAGGTCTCCTGAATATTTTGATACACGATTTTAGTTTTTAATCTTGTCAAAATATTATTATTTTTGGATGCGACCTGGCCATGTTGGCGAACACGGTTGTGCTCCAAAGTATACACAGAGGAGTTAAGAGAGGGGGGACGGCGGTGAAAAGAGAAGCCGATAGGGAGATGTCAAAGACGGCTGAGCGGACGGTGATGGGTGATGGTGGAAAATGATCGCCATGGAGTGGACTCTTAAATGATGGTGGTGCGCGTAAAGGACGGTGAACGGCGGTGCAAAATAGGGAGAAGAGAGGGGATCGCAGGCAAGAGTTTCACGAATGAGAGAAAGCTAATAAGTTGTGGGTCAATCAGCAGTTTGTAAAGAGGTCGAGAAATGTTGTTGCTCATTCTATTGCTCAATCTGCTAGGGAATCTGTTGAGGGAGATTTTATTCTTCTCCGAGCAGCTGCACCTTTTGTAACTTCGGACTTGTTGACTTAATGAAGTTACGTTTTTCCCGTATAAAATAAAATAAAATAAAAAAATCAACGGTTGGTAGGAGTGCAAAAATGACCATTGGAGGATGGGCTCTCAAATAGTGGTAGTGGGCCGACGAGATATGGTCGGGCTACGACATATTTGGAGGGAGAAAGTCGATTGTCGCACTGAGTGAAGAACAAGGCCAAGTCATGTTCTCCAAATACGTTAACTTTATCCCCAATTTTAACAGTTGGACCAAAATTGTAATATTTTGAAAAGGTTAGGCACCAAAATCAATTTTGGCCTTAAATGTAGGGACCAAAAATGTAATTTACCCATAGATGATTATCTTTAACCTTACTTTTTTTTAAAAACAAATTGAATGAAAATAGTGTAAATTACATCAAAACCCCCTTCAGTTTAGGTGCAAATACACAAACATCCCATGCCATTTTATTACGGGTACACCCGTTGAAGTGGTGTTTGTGTAAAGTTTCACCATTAGGGGGTGTACGTGTAATTATTAACCGCAACTTCAAGGAACGTACTTGTAATTTTACAAACAACAGTGAGTGTTTATGTAATTAAATATAATCTCATAGAGTACCTATATAATTTACCGATAAAAATATCAAACAGTATGAATTATATTATTTCAATATAACATAAATGTAATTATTTAGGTGACACAATCTAAAATTTTTACAATATATGTGTATATGAATTTCAAATAAAAATATCAAACAATATGAATTATACTACATTAAAATAATGTAAGTTTTATTGTTCATGTGATATTTGATATTTTTTATTTTTTTAAACATAAAATAAGAAGGGTTTTATTAAAACAAATCAAAACTGATTACACAAGGCGACATCGTATGACGTGTACATGAGAAAAATTGATCAAATTCCACCAGATCGGCTAGAAACTCCAGTGGATACAAAAAGATCTGCAACTGCGACTTGGATGAAGCAGACGAACGAGCCAAAAGGTTAGCAACCCTATTTTCTTCTCGATAGAAAAAAGCAGTCGAAACCGCGCTGAAGTTACTGGTGAGCAGCCTGATATCCCTGAGCAAAGGGATTAAGTCCATAGGCATTCGATCCTCCCTGCGAAGGAAGTGATATGTAGTGTGATTTCTAATAATTTCGAATTTGTTGGCCAAACAAATTATATATTATATTTGAATCTCAAATATTTTAAAGTTTTAAGACCAACGAAGTGAAATTTATGACATGTTACTATGGACCTAAAAATATCAATCAATCATTGTCGAGAAACTTGGAACATCATGTAACCTAATCCACCATTTTCATTTAGGAAAATAATTGAGGCTACCTAATCCACCACTAAAATCACAAAATAATTCAATATTAATAACCATGATTAAATTAAGATTATAATAATTTAGTTTTTTTTTTTTCGATCGTTTGTGAATTTAGGAAAACAAATCTCTTTAAAAAAAAAGGCACGTCGCATTATTTGTATTTATTATTTTTATTTTTCATCTGCTATTTTTGACATATCACAACGATATAATTTTATATAATTTGTCCCACACGCAAACACATCTAAAAAAATAATTCTCATTCTTTTGAAACATTTAACGATAAGCATCCACAGTAATACTTTTATTGTGGCTTACCGTGCAATAAAATAAATAATTAACTTTTATTTATTATTATAATAGAATATTTAAATCATTATATCATTTTCTTGACTAGCAACTTGCATGATCTTTGTGTCAGGAAAAAAAAATACTAATTAAATCTACGAATGACTAATTTTCCAAATAATCGTTCCACTCTAGGGTTTGAATATAATAGCAAGAACAACTACATTAATATTACAAATACAGACACACGCGCGCACACACACAAACGGTAAATTACAGCCACCTCTTTTGAGATTTGACATAATTACAAATACCACTCGTTGTTTGAAAAATTATAAATACCCCCCTCCCAGACCTCAGGTTTGAAATTGATCATTTTGCCCTTGAATTTTTTTATTAAAATTATAGAAAATTCAGCCGAGGCAAATTGCGCTAGTGATCCTCTGTGTAAAAAACTTAAGAAACCTCTCTCTGCGCATTGTAGTCCAAAAACTTTTAAGAATTAAATAAAAAATAATTCAGTGCATAAGGGCATTTTCGTCAGTTCACCCATAAAATGAATGGAGATGGGATATTTGTAATTTTCAAACAACAAGTGAGTATTGTTAATTATGTCAAACTTTATGGGAGATAGTTGTAATCTATATTAATATATAAAGGAAAAACCTTTCTCACTCACAATTTTTTTTTTTGGTTTTGCCTATAATACGCTTAAAGTTAGTTTTTTTTTTCTTTTCTTTTTTTTAAAATGTAATGTATTGATTTATATATATATATATATATATTTCTTATATTCAATAATTTTAAAACTTGTAATATTATTTTATATGCACGCAGAGACGACGTACTGCGACGGTTAGTTTAGAAAAGAAAAGCACAAATTTGAGCTTATGTTGGAAGTGGACAAGCAGTTGGAATCATCGGTTACAACACAAATTTAGTCAACTAATAACTAATTGTGATCAAACAAACATCAACCGGCCAAATGTTGATGATCCGTGTTTGGAAAGCCGGCAACCTTTTTTGCTTCCAAAATATTCAGATCTCTAAGTACTATATCATTCTTCTTTAATTCTTTGACTATGTTTCAATATTTGGAAATTTTGTATTCCCGTCACACTGATATATCTTTTATATGATTGATCGTTCTTTTTTAATTATACATTAATTACATGATAAATATAGAGAAAAATGCAATTACCCCCTTTGTGATATGCAAAATGTGCAAAAAATCCCATATGAAAAAATAAATAGCAATTTACCATCTGTATTTTTAAAAAATTAGAGCAAAAAACCCCCTAAAAATGGAGCAAAAAAACCTTCTATGAGGGGATTGTTTGTTGTATTTTGAATAACACAGGGGGATAAATTGCTAGTTATTTTTTCACAGAGGGTAATTACTCTTTTTGATTAACACAGGGGGATAAATTGCAATTAACCCTATAAATATATTACATTTATTATATGGTTTTTGTTCATTTACTGAGTTATTCTATTATGGATCATCGGATGTGGTGGTCGAGTGATTTGAGACTGAATTTTAGGTGGTAATGAGTTTCATGTCACAAGCTTGAATCTCTCATTTGTACTTGGTCACAAATATTTGTCAGATATGGTTATTATTGTTATTAGGATAAATTTCATCGAATTCTCATAGGGTTGTGATTGGATGAAAATATTTGAATTGAGAAATGAATTTGGATGAAAGATTTCAAATGACTTTATATTAGATGGATTTGAAATTATGTTATAAAATATAGTTCGAAATTGAAATTCTTTGCAGATTGGATAATCCAAACAAGTTCAATGGATTTGCTATTATGAATTTGAAATCTTCAATTTCAAATCTGTCGATCCAAATGCAGTATAAGGTTATGTGTAATTTCACAAATACTGCATGCCCTTTAAATTACAAGTACACCCTATGATGGGTTGTCATTGCAACTTTTCTTTTGGAATGTTTGTGTAAGTTTTTGCCATTGAGGAGGTGTCTATGTAAATTATAGGGTAAATTACAACCACCCCCTTTGAGGTTTGGCATTATTATAAATATCCCCTTGTTGTTTGAAAAATTACAAATATCTCCTTGAGATTTGTATTTTTTAACCAAAAGTCTGAAATTGACCATTTTGCCCTTAAATATTTTATTAAAATTGTAGAAAAATCAGCCAAGATAAATTGCATTATTGTTGTCCTGTGTAAAAAACTTAAGAAATCTCTCCCTGCGCATTGTTGTCCAAAAGATTTTAAAAATTAAATAAAAATAATTCAGTGCATAAGGGCATTTTGGTCAGTTCACCCATAAAAATATATGAAAATGGGTTATTTGTTAGATGGTTACAAACCTCAAGGGGTATTTGTAATTTTTCAAATAACGAGGGGTATTTGCAATTATGCCAAACCTTTGGGGAGGTAGCCGAATTTACCCTAAATTATAATTACAACAAGAGAGGGGTGTACTATAATTTTTTAAGGATGTGAGCTATTTGTGTAATTAATTTAACCTTAAAGGGTGTCTATGTAATTTACTACTAATATTATTATTATTATTATTATTATTGTTGTAATTGTTATTATTATACAAGACTTAATCCAAGACGCTAATTAGAACTTCAACTAGTTGACTATATTAGCATAGTTTTCTTACTAATATTTGGAGAAAAAGTAATTGATGTGACATGTGAGAATTATTCACTAGAATTAGTCTTTCATTTATAACAAATTTTAATAAATTTGTAGGACTGGAAATAAATTAAAGTACTAGATATTCAATTGAAATCAATTGTTTAAAAACTCATTTGATGGATACAACTTGTTCAACTTAACAAATTAAACTTGAATAAAAAATTTTGTTTGATAAGCTTTCGAATTTGATTTAATTAGTGCAAAAATAATAAAATATATTTAAAGATATCGAATTACTCGAACTTGCCTCATGTTTGATCCAATTAATTAAAGCTCGTTTGAGTACCAAACCAAAATTTTCAAACTCAATAATAATTCAAATAAGTTTGAACAATATATGTATTTGACTTGACTCGAATCATATGTAGCCCTATAAATTTGGGACTTGAGAATACAGTTCTTATTTTCGAAACTTGTTGACGGGGACCATCCAAAGCTTACAACTCAAAGCAAGGAAGACCCTTTGAAAATCAACGGGGGTCCGATTACGAGGGCAAGAGCTAAGAAAATAAACAAAACTTTGATGATTCTTATTGATGAAATCAATGGGCCAATGCATGAGAGATCAATAGAAGGTCCAATGATGAATATTCTTCAAGTAGATGGGCTAGAATGCATCTAAATAGTTTGGCTCAAGGTTTCAAGACTTCATTTGAAAAAAAGGAGGCCACAAATTCGTCCAACCCACCAAGCCCAAAATGGGAGTCCATTATTTTTGTCTAAATTAGTTTATTTTCAGCATTAGAAGGCCTAAAGTCATCATAGTAGTCAAAAGGTCATTCTAGTTTTCCTAATTCATGTTAATGTGATCAATAAGTGTCACTTTAATGCTCATAGAGTTCCAATGGTAGAATTAACTCTTGAGACTCTTGAGCATCCATTTGAAGCCTATAAAAGGCCATGATTATCATTGTAAAAATCAGACTTGGAATTAATATAAACTTTCTTCTTGTGAGGTTGAATTCTCTTTGTAGAGTTTCAATTGTTTAGAACTTATCAAGATACTTGAGCAATACCTTGTGGCGTTCACCATACCAAGGTTCTTGGCTGCCGATATAGCCAACGGGTCAAGGTTCTTTCAAGCTCCAAGTACGATCAAACTAGATCATTAATTTGGGATTTTCGTTGCCTATTTTTATACGTTTGGTTCTTGGATCACTATATCCAATGGGTCTCACGTCCTATCCTTATCACTTGTGACTCAAGTATTATTCAAAATAATTTAAGAAAAGTTACAAAATCTTGTTTGCATAACAGAATTCCAAAGTAGAAATTATAATTGTTAATATCGAATTTTGGAATAAAATACCAATTAAAAGTCTAATTAACTAATTATTGGATTCCAAATTAAAGTTTATAATAAATTTGGGCTTTACATAAGTTCAAGATAATAAATCGCAATATGCCCATACGAAATTTGCGTTTTATGCATCTTGTAGATCTATCCAAGATAGATACAAGTTGTCTTGGATTAGCTAATTGGACAAATCATGTTGGAGTATAATCTATTAGCTGATGAATCCATATTAAAGTCTACAATGTTCGAGGTCAATAGAAGTGAGCTTAAGTTGCATGTCAAAACCTGTTCATACCTATAAAAAGGGCGCTTCACCACACCAATAGTCAAGACATATAGACATCAAATCCATAGCAAAGGACTCTAGAGCAAAAGCTGTTTGCCAAGACGAAGTTCTGCAACCGTGGATGTTCAACATCTTCCTTGACATCAAATTATTTGAGTATTGATATCATATTTTTAGGTGACACGTAGTCTGCTCCATAAATTTAGAGGAGATTACGAATCTACATCCAAGAATAAGTTTCAAGTCTTTGGATCAACATTCGAAGCAAAAATTTAGAGATGTCTACGTTCGCAGAGATTATATATAACTAGTCTTATTAAACTAGTAAAAAAAATATCCATATTTTTTTTTCATAATTTATTTTTGTACGTACGAAATTTTACGTGAACAATAATATCTAGTTAAAATATATACTTGTATTGAAAAATAAAAATAAGAAACAAAATTATAATAAAAAATGTACTTATTTTTTTGTTATTCTATTATAAATTTTTACATAATAACATCAACATCTCAATAAATTATCTACATATCAATAATACAATAAACTCTAATTAGAACCCAAAGACTTTAAAAATAAAAAAAACCCTATGGATTCTTAGGCAGAAAACAAATTGGGCCCGGCCCAAAACTATAGCCCAATCTTTTTTCCTTTTTTTTTTTTAATTTTTCTTGCTTTTTTTTTTTGGAAGAAAAATAGATACATCAATAGTTTTATATTAAATATATGTCCAATAAAAAAAAATAAATATAAAAAACTTAGTGAAAACAGACCAGTATTAACGTTTTGTAGAGTTTGAACGCACAATATTTTAATTGTGAAATCTCAACTTTATTATTTAAATAAGAGCAAAACGAACTTTTGAAAAGAATCTTATTACCTCCTGCGCCAAGAACGTGCGTTGCTTTTCTCTAAAAGTTTAGGAAATCGTATTATTTTTTATAGAGATTATATTTATTTATTATTTTGTTTTAAAAAAAGGTTAGCTTTAATTAATTAAAGTTGGAGAAAGATGGCAAAAGCTACAGACAGAAAATATTATGTCGGCTGTTCGGCACTTCACTTTCCCGCTCAATGTCTGAATTGGTCCCATTTGAAATTAATACAGACGTCGTTGTCAATGATACGTTACTTGACTGGTAAGGTTGAGTCATAATAAAATGAATTTTACGAATATGGATAAATGTCTATTTTTTATTAATTTGTTATTTCTTTTTCTATTTGCACGTATTTATTGATTTGAATAATTGATATATTAAATTAATGTTTGAATTCGACTATACTGAATGATTTAATGAATCGCATACTATAATAAAAAAAATGGGGACATCATTGCTTGCTTCTCACTTGGTATAATAAATTCTAATATCGAAATCTATATAATAACATTGTCGACGACAGATTAACATAATTAAATTTGAAGTTGAATTTCAATTCATGACTATAAGTTCTTGAGTTCGAATACATTATTGTATGTGTGTTGTTTTATTTTAATAATAGTTATTGATCTACTTATTGAAATTTCGAGTTGATTATTGATATTGAAGTAGTTGTTAACCGTTCAAATTCATAATATAATTAAAATTAATTTACTCAAAAATTGTAACATACTTGCGTGGTTGTTGGTTTCTAACATATAGAACTTCTTGTAAGTTGTGATACTAGTTGTCATGGCACGCTATCTCTGCGTACATATATTAAATAAATTTTTACATTTTAAAAGATATTATAAAGAAGAATAAAATATATAAATCAATAAATCACATGTCAAAATAAAAAAAAAAAAGAAAAACTTAAGGTATTATCAACATAACAAAAGAATTGATGTAGTGGTGTTAAAATGACGTAGATCACTTTTGTAAAAAAAAATGATTATAATTAATTTTTATTATTATTTAATTAGGGATATAATCATATTTAAAAATTGATGCAACGATATCACTAACCGCCATTTGTGAGCGTAGAAGGCCTTTGTTTTTTTATATTAGTACATATATAACTCATTCTGAAATAATAATTTAACTTTGTAGCATGTGTAGCTATTTATTAGAGAGGACACCCCAATAATAACTATCATGGATAGTGAAATATAAATTGTCTAAAATGCCCTTAGTTCTACTTTTTTATGCAATAACCATATTTTTTCATTAACTAATTTAATTAATAATTCCATATTCGTACAAATTAAAGTTATTTATCAATGTTAAGAATATTTTCCTTCCTTTTTATTTAATTAAATAAATATAATAAAAATAAAATTATACACACGCATCGACTGTACTTCTGCCATTCATATATGTTGTGTTTGGGCTGTTTGTTCATGCCAATGAAGGGTGTTACATCAAATGGATGAGTCATAACTAGAATACATATAACGAGTCATGCATTTTTAGTAGTATGCAGTTCAAGGTTATTTTTAGCATTCAAATAATATCAATTACAAAATTTATTATTGCAATTATTTTAAAATCCTAACGTTCTTATTTTGTCCAAAACCATTAAAACTTAATTTGAAATAAATTATAATATTTATAAAATTTGAAACAGTTCACAAAACTTTATAAGATTTTTAAATAAATTCAGCCGAGCTCCTTTTAAGGGTGAATATTACGTCAACACTCCTTGATGTTAAATCTAATTACACAAACACCCTTTATCGTTTACAAAAATTATAAATATACTCCTAAGGGGGTGTTGACGTAACTTACCTCAGGGTTGTTTGTGTACTTTTTTTTTTTTTTTTGCCCCCTATGTATGGATTCAATATAAATTACAACTTACAATTACAAATTCAGATGGTGTAATTGTAATTTTTTAAATGAAATGGGGTGTTTGTATGATTAGACCTAATATTTGTGGCTAATGTAATTACCATAATACCACTGCAAAAACCCGTGTGACTCTCCTGTTACTATGATAAAGAGAGGGGTGATTTGTATAACTAAACAAAAAGTGGGGTGTAAATGTAATTAACCCTATAAATTTAATCTCCTTGCAATCAAGTTAATTTCGAAAAGAATTGGATTTGGATTGAAACTATAGAATAAAGTTTCATTTATAACACATTTTTAAGTCAATAAAATATTAGAGACTTTTCGAAAACACTGCAGAAATATTGTAAATGTAAATAAATACACATAATAGTGATAGAAATAAAATCAAACTTATTACCTTTCTCTTTTTACAAGCATATCTATTTTAATTTTCTATCATTTATGCCAACCAAAATAATTTATTTTCATGTAGTAATAATTGTATATTTGAAGTTATTATTTGATGTAGTTGCTATTGAAACTAAATAATAACACAATATTTATCTTTTTAACTACATATTATAAAATGTCTTTATTACATTGATATATATACATATAACATTACTAATTTTAACGTAATATTAAATCAATTATCATTAAATAAAATATTTATGTGTGAAATAAGAATTTATATATTTGTAGCTAAAAACATGAAATAAATATTTTGCTAAAAAAATAGAAAAAATAAAACGTTTTCTGGGAAACTCAAAAATTTCTTTGGAAAATTAAGAAAAACATAGTGTTTATAAAGAAATTAGATAATTTTGAAATTGTTGTTCATTTTGGTTTTTGTAAAATCAAAAATGAATTTTTTTTCATAATTTCAACGAAAACATATAAAAATTTTAAATCAAGATCCAAACTCTCCCTCACACACACTCATAATTATGATGATAATAATTGGATCAATAATCACTTGTTGACTATAGTTAATTTGTTGGTTAACTGAATCTCTTCCTAATAATATGTTGCGGCCAAACCACGCTTTCCTTTCTTTCTTTCTTTTTCTTTTTTTTTATGATTTAAATGAAATTATCAATTAAATAATAGATATATTATATTTGTTATGTGATAATTCAATTCAACTAAATATGATTTAAATATAAGAATCTCTCACTATGATACTATACTTCCACAATTATGTTCTCTTATCCGAGAAAATTGTAATTTCAGTCCCAAAATATAGGGTGGTTTGCAATATTAGTCTCATACTTTTTGAAATAGCCAACATTAGTCTTATATTTTATAAAAGTATACAAAGTTAGTCCCATCGTAGCAAATTAGTCATACTCTTTACGTAAATATTGCAAAATTAGTCTCACATTTTAGCAGTAGCCGTTATCAAAAGATTGGGTTGCCACTCACACAAAGCCGAAGAATTGAATGTTGAAATGTTACAAAATTAGTCCCAAAAAAAGTTGCAATTTTTTTACAGTATGACTAACTTTACAACGTTTTCCTAAAATATGGAACTAAAGTTGGCTATTTCAAAAAATATGGAATTAATATTGCAAATCACCATATACTTTGGGAACAAAATTACAAATTTCTCCTCTTATCCCCTCCTTCTAGTGTGTGTATGTGTCTGCTATAATCAGGCATGTGATTTGTTATACATTATACTAACATGAACCCCGTGCTATTCACATAATGTATATCTTTTAAATTTAAGATTATAATAAAAGCTATTATAAAATACGAAATGCAGATAATATATTATTTTTCTAAGACAAAAAAAAAATGTTGAATCTTTCATCTATTTTAGTTACCACGAAAAATTCACAGCTATCATATCTCTTTTTAAGTGTTTGGATAAATTGCATTAACACCCCTTGAGATTAGATTCATATACGCGAATACTCCTTGCCTTTTGTAAAATTATAAGTACGCCCCCTCGGGATGTTAGTAATGTACCTCTAGGGGTAATTATGCAAATTTTTGTCATTAAATGGGATTGTATTTGTAATTACAACTACAATCTCAATAAATGTGATTGTAATTTGCAAAAGTCACAGAGTATTTGTGCATTTGGACATAACCTTAGAGATCGTCAGTATAATCTGCCCTGATTTTCGCTAAAACTTGTATTCGAATAAGGGGTTGGTTTCAAATAGTGATGATACTCTAAGAAATATAATTCACCTTTATCTCCCTCAAATATACTAATTTTTTTTATGTTTTTGCACTTCTATTTTCTAATCTTCTATCTGTTTTGTTTATCACGAACGAATCACAACTATTATATATCTTTTTAGTATTTAATGAAACTCATTTTTCAATAATAAATTAATTTCGAACAGTGATGATACTTTAAAAAATATAATTCTTCATCATCTCAATCGAACGGTATAAATGAAAAGTAAAAAATAATACTTGATGAACAATGAATAAAAGAAGCTAAGGAACTTTTAAATTTGTTATAGTGCTTTACGACTTATATATCAATAATCTTATCTGAGTGGTGGGGTTGAGGTCTTACGATCAAGAAGTTTTGAGTTCTAACTTATTTTCATAGTAGTATGTGTATATTGTTTCTATGTTTACTGTGAAGTTGTTGTCGGTAACTTTAGAAATATTATTGTAATGTCCACACTGAATATTGTATAGTCTGTTGATTGCTTTAATAATATGATTGTGTTATAAAAAAAATTTTATGACTTATACACACTTAGAAGTTAAAGTCAACTCCCCCAAAAAAGTGAAAAAATAGAATTAATTGAATAAATTAACATTAGGTTTAGATTGAGTTCAACAAAAAATACTAAAGTAAAATGCAGACACCCCCCAACGTATGGGGTCATTTGCACTCTGCCCCCCAACCTTTTTTTTTTTACACTCCCCAACCCAACCTTTTGATTTTGTTGCACTTTGTACTTTTCGGGGAATAACAACAGAATATTCTGTTCGCGTGTGTTCACACGCCTGAGGATGATACAAACACCCCCCTAACGTATGGGGTCAGTTGCACTTTGCCCCCCAGCCTTTCTTTTTATAAAATATTAAAATATATTTTATAAAAAATAAGGAAAAAATTGAGGAAAATTTCAGAAAAATGAGGAAAAGTTCCAAAAAATTCAATGCCTCATCTATAGATAAACAACTTCACATTACAAGAGAAAATGTAATGTTAGAACCGATAAAAATACACACATTTGTACTGATGGTGGCACCGAAAGAAATACACATTTTCTTTTTCCTTTTTGGGTTTGATTTTTCCTCTTTTTATACAGAGGAGTGTATTTGGTACTGTTGTGAAGCTACACTGTTTCGTTATTTTTTCGTCTGAACTGTTGGAGTTCAATTTCTTCATATCGGTCGGTAGTTTTTGTTGTTTTATCATATTTTTTTTTTCTTGTCTTTCTTATGTTCTATTGATTTTGTGGTTGTGTTGCAGTTTGTTGTTTGTGAATTGAAAGTTGAAGTTCTTTTATTAGGTACTACACATGATGTTGCAGATTATTTGCTTTCTGGTTTCATTTTGGCTTGTAATGTGAAGTTATTTATCTGTATATCAGGCATTGAATTTTTTTGAATTTTTTTCATACTTTTAATTAATTTTAGTTTTCTTTAAAAGGTTGGGGGGCAAAGTGCAAACGATTTCATATGCTGGGGGGGGGGGGGGGAGTGCTTGCATATAACCTTACATTACCTAACCTGAAATCGCCCTCAAGCGCGTGAACATACGTGGGCGGAATATTCCAATATTATTCCCCGAAAAATGCAAAGTGCAACAAAAATCAAAAGGTTGGGTGGGAAGGTGTAAAAAAAAAAAAGGTTGGGGGGCAAAGTGGAAATGGCCCCATACATTGGGGGGGTGCCTGCATTTTACTCAAAATACTATCTCAAAACTTATTTAGGATCAAAAGTCATGTGGAGCAAAAAATTACTATTGGCTATAATTTTTATGGTTATGATTAAAAATCAGGGTAATTAATTATGATTAAATAAAATTACTGCAAAAAACTATATTTTCAATTATGAGAAAATTATTTATCACAACTAAGAGCTGTGATGAAAATATTTGCCATGACTTTTAGTCATGTCAAATGTTTTAGCCACCTTCGCAAAAATTACAGCCAACAATCGTTCTGTGGTTGTGATCAATGACTCTTTGCTATGACTATTTAATATTAATTATAAGTTAACCATGATTAAATGTTATATTTTTTTTTGTAGTGACTGCTTAACAGAAAAGACCTACTTAAAATTATCATTAAATAATAAAAATTTCATAATCCCGATATAAACGAAATACGCAAATTCATGCACGTACACATAAAAGACCATATCATAGCCCTTAATGTGAAATACAAATAAAAAAATGCTAGAAGAAAGATAACAAAACATAAATAATGCTAAAAATAATTTAATCAAAATATCAATTGCAATTAAAAAATCCCCCAAAATATAAAAATGTCATTATTTAGAATTTTGAAATAAAAAGGGAATAAATTAATTGTTATTTAATTAAAAAAACTCATAAAATCCTGAAAAATACACATGGCGGACTTTAATTATGATTATCCAAGCAATGTTACTATCCTTCGAGTGTAATAAAGATTTATCAAATTACAATACATCAATATACACAATTTAATTCTCAGACAAAAAATTGAAATAAGTAGTAAAATATCGACCAACATCCAATAAGTAGTAAAATATCGACCAACACCCAAATTCTAAGAGTTTAATGCAATTTATCCCTCTTTGATATTTTAAAGAACACGTGAAAACAAATTGCTATTTTATTTTTTATAGAGAATAATTTGCTCATTTGCAATATTACAGGAGGGTGTTTGTATTTTCATCCAGATTCTTACATAATGTAGTTTTCCTTAAAATTTTGAAAAATATAAAATACATAATGTAACATAATCATTTTGATAAACAACATTGTCAATGATCAAAGAAGGAATTTACGTAATACAAAAGTAAGTGTATTTTGGTCATCTTAATTAATATCTAAACCAGTCAAAAAATAAATAAATAAATTGAGAAAGTAAACATATATTAAAGTGAGATCTGTTGGAAAAGCAAGTTGTCAAATAGACAATTGTAGTATCGTTTTGAAATAACAATCAAATTTTACAAATAGTTTTGAAACCAAAACACAATAAACACGTTGGAACCAAATAATACGAAACAGTTAGAAATACTGTTATAGTGATAAAGTAAAAATTACAATGAGAATTGTATCCCAACAAATCTCGGTCCAAATACTGTCACCAAACCGAATCATAGATATAATCTGCTTGCCTTGAAGAAATTATACGTCCCGTTTTGAATGTGCACACGGATACTACGCAACTTCTTTCAGAATAAGACGGTTTCAATTCTACAGTATGCACGTTACCGAAGAACACCTCGAAACAACACTCAGTAGCCTTATGGAAACAGAGGTCAAAACTCAGATATATGAGAGGAAATGATCACAGATTTCAGCTTGTGAAATCTGTTCAAAAACCGAGAGCAAATTTTCAGAGAGAGGCAATTGTTTGTATTGTTGTTCGTATGTTGTGTCATTTTGAAGTGAACATTTTCCAGCCTTTATATAGACACCAAAATCAGTAGCATTAAGCTGCCATTTACAGCAGCATTAAGCTGCCATTACAACACCATTAAGCTGCCATAACCGCAACATTAATCCAGATTTAAGACCACCAAATGCAGGTATTAAATCACCATAAACATGATTAAAACCTTATAAAAACAACATTTAAAAGCAGAAAAAAATAGGTAAAAACGGACAGAAACAATTGAAAAAATTCATCTGTTATCAAAGTTTTAAAAACCGAATTTTAATGCCATTAAAACATATTGACCAAATAAATTTTAATCCAGATAAAATCAAATGGTTTATGCTGCAAAAAGATAGATATTGAGACATTTGCCCTACACCTACGCCTGCGCCCATACTCGACGGCGGCGCGCCTATGGGGCAACCCTATGTTCACTCTAGTCTCCATAACACTTCAAACATATATTGAACATTGAACTTGATATAAGGAGTTTAAGTTATCCTTAAACTTCCAATGTGGGACAACATTGAGTGTAGAACACTCACCTCCACATACACCTTATATCCTTATCAAGACTCCACACATTCCCATTATATTCCTATGTGGGACAAGTGTAATCTCTCTATTGCTCTCACCATCTAATCTATGGTTCACATTAATTGAACTCATATTTTAGGATAAATTTGTTATTACAAATTAACATTATAAAATGTCAATTACAACAAGATCTGTATTTTTCAAGATAAACTAAAATAACAGTAATCACGTAAGTAGTTACATAAATTAGGAAGTTTTAAGAGAAAGATGAAAATAAAATATAATAAATAAATTCATAAGAGAAACTTTTTTTTTAAATAATTAATAAGAGAAATCCAATGAGTACATTCTTTTGTATTGAAAAAAAATATATATCAACAGGACATATGCAAATTGAAATAATGAAACCATGCAAATAAAAATTATATGATTGAGCACAATCAAATTAGAAAAAAAATGGAAGAAAATAAACTTTAAACGTAATGGAAATAAAAAAATTCAAAGTAAGTATGAAAGAGAAAATTAAAACACATGATAACATATCACCAAATATTAAAAATAAAAATTGTAGAGAGAAACAACTTTGACAAATGGGCAATTTGTGTGGGTATATAAAGAATAAATCGTCAACTAAAATAATAGATATTATGAAAATATGAGCAGATATTTCGTTAACTGTTGTTTATATTTGGCGTTTTTCAAATATACCGACGAGGGTTTCCCTGTTTTCATGCAAAAGTTGAGGGATTTAGTTTATGAATTGATTTTTTTACAAAAAAAAGAAATTAAAATTCCTTATAATTAATCCAACTAGATAGATTTTTTTTCATGATAATTAAAAAATTTAAAATTATCATAAAATAATATTTGGTCAAGATTACTCAATTTCGATATAAGATCGTTATGTTATATGTATATATATATATTTATATAAATTTGAAATATAAAAATATACAACTAGATTTTATACATTGTGGACACGGATATATTTATGAATATATATTGTTATGTCGTTAGGATCAAAATTTATATCTTATACAAGATAAGTACACAATATAAAAATTATATTAAAAATATTAAATATTTTTAAGATAAAATTTGACATCTTATAAGTTAACAAAAAAAAACTTATAAAACAGTTTATAAAACATTTTAAATAAATTTAGCCAAACCCACCCTTATTTTTAAAAAAGCAGCATATAAAGTTGAAAGAACACCAATCATAATGAATTATTTTCTAAAATAAAAAACAACAACAACAATAATTTCTTGAATAATTATTACTGATGACTGGGTCAACCCACGTTTTCATACGACCCGACCCGTTTTCACCAGGACCGGTTGGGACGGAGCACATCCAGACGCTCACGTGTCAGACATTCTTTGGATGACATTGGTAACAGCAACAGTTATTTCTGGTATAAATATGTGTAATTTGTAGGAAAGAGAACCCAAAAAGATTAAGAAAAAAAGAAAAAGAAAAAGAAAAAGAAAAGAAGCCCAGAAAGAAAAAAAACAGAGAAGAATGATGGAGAAGGAATGAACCTCTGAAAAAAAGAAAAAAGAAAAAATCTTTTTTTTCACGAAAAATCAAGAAGAAAAAGGAACCAGAGAGAGGAGAGGTTACAGCGCAAGAGACAGAGATTGAGAGACACACACACAGAAATCGATATTCATATATTATTATTATTATTATTATAGTAAAAACACACACACATACACACAGACATGCATTTTTGTATGTATGTGGGCTTGTGAATGAATCTGTGTTTTTCTTGCTCCTCATCCTCTTCAAAAGAGTCCCTTTTTGTTTTTTGGTTCCATTCTCTCTCATTTCTTTCTTTTTCTTCCTGATTAAAGAGATTACGTTAGAGGGATCTTTCTTCTCTTGAATTCTTGAAAGAGTGTAGGGTTATATGGGGAGGGCTCGTTGATCTCTTCAGCGTTTGTTTGTCGTCGAAGGTATTTTTTTCTGTTCTTTGTTGATGTTCTTCGGACCTTGATTTGTGTTTGGCTTTTGTTCTGTGTGTGTCGGATCGAAAGTCTGGTGTTTGGATATTGATGTGTTCTCTGTTTGTGTTGTGGGTTTGTCGAATTTTGCCTAAATTGGCGCCTCCCTTTTATGTGAATCTGTTATTCGGGTTTCTTCTTATTCCCTTTTTGTTTCTTGAAAAATTTGGTTTCTGGTTTTGGAAATTATGGCCAAAATTCTAAGAGGGCTGTCTTTGTTTTTGATAAGTGGATCAGATTCGGACCAGGTTCTTGATCTTTTCTTGAATCTTGGATAAGTTTGAAGCGAAAGCTTTGAGCTTGGAGCTATAGTTTGCTACAAAGATTGAATTTTGTGGCATTTTTTTTTCCCAATTATGTAATTACAGAAGTGTAAAACCTCTTACCGGTGTTTCTATGCACCGATACAGGCCTAAACTTGTATGTTTTTGGAAAAGAAATATGTTCTTGAAATTCCTGTGATTTTGGTATGCATTTGCTTATCTGAGTGTATTTTTTGGTCCCTTTGTGTTTGTTTTTTTCTGCCTGAAAGAATTTAGTTTGAGGTCAATCTTCATAGATTATTCAGAAAGGGAAAAATCAGACAGTAAATTAGCTAACTTTCTTCATTTGTAAGAGATGGTTAAATCTTTCTTATGCTGATTTTTGAAATTTGTTTATGAATTTATGCGTTATTCTCATCTTTTTCTTGCTTTTGGTTGCTTTTGCATGGTCACAGTTAGGTGGGATTGATTGAATTGGTTTTCATTTTGTTTTTTTGTCATTGTTGACTTAGTGGTGAAGAGGGCCCTCAAAAGCAGCAGAAATTCATAAAGCAATGGGCCCAATGTCATGTGAATTTATAAAAGCAAACTGACATGAATTGTGTGTCCCTATTGCTATCTGAATTTCTAGTTCTTACAGGTCTTAAAGTTGGTTCATAATGGCTTGTCTTCACCACTACAACTGCATTAGTCCCATGTTTTCTCTCAGCTCTTGTTTACATCTTCATGAACCCTCTTTATGATCTATCTGCCTCATAAATGTATTATTTTCTTGGCGCTGGCGATTGCTGTTTGAATTTACTGCTGAATTTGGTTCGTATTTCACAGATGTGATTCGTTGTTGCAACTTGGATGTTATCGAATATGTTATGAAGTGATTCTCGATGTAGTTCTTGTGCCGTTCTTCTTGAGATGCTCAATATACTTACGGCGAGTTGGGAGTTTGATCAAATGATATAATTTGTTTGAACTTTTTTACCCCTAATGTTTGCTTTTTCTCATCCAGTCATTTTATGATATTTTGGATTTATTGTTAAAGCCTCACATTTAGCTTACTTTTCCCTTCTTTTCTGCACCTCTCTTCCTGTAGTGTATATCTTTCTCTGTGTCTAATTTTTACGTTAGTTCATTGATTTTTCGTGGTGGAGGAACGAAGTTGCCTCTCTTCCTCAAGCATTTTTTCCTCTGTGTGTGCAGATTTTAGAAAAGTCCTGATACCATGAAGAATAGAGATCTTCATAGAGATGGAAAGCCAAGTTCTCAACCGGAAAAAAATTCTAGGACGGTCCACTTGGCGATAATGTTTGTTGTGCTGTGTGGGCTTTCCTTCTACCTTGGTGGAATCTTTGGTTCTGAAAAGAACAGATACAATATTCAAGACATTAGTAAAGTTTTCGGAACTTCCAAGGAAGCGTTACCAGGTCTTCTCCAAGTCAAAGCTGTGAACTTCACCGAATGCAGCCCGGATATGCAGGATTACACACCATGCACGGATCCGAAGGTGATTTCTATCTGCCCGTCTTATTGTTTTGAAGTTATCTATGATATCTGAATAGAATTTATACGAATGATGTTGTTCTAATGTTGTAGAGGTGGAAGAAATTCAATGTTCATCGGCTTGCGTTTCTGGAGCGCCATTGCCCTCCAGTGTTTGAAAAATTGGAATGCTTAGTTCCTCCACCTGATGGCTATAAGTTTCCGATCAGATGGCCGAAGAGCAGGGATGAATGTTGGTACAGGTAAATTGAGCACTTCCAGGTCAATAATTCTGAAATTTTAGCTGTTAATCTGCCGTGATTACTGTCCGGAAAACTTACCCCTCAAATGGTTGGATTGTGTCAGGAATGTACCATATGATTGGATTAACAAACAAAAATCGAATCAACATTGGCTGAGGAAAGAAGGGGAAAAGTTCCTCTTCCCCGGCGGTGGCACTATGTTCCCCAATGGTGTCAGTTCCTACGTTGATTTGATGCAAGATTTGATTCCGGAAATGAAAGATGGGACTATCAGGACAGCCATCGATACTGGATGCGGGGTGAGTTTGCATTTATCATCAATAGGGCCCTGGTCGTTCGCTTTTCTGTGCCGGGATTGATAAGTAGAATCATAAGAAACAAGACATGAGAATAAACGTCAAGGCTGCTGCTTCTTGTTGCCTTATTTTACCCCAAATGTCAAATATACTTGACTTTGAGCATTTGAATTGTTCAGGTTGCTAGCTGGGGAGGTGATTTACTAGATCGCGGGATTCTAACCGTCTCTCTTGCCCCCAGAGATAATCACGAGGCTCAAGTCCAATTTGCACTAGAACGGGGAATTCCTGCAATGCTTGGCGTCATTTCAACGCAACGACTTCCTTTCCCTTCACTCTCTTTTGATATAGCACATTGCTCAAGATGCCTTATTCCATGGACTGAATTCGGTAAAATACTGAAAAATAGAGCATCTATGGTTTCGACCTTGCTCAAGCAATGAAAGCTCATAGGCTGTTTCTAGTTCTTTAGGACATGTTTTGGCTATATTTCTTACAATAGTTGAGAGTTTGCATACCGGTTCCTAGTTCTGCAGGATATGTTTATGCAATCTTCTCTCAGTCTAACCATTGCAATTCTTATCTTTATCAGGCGGAGTTTACCTCTTAGAGGTACATCGTATTCTCCGACCTGGGGGCTTCTGGGTACTTTCTGGGCCCCCAGTGAACTACGCGAGACGTTGGAGAGGGTGGAACACGACAATTGAGGTTCAGAAAGCAGATTACGACAAGTTGCAAGATTTGCTCACTTCAATGTGTTTTGAACTGTACAACCAGAAGGGCGACATTGCTGTTTGGCGGAAACTATCAGGTAAGAGCTGCTATAAGAAGCTTGAGGCCCCGGATTATTACCCACCAAAGTGTGATGACGGTACCGAACCCGATTCAGCATGGTACACCCCGATTAGGCCTTGCGTTGTTACTCCGAACTCGTATTACAAAAGAGTAGAATTAACAAAGCTAGCTAAATGGCCCGAACGACTAAATGTTGCTCCTGAGCGCGTTTATGATGTTCGTGGTGGAAGTAGCGGTGCTTTCAAGCAGGACAACAAGAAATGGGAAGTACGGGCAAAACACTACAAGAAGTTGGTCCCAGCAATAGGAACTGATGAGATAAGAAACGTCATGGACATGAACACTCTGTACGGGGGTTTTGCTGCTGCTTTCATTGATGCTCCGTTGTGGGTCATGAACGTCGTTTCCTCGTACTCTGCAAATACACTTCCTGTGGTTTATGACAGGGGCCTCATTGGGACGTATCATGATTGGTAAACCTGCACTTGACTAAGCATCATCTCATCTTTTGTGTTACTTGTGTGGTTGGAATATGATGTTTATTACTTGTCTGTCTTGCTAGGTGTGAGGCCTTCTCAACGTATCCTCGAACGTACGATCTTCTTCATCTCGATGGCCTTTTCACTGCTGAGAGCAACAGGTAAGGCTCCTCAACAAGTTCAAACTTACATCAAAGTAGTGTGATACCTCAAACTCAGACAATAACCTGCATTCATGTTATGGCAAGTTTTTGCCTTCAACGCTATAATACGGATAATTACATTAACACCTCCGAGGTTTCTGTAATATAAAACACGACTGTGGACGTCCATATCCCTTTATACGACACGGCCAAATCTTCACCAGCTAGGATTACTAGTGTTTTTCTTCTCAAACTCTCATGTTCTTGGGCAGGTGTGAGATGAAGTACGTTTTACTCGAGATGGACCGTATCCTCCGCCCGAACGGGTACGCCTTGATCCGGGAATCCAGCTTCTTCATGGATCCTATCAACGCAATAGCTAAAGGCATGAGATGGGAGTGCCGTAAGGAAAACGCAGAACCTGGTGCCGAAGGCGAACACATACTGATTTGCCAGAAGCAACTATGGTATTCCTCTAAGCAAAGTTCGAGATGATAACGGGAGAAAAACTACATGTTCTGGGGATAAATTTTCATGTAGAAATCAGATAAGATTATGTCCAGACTATGATTAGGAGAGAATTAAGTTATAATACTACTCACAGGAATGATTTTGTTCTACTGAAAAATGTGGAGCAGAAAACCTCTCAACTGATGGAGAATTTGGGTACATATAATAACAGGGCTACTGCTGCTAGTTTTAGTGCTTTTTTGGAGTAATATATGTTCTTTGTAAGTCTTACCCTCTTGTGAAAATACTAATAGACAAAAAACCCAGTCGGGGAAAAGAAAAACGGAATGCGAAGCAGCTCGCTACATCGAGCATCGAGGGGTTGTATTGTCCTTTCGTTTTTTGGCTTATTAGTATTTTTACGGGGGATTTGTTGTATTGTTTGTTTTTTTTTTTTTTAAATAAAAGGGTTATTTCAAGACGAGTGGAACCACGACGAACATGCTTGAGTGTTGAAGCTGAGGTTTCGAAAAGTTGTAATGTTTTGAATTTGAATCGCACCAATTTTTTAGGTGTTTTTTTGTATACGAGGTGGTTTGGTTAGGCGTGGTCCTGTTTTGTTCTTGGGTAAATTACATCGATGTTCCTGAAATTAAATTTAAGTATATCGTTAGTTATGTATGTCTTTGTAAAATTATAGGTATATGCCCTGTTTAGAGCAAAATTCTATCTAATATGGATGTTAAATATTCCAATTCCAACATTTCCCCGTTCCAACTCAAGTTTCAAATATTTAGAAAAAGTTACAATCTCCGAGCGGTGAAGTTGATGTCTCACAGTTAAGAGGTTGTGGGTTCGAGTCCTACGAATATAGATATTTGGGTATTTGGTACTTTTTTGGTAGTATGTGTATATTGGTACTTTGTTTGCTTTGAAATTATTGTTGGTATATTAAGAAATATTGTTGTACTCCATACTGAATGTTATAATAGTATGTTGGTTGATTTAAACATATATGTTGTATTTCAAAAAAAAAAAAAAATTACAATCATAACAGAATATTTTATCCCATCAATATAAAATACAATAAAAAATCCTGAAAATTAAATACAAGAACCTAGAAATAAAGCATTAACTATATAATCTTAAAAACCTAGGAAAAATAATAAATTTAAACAAAATAGAAATATATACACGATAAATTTTCAATTCAATAAGGTATATTAGACCCAAAAACCAATATTAGAATAAGTATTAAAATATTAAAAATATCAATTTTTATTCAACATACCATACAAATTTAATTTTTAATTTAAATATAGTTCGATGAGTTCGCTTGAACAATGTACACCGCTAGTCTAATTGAATCTTGGATTTGAAATGGACCAAAACTAGATCCAACCTATAAAACCAACAACTTAATAACTTTGAAAATCAATTTTCTTTTAATTTTACAATTCACACATTTTTTGACATCTCTAATTATATAAATGAGCAAGGTGACTAAAAATATAGTCAAAAAGATTAAAAAAATCATGTAAATTACTAAAATTAATGTCCATCAATAATACAAAAAAAAAAAAAAAAACAGAGAGAGAGGGAGAAATTCCTTTTTCATGATTGGGAAAATAGAGAATTTTTGTCTTTGATGTGATGTGGGATTTTTATTTATTCCAGCTTTAGCATCCATTCCTTGTGACCACCAATTTTAATTCATTCTCACAATCTAAAATCATTCTATCTTTGTTTTAAATAATTCACTTTTGAAAGAAATATAAATTACCATTGATGTCTCATTTAAATTACCAAATTGAAATCTCCAAAAATATTAAAATATGGGATTTGGATTCCATTAATATTTATGTATTTATTTATATTAAAATAATTATTAGTTAATTAAGAATTATGTTATGTGTTGACAATAGATATATTAGTTGAAATTCGTAATTGGAATAACATATGTCGTCAATTTATTAAGGGGTGTTTTTAATAATTTCTATTTTTATGATGAGAATAAATTACAAAAAAAAATTGTAAGTTTAATTACAGTAAAAAATGAAAGTTTTTGAAACAAAAGTTAAAGAAAATGGAGTGTTTGCGACAAAAAAATTTGATACCATAATTTTAACGAGCTCAACTTAAAATAGTTAAAAAGTAAAATTGTAAATTCAAAAAACAAAAACGGACGGTCAATAAACAAGCAACATGACATTCTCATGATGAAATTATGGAGTCATACCTAACTGAACGAATTTACGCGTACCATATATTTATTCAAATCAAGATAATAAATTAAATATAAAATTATTAATATTACATTTATCGTATAATCAATGATATACTAAACTAGGAATGATCCTCGTTAAACGCGAATAATACAAACCACACATGAATAAGTAAATTACAATCAAACTAAATTAGGACCAAACATCCCAATCATAACCTATTATTTTATTTTAGAACAACTCACATAGACTATATAGTTTTCTACAATAAAAAATTAATTAATTAAAGTAAAGCCGACCAATGAGAGGATGATGAATTTCATCCCTTAATTAATTTCAGGATAAATGCAATCTTTGCTCATCCAAACTGGCGCCGCCCTTTCCATTTTCTTATCTCAATTTTAAAATTATAATTACATGATTACAACCATGTATCAATAAATCAAATAATAAATTAGTTCAATCAATACGTTAATATAATTAAAAATAAGGATGGATTATAATAACATTCTCTGATATTTGGCATAATTATAGATACATTTTGTTGTTTCAAAAATTACCAAGGGTCTGAAATGAGATATTTTGCTCTTTATTTTTATTTTTTTACTAAATTGTAGAAAATCAGTCGAGACAAATACATTATTGTCCATATGTATAAAAAACGTAAAAAACCTCTCTCTGCCCATTTTTGTCAAAAAAATTTTAAAAAATAATTCAAGTTGCATAAGGGTATTTTGGCCAGTTCCCATAAAAATGGATGGAAATGAGTTATTTGTAAGAAAGTTACAAACCTCAGGGAGAATATTTGTAATTTTTAAAACAACGATAGGTTATTCGTAATCATACAAAACTTTAGGGAATGTCATTGTAATTCACCATAAAAATAATGAAATTCACTACAGTAAACTCACAATAGGTGAGACAAATACCTAAAGATTTAATGGGGCGTACTCAAATTTATAATCTTGAACTTGTTCATGGAACCTCAATTTTAACCATTAGGTCACGACGTGGCTAGTGCGCCGTCCTTTCCATTATTGAACATGGATTGAGCAGTGTTTGGCAATTGGCATTGCAATAGCCTCCGGAGAGGTCAGAGTTGGTCCTCCAACCAAACACCCCAAATTCCATTGGGGGAATGTGGAAAGTGTAAAGATAAGATAGAATATTTCAATCTAAATCTTTCTTGTCAAGACCTAACTACATTACATAAATTTATCCCATTTTCCATTTTTCCCCCATAAAATTCAAAGTTCTTCAAAAGGTAAAAAAAAAATAAAAAAAAAATAAATAAATAAAATAACTTAATTTAATTTTAAAACGATGAAGAAAGGTATATGGGATTTGAAAGTGATGAATTGAACATTGTTTTATTTAAATTTATTTTATTTACAAGATCGGTGATTATATTAAAATATCAATATATTGAAAAATCATTAATACATAAAATAAAAAATTACAATAACTCAATATATAGTGAGGCAAAATACCCATACATCTAGCCAAATCCAAATTCACGATCTCGTCTTGATTATAAGATCTCAATATTGATCTCTATGCTAATATTTTATTTTACATGTGTAAAATAATATACGATTATATCACAATTTATTTATTGATGGCTCTCGTGAGTATTTAAGTTCACCAAAAACATAAAAAATAAAATGTTTCCCTCTTGACTACAAATTGGTTATGGGGCCAAATCCAATTGGGAAATTTTAGCCAATCAAAATTTAGAAAAATAAATTCCCACTTTTTGATTAGAGCTATATAATTCAAACTATATAGATACAATTGAATCAATTCTTTAAAATATTCTAAAATATTATTTTTATTTTACCAACATCAATACAATTTATAGTAAAACTTACACACAGAGTACGACAACAAAAAATAAAACACATATTTACCATATAAAACAGAATGCGACGAAGTCAGAATCCACAATTAATTTTTAAATTTTAATTGTTCAACCCACATCAAGAAGAAAATCCCTAATATTATTTTCCAAAAACACGAAAAATAAATCAAGCGGAGGGAGAGAGTGAAAAGCGGTGTATATTTTACTATACCAATAATATGAAATCTAATTAAAAATAGTAATTAAACTAGCGGTAAGTGGCAGTCGATGAACATATAAAAAAAAATAGAGAAAAATAATTTTTTTGAGGGGGAAAGAGAAAAAAGAAAAAAAAAGAGAGAGAGAGAGAGAGGAAAAAGGAAGTAATTTAGTGAGAGAAAAAGTTGAGTGGGATTCTCCCAATAATACAAAGGGAAGGAAATTAGGATATTCCCTTCTTGGGGAAAAAGCTTTTTCCAATTCTTTTGCTACCTTTTTTTTCCTTAGATTACAATTACAAATTTACAATTACAATTACGATTACAATTACAGTTAGAAAGGTAAGATTCGGGACCAGTATGTATAATAATTCCGATCCCCACTCGTATATATGCATCATCCCACATCATTACCGTATCATCTCAGTAATATATAGACGCGGTGGCTTCGAGGCCCCAAAAATATCGTAAATAGGACCCGGGAGTTGGAGAGAGAGAGAGAGAGTGGCATCTCTGGGTTTTTTCTCCGTAGGTAATGCCGTTTTTCCTACAGGTATATGGGTTTCTATTTTTTGTTTTGTTTATGTATTTGTTTGTGTTTTGATTTTTTTTTTTTTTTTTTTTTTTGTGTGTATTAATGGTGTGGTGTGGATAGATCTGATCTCGATTTGTTGGATTGGTGTTTGGGGATCTGGGAAGTGTTTTCCGATTTGATTTAGGGTGAGGGTGTTTGATTTGGGGTTGGGGGTTTTTTATTAATGATGGTGTCGTGGTTAGGAGTTCGGAGGTCGGAATCTGATCGATTTGGTTTGTGTTTTTTGTAATTCGCGTATGAGGGCAGATGGATTTGGAATATGGCGAGGGTTTGTATGATGTCTCTTCAACTTTCAGTTAGTTTAGGAACCAAACTGGGGTCGCACTTGTGTGTTGTATATGAATCAATCCGATTTATGGGGATAAAACGAGTAGAAATACATTGTTAAGTTAGGAATTGAAACTTGGGACGGCTAAATTGTCGTGGTTCTATGAGGTACTTTTTGGGTATATGATTGAACTCAACGCATCTTTTTTCCTTATATGTTTTTATTGGAGAGGAATTTGAGAAATTATGTTAATTCTTTGCTCTCTAAGTTAGGTATTCGGAGTAAGTTTCTCTGTATTATTTGGTTGCTTTCAGCTGAGTTTATTAGCTTGGTCTTTGTTAGGATCTTGTCAGTAGAGTTAGGATCATATGTTTCTACATCCAGGTGGAAATTTGTATTGCATTTATGTTAGTTACAGTTGGGTTGATTGCAGTGAGTAACAGTTGTTGACAACTTGTTGTATCCAGTGGGGTTCAATATGCTTACTATAATGAAGAAACTTTGTAGCCTGGGTTTATGAGACGGAATGAATTTGAAATTATATTATTAGAATTTATAGCTTCCTCCAATTAAAGCATATGTGTTAATTGTTATCATATTAATGTCTTACCTAGGGATAGTACCATGTAATTTAGGTTATCATATTCTTCTGTTTAATATCCTGCGTCTGTGTGATATAGCCTATCGGTGTAACTTGTCGCCTCTATATCTGAAGTTAAATATATCGTACTTGTTTGTTTCTCAGTCCATTGAGTCTCTCACTGCAAAAATATTTTCTCTGTGCTATCAGGTTGTGTTAAATCACGAGTTAAAGGGATTAATATTATCTAGGACATGGAGCAAATTTGCCTCTGGTCAGAATGCTACCAGCGACGGGTTTTTCCATTCCAGGAACTTCGTGATTGGCGGTTTCTTATCCGTGGAGATTTTCTTCTTGTTTCTTTTGTCAATTGCACTTAGTGAACAGCTTATCTTAAATGATCAGTTCAGGAGGCCAAACGCGTATTTCTTTTAAGATAGATGTTGGATCTTCTTTAGTGCACTTGTACAAGTGAGTTGCACACTAATAATTTAATAAATAGTCGACACTGGTTATGCTGTCTATCAAGTTACTGTGTTAACCTTCTTGTGGAATTTTATTTTTGCTAGTGCATTGACGATACAACATCCATTTGAGATCCGTTGGGAAGCAATTTCTGAGGTATTTTTTGCTCCTTATTTGCTCACTGATTGTTTATGCTGTGAGCTTTTGGGATTCTGATACAACGTGCTTGTGTTTTTCTTTCCCTTCTTTGGTTTAACCCCAGGACTCAAGTCTGCAAGTAGTAGAAGGGAGTTCAGTGTACCTTTAAGTATTAGATAGCTTGTTGCACTATATTTGTGCAGTGTCTTGGTTTTAGAAAAGGTCAGCTTTTCAACTACTGTGCGGTGAAGGTCTGTTGACAGCGGCAAGATTTGGTTGACTGAAGATTTGCATCGGATTCAGTATCTCTGCGTTGATTATAAGGACTGGAAACTTTGGTTGACTGACCATTTCTCGAGCCCATAGTTGTAGTTAATGGCGCTAGTACTTGATGTTATCAGTCAGTGTTGACTTGTAGCAAGATGTTCTACAGTTTTGCGATCCCACTGCCGTTTCTTCCTTGTCTTTGTTTTGAGAATTTTGATTTCGTATACTTTATAAATAAGGCTGTGAAGCCCGCCCATCATAGTGACTTAGGTCTTCCGCATATTGGAGAGCCAAAGAATTGGTGGTGGATTTTGCCGAATTAGCCAGGCCTTTGATAGTTATTGTTTACTGTCGTTTAGTGAGTGAAGGCTTCACTAGTTTTGTTGCGTACTCATCTCTTTTCCGGTCAGTAGTGTCACGTCACGTGCAGTTGAAATCGCAAGAATGGAAAGGTACAATTGTTTGCAATATCATATTTTTGTAGATATCGTCACTTACCTTTTCAATTGGTTCAATTATCATAATGGCTGATGCAGGTACACAATCATTAAGGAAGTCGGTACTGGTACCTTTGGAACTGTCTGGCGAGCTTTAAGTAAGCAGTCTGGTGAAGTGGTAGGTGGATTGATTGTTTAGACAATCCTTTCTCTTGAAGAACAAGCTTCTTTCTCCCTCTGTTAAAGTAGAAATTCATGAAATTTAAAATTTTGTAATCAGATCTGATCAATTGCTTTGACAGGTTGCAATAAAAAAAATGAAGAAGAAGTATTATTCATGGGAAGAATGCATAAATCTGAGAGAAGTCAAGGTGAGAAATAATTTGCTTTAAAGCACAACATTTTATGCGAGAAAAATGACGGGTTCCTTGTTGGCAGTCACTGAGGAAAATGAACCATCCGAATGTTGTAAAGCTCAAGGAAGTAATCAGGGAAAATGATGTATTATACTTTGTCTTTGAGTACATGGTATGCATTCCTTTCCTAGATTTGACTGCTTGTTTGTTACTTTTTGTTCTATTGATCAATGTATTTTGTTACAATCTCAGGAATGCAACCTATACCAGCTCATGAAGGACAGAAGAAAACTTTTTTCAGAAGTTGAAGTGAGAAACTGGTGCTTCCAAGTCTTTCAGGGTCTGGCATACATACACCAGCGTGGATATTTCCATCGTGACCTTAAGCCAGGTTGTTACTGTTGGGATTTTCTACAATTCGAATGATAATACTAGAGGATTGTTCATCCTCTTGTCTGTGCTTGCTACCATGTAATGATAGGATATAATTGGAAACATATACAATATTCTTGGTGTTAAGTTATTAATATTAAACAATTCTCTTCTCTAGTAGTTTAAGTTTTTAGATAAGTTGGTCGTTTAACATTGTATCAAAGCCAAGCCGAACAAGAAACCTGGATTTGAATTTCATTGCCACAAGAGAGGTTTCATGTGCATGTTTGCATGTAGGGGGGGGGGGGGGTGTTAAGAAATTGATATTAAATGATTTCCTCTCGATCAACTTGAGCTTTTAGATGAGGTGGTTGTTTAACACTTGGATTAGTTCTCTTTGTTTACTCTGATTCTGTAGTAGATTTTATAATATTCAATTGAGTGTAGAATGCTTTATCATGCCACAAGTTTTCTTGTTCAAGAATAATCACTTTTGTGCCCTGTCTGAGATAGGTAAAAGGTTTTTGATTCTAATGTTGGTTGCTAACTGGACTGTGCATATTATCAGTTAACTATATGTTCTATCTAGAGTTTGTTCTGTTGACTTGCTACTTAAGTCTAAATAGTTCTGCCAAACCATTCTGTTTGTATTTTCTCAGCATGTCCTTTGCATTTACTTTGGTGTTGCTTTTGACAGAGAACTTGCTAGTATCAAAGGATATCATAAAAGTTGCTGATTTTGGTCTCGCTCGTGAGATCAATTCCCAACCTCCGTTCACTGAGTATGTCTCAACACGCTGGTGGGTGGTTTTCCTTCTCCTGTCTGCTTATTTCTGTTGTAGAGTCTTGTTAGGGATACTTAATTGTTTATTTTGCAGGTACCGGGCCCCTGAAGTGCTGCTTCAGTCACCAGTATATGGTCCTCCAGTTGGTAAGTAGTTGCCTAAATCAGCTGCTCTTAATTTCCTCTCCAATCTTTTCTCATGGATGTTAATATTTCTTTCAGACATGTGGGCAATGGGTGCAATAATGGCTGAATTATTCACACTTCGCCCTCTATTTCCGGGTTCAAGGTATACTTATTGTTTATGGCTGGAACCCTTGTTTCTCGCTTTTCTAAATTGAACTTAGATAGAAGGTGATATCTGCCTGAACACTCTGTGTTGCGTTGTTATGTGCATTCTCATTGTCTCATAGTCAGCCAAATTGCATGTTAATAATTACTTTCAATTTTTGATACTCTTGGGTCTTGGCTTGTGGGAGTGTCTTCATGCTCCACCCTTTGGAAAGCTGAAATGTTCATCTTTCCAATTTACTCTCAGTGGATGCTAGCTGAAAAATGCACTCATGCTTGAAATTTACTCCACTAGTGCTTTTTAGTTTGTTCCTTTTTATGAAATTCTGAAGTGGATGATGTGTGCTCTTTATATTTGGGTGCAGTGAGGCAGATGAGATTTACAAGATATGCTGTGTAATTGGCAGCCCAACCCAGAGTGAATGGGCAGAGGGCCTTGAACTTGCCAGTGCTATCAATTTCCAGTTCCCTCAAGTGAGTAGTGCATATTCCTTTAGCATCCTGTATATCTAAAGGTGGCGCTTTTGTGTAAATTTTTCTATTGCGATGTTGTTTTCTTCTCTATTCTTGTAATAAGAATGAACATGGTAGGAAAATGAATAGGCTTCAAGTTATCATCTTCTTTTTCTTTTGTACAATAAAGTTACATGCTACTTGTGATGCTTGTCATTAAATTATTTAGATATACCTCATGTTACTAATGGCTAATGGACTTCAATCATGTACTCTCTTCTGAAATTGTCAATTATATCTTTAGGTGACTAGTGTTTTCTTTTGATTTGGCGAATAGTTTTCTCAACTACCTTTCAATACTTGTCTTTTTTTGTCCATTGACATAGCAGGTTGCCGCAGTCGATCTTTCTATGCTGATACCAGGTGTCAGTGAGGATGCTATTAGTCTTATTGCAGTAAGTACTCTTGGCATTTTGATGCTCTACATCTCCCCTCTAAACACCACCTTCTGAGTTTTACATCCAGGTCCTGCAGGCCTGAATGCAATTCTTTGTGGTAGAAGCGGACTTGTTGAAATATTGAAATATTCTTGAAGTCGTGTTATTACTTTTCTTTCCCTTGCCAAAGTTATAAGACCCCTTTCATGTTTGTGTCAAATATAGTCACTGTGTTCATGGGATCCGTCCAAGAGGCCTACAGCCATGGAGGCCCTTCAACATCCTTTCTTCCAGGTGGTGTATTTATTTATATTTATTCTGGAAATATCATAATGAAAATTGTACATGTTAGATAAGAACTGTTTTAGGTTCAGTGTAGTGGAGTTTTCAGATGAGAAACATGTCTTTTATAATGTCGCAGAGTTGCTTTTACATTCCTCCATCCCTGCGTTCCAAAGCTGCTGTTGCAAGAACACCTCCTTCAGGTCAGTATTTATGGGTTCTGCTCTTTATATATTTGTCCCTCTAAAGGAATTTAACATTATTGGAGTATTGCTATGATGCAATCCAAAGTTCCTAATTTGTGTTTGATTGTGAGATTATAGAAAATTTCTTCAATTTTTTTCCCCTCACTGTTTCTCTCTTCGAAGATGAGACTTAATCAATTCTAATCATTTATTTTTCTCTCTTACGTAACACCTTTTATACATCATATTGACTATATTCATTACATATTTATTTCATATCCAAACACATGTCAAAAGTGATACTCATTTTCAGAACATTTATATCTCACTTTTATCTTAATGATACAATATCTCCTAAACAAGATACAAAGCAATCACCAGCTAAGATTTTGTTTTCATGCAGTTGGAACTAGGGGTGTTATGGAGCAAAAATGTGGTAGGAGATATCCTGGGAGTTTATCGAACCCTAAGCCCATGAATAGTTTTTCTTCTGCTAAATCACAGGCATCTTTGACAGGTATGGCTTTTTCTACTTATTTGTGTAATACTGTAGCTGCTGTCTGCTAGATTCTGGAACTTCAATGTAAATCAAGGAATAATTCTGCTGGGTGTCGTTACTGAGTATTTGTTTGTTTGTTTGGTATTTACAAATGCATCTGAGTTTTACCTAGTTCTTTTTTTATCCAGGTGTGCAAAGAAAGTTGGACCTGAACAATCAGGTGTGTTGAAATTGTAGTTGTACCTTTAGTAGTCTGATATGCTTTTACCAAGGAAATGTTGTACATTTTTTAATTTGATGAAATTCTTTTGAAAAGGATTTTCTTCACTTGTTCCGATTTATTATGCAGGATGCCACTAAAAATGCCACAAACCAGAATTACTATGTGAAGCAACAGCCAAAGTATCGGCCACCTGGAATGAATGGCCCATGTAAGTGTAAATATCTATTACCTGATTTAGTTGTTGCTATCAAGTTGGGAATGTTCAATAGTGCCATTTTCAATTCATCCCGAAATTAGAATGACATAAATTCTTTCTTTCTCTGATGATTGGCAAATTTTGTTTTGTGCTTATGCTTTGCATGATATATGTATAGTGCTACGAGTTTTTGATACTTGCATGAGAATACCCATTTACCAGAGAATAGTTTTCTGTAAGAAGTCATATTGGATACACAGTATGTTGGTTGATAATTGAAGCACATTGTTTTGTGTCAAAATCTAAAAGGTTTATTATTTACATCTCAGTAGCTGGTAACTTTGGAAAGGCCCGTGGAGTTTCTGATGCAGCGGACAAGTTGGCAAACATGACACTGGGATCAGGCCGGCCATTTGCAAAGCCGTCAGTGCCTCCACCTATGAAGGCTGGAGGATGGCATGAGCATTCTGATATGTTTGTTGGACGACGATCACAAGAACTACTTCCAGGAAGATCTTATACTCGGAAGGTGGCGGGCTAAGTAAACATGCTGTTGGCACTTAGTAGGATAAAATAAATGTGTCCATTTGGGCCGACATACTCTTCTGTGTCTTGTCCAAAAATATTAACTATTTGTTTTGTCGTGGTGTTTGTACTTGTTTGTTGGGTTTGTTTGATTGAATGTTTTGTTTGAATAATGATACTCAACTAATGAATGCTTTTGAATTATCTGTTGCCTCTTTACTAGCAGTTATCTGGGAATATGCAATTTCATTACTACATGTTGTGTGGGTATACAGATGCTGTGATGCTGTGCTGGTCTGGATACATTGCCCGAATGATTATTTTTGGTCCGCACGCATTACCCAGGGAAGTTTCTAAGCCTCTGAATTTGCAGGCCGTAATGTCCATGACATTTCTTATGTGTGATCGAACATTTCTTACATATGCCTGGTCCGGACTCCGGAGCTTCTGATACAAAAATATAGGGATAAACACACAGTTTTTTTGAGGCTTGGTGTAATTATATGTAGATTTTTTGTGGTTTAAAAAATCTATATCTAGTATTCTTGATATTTGTTTTTGTCGAACAATTAGATTAATTGATAAGTTAAAATTTATTGATATTAACAAAAAAAATTTTGAGTGATAGTTTATATTTATTTTCAATTGACTTATTAATGACTGTCAAAAAAGTCTTTTTTTAATCAAACTTGGCACCCAATATGACTTGTAATTTGTTAGCTTTCCCAAGAATTTTGGCACATGAAATGAAGTTGGGTCTCTCGCCTTGTTAGAATTCCCGGAGTGTTGACAGTCAATTCTTCTCGTTACATAAATAAACATTTTACGTCCATATAGCTGACTGGATATAAACTTACTTTTAATACCTCCTGCACAAGAACAACATATCTATCATATACACCCAGAAAAACCATGAAATTGTCACCCAAGAATTGGTTTACTAACAAAGAAACAAGCAGGCCTCAAATAATAAATATAATTTCCAAAACATTAACATATACTGAAAAAATTTCCTAGTAACAAAGCATGTGAAAATGAAAGCTCTGCCCCTAAAAACTTTGGAACACTTGTGTGCTGAAATTTCTGTAGTTAGATAATACTGTCCGAATGAAGTGAATTTGCACCATTACTAGCAAAGATATTGGGCTTGTATTCTATCCCTGTTAGTTTCCCACCACTGCTTCGCGTTCACCTCCCCAAATCTTTCTCGGCTGCAACAAAAACAACCAAATCCAAACACATTAACATCTGAAAAATCTTCTGGAACTTACAAGAACAAAAGGGCTCAAATTTGATGCCTAGGTTGGTAGGAAAACCAACGATTGTCATGTCGTCGCTGCCAGGATTACCTGAACCTGACACGTCGAAGCTCCCTAGTTCCATCAACGAGTTGTCTGATGGTAATGTAAACGCCAGGTTCATCTTCTTCGATCCACTCTGACTCAATGTCGCTCGCATTGCTGATGGACACTGAAGCCTCGTCCCGGGACGAGGTTGTTGTCCTCGATGGTTCCATGTACGACGTTTCACGCTTTGGACCACCAGACGTGTAGGTACTTGACCCGACGTTGTAGTAATGGTTGCTGCTTTCCGGTGGGAAGTATCCGGAAGGTCTGTACCTCGGAGTCATCCGAGGGCTTTCCCTGACCGATCCTAGCCTGGAATAGACCGAGTCTCGCTGCAGCAGTAGCAAGTGAAGAGGTTGTACTAGTTTATTACATGTATGGTTATTTAAAGATTGTTATACTTTGTAGTAAAATGCAGACTTACTCCATCCTCGGATCTTCCTGGAGTATTCATAGCTTGCTGACTGAATTTCTGGACATTGTACAGCTCCATTATTCTGTCGAAATTCTCACCCCACCATCTCTGAGCTTCCCACTTATCAAACATCTCCCGGCTACACCAAACAGATTGATCAATTCAGGACAACCTCGGATTGAAATCAATTCGAATTCAAGTACATCAAGTCAAGAAAAAATGTATGTCTAATTAGGCTAACATTTGACTGATTCCTACACACCTTTGTGCCATGCAACAGAAGATCAACCTCAATTAGATGTCTCCTTAACCATTAAACCTTAATGTGTTACCTGAAACGGATGCGTTTAAGATCGTTTCCACCACGAGGGAGCGACACAAACGTAATTTGAACGCCGGGTTCAACTTGTGCCATCCACTCTTTAGGTTCATCTTCGTTTTCTAGCATGACGTCGTCGAATTGAGATGAGATTGATTCTCGTCCACCGGGGGTCCGGTCGCCACCAAACGTAGGAAATCTTGAGTCCGAGCGAGGAGGACGACGGCCGGTGCTCGTAAAATCCATGGCTGGGGTTGAGCTTGAACTTCCTGATTGGACATAGGGGTATGGCACCCTCTCTGAGGTTGTCTCAAACTCAGGATAACATCTTTGGCTTATCTTAAAGCTACCATCGGTCGGACCAGGTTTGCCCTTGGATGATCCTGAGACCTTCAGTGCCATGTCCTTGATCTGCCCATGAACAAAAATCTTCTTAGGATTGAAACAAACATAGGAAAAATGACCTTTGTTGTACATGTGTTTAATTGTCATGCAGTCATTCCTCTATGTCCGAGAAATCCCACTAATACCAAGAACATTACCTTACATTCTGGCCTAATTTTCACATACAAATTCGAGCATTCATACAAAGAATCTTTTAACACTCACTATGTCTTTCTTTCCAATTTCTGACATGTGGGATTTCTTGTCAACATGACCTTATCTATTACCATAGCTTTTTGTTTCAATCAAATATAAGTGTGAATGAACTGTCATGTGAAAGCATAATGTAAAAGCAGACAATGTGGTTCTTTTGGCCCAGGCCCCCCTTGCAACCTGGTACTTCAGCAGTTGCAGTCTGGAAAGCAAGTGTCAATGTCTTCTCATGTTACAAATCCTACCAATTATTCCCACTGAGAATTGGTGAAGTGATGGACAGCTTTGCATTTCAGACAAGGTTGCCTGCTGGAACAAAACAGCCTCTTTGGTGCAGTCCAAAGAATTTGATTAGCTGTTAATTACAATGATTTCTCTATAAAAAATAGTATAATCATTGATCATACTCCTCCCTCTTTTAAAATTATAAAATTTTTCCTTATGACAGGTTTTTGTTTTTTGAGGATAATTACATCTACACCCTCTAATTGATCGTCTATTTACACAAACCACAATGCCTTCTAAAAAATTACACGTACACCCACTAAAAATATCAACATCATTTACACAAACCACCTATGTTTTTAAAAAAATTACACATACACCTAAAAAACATCAACATCATCACACAAACTACTCATGTTTTTTTGAGTGTCTGGAATAATTTCTATAATTACACAAAAGATAAGGACGATTTGTGTAAAATAGACCATAGACCAGGGGCATAAATATAATTATTCTTTTTTTTATATAGAATATAATTTTGCTAAAATACTGGTGGATTTCATGCATTAGAAGGGTATTTTTGTAATTTCAAAAGAAAAAGAACCATACAACCAGTGATTACATTAACTTACAGAAAATTAAGATTATTGCAATATTAACTCCTCCGCACCCATAGTTAGTTCTACCTAATTCCGAACACATGGGAAGACAAGAATTCAACGGTGGGCCATTGCAAGAAGACTCGACTCACAATTGCTTTCCCCAATTGGAAAAAAGCAAAGAAATAATGAAGAGAAGTTTCAAAGGTTGGTTTAAAATGTGCTAAAGTAACATACATATTAGTATATATGGTCTATTCAACAGAAATTTGACATCATGGGACTCTAAATTTTCATTACAGTACGATGAGAGATGTCCTTGTATATCAAATATAGACACGAAGATGTTTTTTTCATGACAATCAACATCATGTGACAAGTTGCAAAAGGAGATAGGTCAAGGGAAAGGACCAAACATGTTGGGACCAAGAATTATACACATGATCCAAAGTGTGGAATAGCCATATCTTTGCTACTTCAAACTTGGGGGAATTCTAGTTCGGACCTGGTTCTACCAGATCTAAATGGATTATATGGCAAGTGTAATACACTTGTCGTGTGATTGATGTACAGTTCAGAAAAAGTGACCAATCACATAACAAGTGTATCACACTTGTTCTATGATTGGTTTGGTTCGATCAACCTTGATTCGTGCAAAAAATTTCCCTCAAACTTGTCCCATGATGTTCGTGCGCGTGATAGAACATCATGTGTTGTAAATAGAGTCGTGAACTATTGGATTATATGCGATAAATAGTGCTCTTCAATGTAGGATTCAGATCCGAGGAGGGGAATAGAAAAGATGCAAGAAAAATATTTTTGTTGTGTGAGGTGGATTGTCAGACGACAGTCCGAATCTTCTATTATAAAATGGTATTACATATCATATTCCATTTAATATATATACATTAAATGTATAAAGAACACAAATTTTATATTTATGTATTTAAATGTAAGTAAAAGACATTATGGTTTAATAACAACAAATTTGAACTAAACTGAAAGAACCAAAACACATTGAAAAGTAAGTCTTAATTTGTTAAGATTCTTTGCTTGCTTAGCAGAAGAAAGGGGTGGTCTTGTCCCTCATGGATACAAAAAAGACCATTTTGCCCAAATATTTTCTTTTCAGACAAAAGCCAAAACCCAGATCAAACAGTAAAATCAAGATTCACATTTCCCACGGGCCCCACAAAAGTGTTCTAGGAGCGGACCCCACCATTAGATGTCGGGAAAGAAACAGAGCAGTAGTAGCACTTTGTTTGTGTCCAAGAACAAAAAACTAAGCAAAGGAAAAAATACCACGTACGTAGTATGTACAATGAATGTATGCATGCATATACAGCACCTATAGATACAAAAGAATTTTGGGGGGGTGGGGTAGGGATGGTACCTGTGTAGTGAGGCTTTTGACGGCGTCTTTTGTATTGGGGGTCCCACGCGGGGCTTCTTCTCCATCCTCCGTTCTTTGCTTCGAGCACGTAATACATGTCAGCATCTTTTTCTTACAACCTGCGTCTCTTCTACACTCTGCTTTGTCTTCTTTCTTTCTATATATATATATATATATATATTCTTTTCTTTACCTGTAAATTAAGCAAAATTATTGATTTTAAAAATGAAGATTTAAAAAAAATAAAAAATTAGGCCATCGCTTAATGTGCAATCAATGCTTAATTATTTGGAATTTCGATTATTAATATTTCAGATCTTTGATTTATTTCAAAATGTAGTACGGCGGTTTCCAATATTTAATTTCCTTTTTGGGATTTTGCTTTTTTTTGAAATTAGAAGCGATGAATTTTATTAATCGAAAGTAAAGTGATTACATTAAGTGTTGTCGGCTATCAATATTAAACAGAGACAATCACAAACAATCAAATCAATAATATCACATAAACTAACACCGAACTATTACAGCAACAAATCATATCTACTATACAGTAAAAATAACATCAATCTACGTAGGGGTTCGAACCCATGACTCTAGGATCATGAGGTCTCAACTTCGCCAACTAAACTAGGCTTTCCAAGCCTTTTTGGGATTTTACTTATTTATTTAAATTTGAGTTTGCTTTCTTCTGTTGTTACTTGAGACTACAGACAAAAGTTACAGAAATTTCAAGAAATTGTTACAAAAAAAAAAAAAAAAAAATGAAAACATCAATTTAAACTTTTATTGCAAGTTAATATTTCTTCTTGTATTATACTTTACTTATAGATAAAATATTTTTCTAAATACACAGACAATATAAATTTCATAGACAAAATTAAGAAATACCAATTTACTTTGTGCCAAACTGATATTAAATATATCATAACCTCGCACTAAAAAAATATGAATTTTTGTTATGGTAATTAATTATCATGATTAAAAATAAAAAATCCAACGAATACTAATTATAGTTACGCAACAACTATTAGTTGTGCAAGCGAGCTCAAAACATTAAGTACAACAGAAAATCAAGACAAATGTTTAGATCATATATAAAATCATGACAAATATTGATTAATTGTGGTCAAAACTTAAATTTTTACATCAATTTTCACATCAATTATTTATGATGATTTTCAAGCGGTGATGATTTCTAATGTAATGAACGATTCGTTTTTATTAGTATCGAAAAAGAAATTAAATAATTTAAGTAAATAAAACTTAGATGTTTAAAAATAAATAAATATTTTTATATATATATGCCAAATAATAATAATTTTGCATATCTTTTCAACCTCAGAATAAAAGACAAGAAGGCAATAAAAAAAAAGGAAAAGAGAGTATAATTAGGTGTATATACGGTAGGTATAAAGGGCCGACAATTCAAAGCAAAAGTGGCATGCAATACGTACACTGCTTTAAAATTCAAGTAATTACTGTACGATGATGATCTACTTTTACGATTGGCTAGTAAGAATTATGACAGTGCATTATCATAGAATTGCAAGAAGGTTAAGATCACGCCATTATTTATGCGTGTGCGCACACATATGTATATGTTTATGCCAAAGGACAGAGAGAAACAAATGTGGTGGAGAAATGAATGCAGAAGTTGTCGGAACTGTGAAAGCGGTCGGTGAATGTGAATGGATATTCAGACAAACGAACGGCAAAATCAAAACCAGCACTTTTCACAACTAGCAACAGATAGTGACTCACCTAGACCAGTAGGCAGTAGCCTCCCCTACCTTTTGTAAAATTCTCTCTCTCTATTTCTTCATCACCTTAACACAAAAAATTCAAGAAAACAAATGTACTGTCAGAACTCAGAACTCATCCCAAAATGTCCAAATGCCTCTTTCTTTTTACCATTAATGAAAAAATAAATAACTAGGATTTTTTTTGTTTTTGAAATGATTCCATTATAAATGATGTTAAGTTTAAAAAGAGTGATCGATTGCACAGTTAATTTTTATTTTTATTTTCTGAATAAAGAAGAAAAACAAATAATTAAGCAATAACTAATTTAGTCCGATGAAGTAAAATTTGTTTTCTTACCTTAATTAGGAATGAATCTTCGGAGACAACTTGAGAAACCTTTCTCAGATTGATCGAACAAACTGTAAGAATTTCGGGTATTTTCTCGAAGAAGTACTCTCGCAGCTCCGAATGATCAAATTGAATCTCTCAATAAGCGGTGGAAAAGGAAAACATTCTCTCTCTGAACTCTGAAGGCAGCCACGGAAGAGAATATTCTCCGGCAAGAAGCGCCGGCGGCGGCGGCGGCGGTGTCGGAGCTCTTCTTCCTTGTAAACTTGGAAAGTGTCTGATTCTAGGTAGGTGGGTTTACCTCTATATATAGAAAGAAAGAATAGATATATACAATTATATACACATTACGTACATACGTATGTGTGTGTGTATGTATCGATCTCTGCGTGTGAGAGAAATTGAGGAAAGAGATCAGAGTCTGAGAGGGAGGGGGGGGGGGGTGTATTTATATAGTGATGTGACGCCGTCATCTCCCGTCGTTATCTAACGGATTGTACCTTGTGTTTCTAAACATTGTACCTTGCTGCAGGAGCATCGTTGCGGTATGGACATGCACAGTTTGGGGTCAATTCTTTATTTTGGGAGATTTGTGTTGATTGAGGTGGACAAGAGGGGGGCCCACCTGTCGATCTCATGCCGTGGGTGCTTCCAGGTATGTTCTGAGAGTGACACGTGCCATGTTTTGATTGGTGGGTTCATTGATGCAGGTGGATTAATGGCAATTTCTTATGAGTTACTTATGGTTGGTTTGTTTCAAATGAGAAGAAAAAAGAAAAAAAGAAAAAATGAAAAAGGGAATGTGAGGGAAAAGGGAAGGAGATTAAAAAAATAATAGTTTTTCTTTAAGTTGTTTGGTATGATTGAAAGATGAGTAAATCTAAAATACTTTCCTCTATGTGATACAAAAAAATTAGATCAAAAAAAAAAAAAACTAAATTTTGTAATTTTACAGTTTAACCATTTCTTTTCATTTTGTCGTAGAAATAAATTAGTTAATATTATACGAATATCAAAAATCTAAACATCTTAGTAATGAAAATATATATCAAACAAGAATAATAGTATTTTTTATTAATAAAAATATTCATCAAAACGAATATTGTTCATTTATTCTAAACTATTCAGTATAAATAAAAAAAATTACTCGTGCCGACGGAAAGGATTATTCAATCAAAATTAATAGCAATTTAGCAATAAAAAATTCTAAAAAATTTCAAATGCAAAGTATGTTTATTGGATTGTTGACTTCGACGTAATAGTTTTTTCAATGATTTGATTATCTTTTCTCTGACGATTATGTATGGTATTATTAGCGGGAATGAAAAAAGAATTGGAGGGAAGTATATATATATATATATATATATATATATATATATATGGACAACAGAGTAAATAAAAATAAAATATGTATTTTTGTTTATCTTTTTGACCTTATACTTCCACTTTTCCGCCCAATTTCGGATGGAAGCGAAATTGAACTCCGGAGGGGTTTCATATGCATCCAGTTTTACTTCCCCGTCATCTCTTCCTCCAAACCAAACACTAAACTTTTTCTTGTACATCCTTTTTTACTTCCACTTCTCCTATACTTCCACTTTTTTTCCCAACCAAACATACTCGCGAGTAATTGATTCTGAAAGATCATGGCTGATCATTTTTTTAGGGTTAATTATCTTGACCTTCCTTGCTACTACGAGAATATACGAATTTCCTCCTATGATTATGAAAATTACAAATTGGTCCCACCTGGCTAACAGGTATTAGTCAAATTTAACAATAGATGCTTAAATGATCATTTTGTTCTCATTTACAAGACTAAAAACAATTCAATAAAATTGAAAATAAAAGTGGACCAAAATATCCTCAAGTATTTTTATTTTTCAATAAATTCGTTCTTTTTTTCTTTTTTCACAGTGTTCCTCACCCTACCTTTCTCTTCCATTCTCTTTATTTCTCTAATTCTTCATAGTCCCAATATCACCATTCCATTACCAGTTATTGCAGATTCACAAATCGCACTACCACTCCCCCGTGTCTATCTCCACCTGCCAAGGCCCTTTGATGACGATAGACGTGGTTCAGTCGTAAGCGCCGTTGCCGTGATGGGTCTAGGTGTTAGCAAAATTACACTGAAATTGACTTGTTTAAATTTTTATTTGACATAGTAAAATTGGTTAAACTATTGAAATTTACCTTAATATTTTTAACATGTGAATAATATAAGCTTTATTTTATTACTTTCTATAAAATAATATGATTTCAACAAAATTTGCAAGCTTTGATGATTGTTAGGAATAGAAATGAATGTCACAACCTACGCATACACAATATGTGATTAAAAAATTATAAAAAAAAATATACTAAAAGATACAAGTATACACCCTTTTTAACTTTAAAAATAACAAATTACCACTTAGGGGTATTTAAGTCATAGAAAATAGAGTTATTCAAGTAGCGGGTATTATAGGAAGTTTAGATCAATTTTTTTTATGATATTGACAAAATTCGTTAAGTGACTAACGGAAGGGGTAATTTGTAAGGTGGATATATTTGAAAGGGAAGTTTATGTAGTTTTTCATAATAAGAAGGAGAAATTTGTATATTTCCATAGTAGCAAGGGAGATCAGTGTAATCAACGCTTTTTTCAAATAGTGTTTTTTTTTCTTTTTTGTTTTTGGTTAAAAAAAGATAAGGGAAAGTAGGTTGGATAAATAAAATAAGAAAATAGGGGTGGCACTACACAAATTCGTCAGGAAAGATTGTCATGTGTGCTGGTTAGAATTCCATAATTTTGCGATAAAATCAAAGTTTAATCACACGAGAATCAACAAACATGTTAGGGCGTACATTTGACTCCACTAATCCCTTGGCAAAAATTCAGACCGACATCGTGGAAGTAGCAAATGCTCGATTTTAACCAATAAATCACAACAATTGGTGTTATGAGTGATCAAATCTTTATTTTTTGTTTCTTAGTTTTAGTTTAATTTATTTACTTGGAATGTCTCTATAAAAAAATATAGACAGTGCGCGGCTTCCAAAATTATAGATTATAGCAGTATGTTTTATATTGTCTATAATTAAAAACAATATATTTTATTGTATTGAATTAATATTTGTTTTTGTCTTTATCTCAATGTATCTTGAAAATAATTTTTTGGGTGAATTACAATGACGTCTCCTGAGGTTTGGCATAATTACGGATACTCCATCGTTGTTTCAAAAATTACAAATACCCTCTGAGGTTTGTAATTTGTAATTTTTAATTAAGGGCTTGAAATGGTCCATTTTGTCTTTGATTTTTTTTTTTAAATTGTAGAAAAATCAGCCGAGGCAAATTACATTATTGCTTCTTTATGTAAGGGCATTTTGGTCAGTTCACTCATAAAAATAAATAGAAATGAGGGATTTGTTAGGCGGTTACAAACCTCAGGAGAGTATCTGTAATTTTTGAAACAGTGAGGGAATATTCGTAATTATGCCAAACCTTAGAGGATGTCAGAGTAATTCACCGTAATTTTTTTTTAATGCTTCTATTATCACTCAAGTTTCTCTTACTAGTACAAAATTTCTGCCAACAAACGCACAAATAATAAAAAATATATAATAAGAAATAATGTACGAAATTATAAATTAAATTACCATAAGAAATTAAAACCCTAAAAATAAAGTGTACATATGTCAAAAAATTCATAAAAAAATAGAGCAAAATGTAATATTAGGTAAAATAATTCATATTTGGCACGTGCAGAAGAATTGCAGTGTTGACAGTTGAGTGGTTGCAAATCCTTGGACAGAGATGTCTTCAATTTTTATCCCTCAGGTGTTGTCTGCTGCAGAAGTGGTGAAAATGAATGTACATTGTAGACATAATGCAACACAAGCATTCATATATTCCCCTCACTTTGCCATCAACTTTGGATCGTGCATGCTCTCATGTGTCCAAAAGTGAAATTATAGGACAAAAAAAAAAAAAGAAAAAAAAAACCACGTATATTATTCCCGATGAATTATAAAAAATTTCTATTCAAACAATACTTGAAATGGTCTGTTATTCTTATTTCTTGTTGATAATTAAGATCATTGGATTATGGGAATTTATAATTTAGTGATCACCTGCGGATCGAATATGTTACGCTCAGTCTAATTCATGTCTTGAATTTTTCTGCTTGTCTGAACATTTTAATAAATGGGCATTCAACATGTGGTGACGAGGGCTTGAGCTTTTATGGTAAGCAGTGGGTGAGTGTGTTAGTCCAGTCCAATTTATATCTTGATTTTTTCTGCTTGTTTGAATATTTTAATGAATGGGCATTCGACGTTTGGTGATTAGAGCTTGAGCTTTTATGATCAGCAATGGATGGAATGTATTACGTTTAACCTATTTCACGTTCTGATTTTTTCTACTTATTTGAACATTTAATGAATGGGCATTAGACTTGTGGCGATGAGAGCTTGAGCTTTTATGATCAGTAGTGGATCAAATGTGTTACGTTCAACCCAACTCATGTCCTAATTTTTTCTACTTATATGAACATTTAATGAATGGGCATTCGATATGTGGCGATGAGGGCTTGAGCTTTTATGATTAGCAGTGAATCGAATTTGTTATATTCAACCCAGTCACATCCTGATTTTTTCTGCTTGTTTGGACATTTTAACGAATCGGTATTCGACATGTGGTGATGAAAGCTTGAACTTTTATGATCAGCAGTGGATCCAATGTGTTATGTTCAACCCAGTTCACGTCTTGATTTTTTCTGCTTGTCTGGACGTTTTAACGAATGGACATTCGACATGTGGCGATGAGGGCTTGAGCTTTTATGATCAGCAGTGGATCAAATGTGTTACATTCAGCCCAATTTACGTTCTGAATTTTTCTGTTTGTCTGAACATGTAACAAACGGGCATTCGACATGTGACAACAAGAGCTTAAACTTTAAATACAATCTGGTTTTGTCACTTGTGGGGATCTTGATGGTGCAAGAAAAGCATAGTCAAGGTTCAAAGCCATTCCTTCTATCTATGATGATGTCTCTTTTTCCCATCTGTAATTTGGCAGCTGTTTGGAAGCAAAATTTGAGTTCAAAATCCATCACATTCAAATCAATCAAATGAGTGAGAGAGAGAGAACTTTTACATTATTCCCACATCTTTTCTTTCTTTATTTGCTTCTTTTGAAGATTTGCCAAACGGGCGTGCCCAATAATGTGGAACACACACATTTATATACACACAGCAGCAGCAAACATTGTTTGTCTTATAATTCAGATTTTTTAAGTACATAAGTTGTGGGCATATGGGACCATAATGTTGTCTTGACTAGAGGCAACCTTTAATTCAAAGTTGATTGGCTAATTAATGGTTCTTACATTTTCATTTGACCAATCAAATCACTTTTTCTTGTTTTTTTTTTTTCCTTTTGTAATTGTATATCTCAATTGAAATACAATTTAAAATCGATTACCATTTATAAAATCTAATGTTGTAACTACAAGCAGACCCCTTGTTCAATGGCAAAAGTTTATATAAAGTACAAACACCTCGTGGGGTATATTATACTAACACCTGTCAGGGGTTATACCTGCAATTTACAGGGCGCGGACAGAGCAGGTCGTCGTGTGCCGGCCAGGTGGGACGGACTGGGAACGGCTCCATCAACGTCTTCCCCAGGCGTTGAACAGTCGACTTAGAACTAGTACAGACAAGGGGAATCAGACTGTTTAATTAAAACAAAGCATTGAGATGGTCTCAAGTTAACGAGAGAAGGCATGTGCGCAGATTTTACAAATTCCCTTGAGTGGAGCTTGCAAACCGCTTCAGTTGTCGACTCAAGCGCAGCAAGGGGTGTTTGTGTATTTAGACGTAATCCTAAGAAATGTCATCGTAATTTATTCTAAAATTTAAAACTTAATACATTGAATACTATAAGAAACTAAGGTTCTAACCAACAAAATCTCCTCCATGGGACAATTAAATCATGTTGTTCACTGCAGTCTTCCATTCTATCGAGATCAATCAAGATTCAGGACAAGATTGTTTTTTCTTTCACTTTTTCCAGTATCAGAAGTTATTATACGATAGATGTGATTACGTGTTTACGTTTCTTGAATTTCAATCTTATTTCAAATGAGGCATCATTTTCCAAATAAAAAAAGGTAAGGGGAAATAATAAAGAAAGACCCACAAAATCTAAGTAAAAAACAATTAAGGCATAAAGAGGAAAAAAGCAAAGTGTCAAAGAGTAGGCTTTGTTGCAAGGTTTGGAATGTTGGTTGTTGTAAGCAAATTGTAAGTGGTAAGAAACGAGGAAAAGTGGTTACAAAAAGACATTTGGTGATCATCAATCTGTAAAGTTAGTTGCTGAGATCTCAATCTCAATTCTTTCCCTATTCCCAAGAATTTATTCATTGCTTTGATTATTTGCTTCCTTTTCCTGCAACCATCACTTCAAAACTCCCCCTCCCTCCCCTTGTTAAGGCTTGTTAAAAGAAGAGCATGGGTTAATCAAGAATCTTTACAAAAATTAATCAAGAATCATAAAAAAAAAAATTAAATAAAAATTTATATTTACCCCAATTAATTTATTATATATTTATTGATTAAATAATCTTTTTTTCTAATCAAACTACTTTTACAATGATAAAAATCTACTTCTTTACATGTATTAACATGTGGAGGTTATAAGTGTAGTTTAACAAAAAAAATAAAAACAGAAAATATATATTAGTCCTACAATGAGTTTGTAATAATTCAATTGATGGCAAATACGAATTTTTATTGACTTTTTTTGCTGATGTGAGCAAATTTCAGGATTTTTACTAACAGATGGATCTATTTGTTGGACGGAAACAAATTAGGAATATTAGATCTAATATGGATTGCATTTAATAATAATAATTATATTATGGATCCTAAATAGGTTTTTCAAGTGTAATTTTCTATTAGTCAATCAAAAGTCTTTTTAATAATATAATAGAATTAATGAAAGATATTAGTATAATTATGAGTTCAATATGGGTTATAATTTATTAAGTGAGTTGAATTTAATTAAATTTTATTGCATTATGAGTTGGATATGGGTTGGTAATGAGTTTAGTTAGTAGTGGGTCTTAAATGAATCCAACCCATGATTTAGTTAATTAAATTTATTACTGATCAAGTTTACTACATATCACTAACTACTCCCATATTTTTCTAACCCTTTTCAATTCTTTTTAAGAAATAAATTTATCAAAATATATTAAGTATGTTTTAATTTAATTTAATTAAATTATATTGCACCATGGGGTTATATGAGTTACTGATGGATCTTAAATTGGTTCGACCCATAATTTAATTGCTTAATTTATTGTGATTTAGTTGTACTAGATATCACTAACTACTTCAGAATCTATAACTTTTCACATTTTTTTTTATGAGAAACAAAAGGAAAGTGAAATATTTATAAATATTCAAAACTTGAAATTCATATGTGACCATGTAACCTTTTCTTTTTTATTTATTTTTTAATGATTCGATAGTATAAAAATTTATATATTAAATTTCAATCAACATATCAAATAACAATAGCTAGTAATAATTTATAATGAACTAACATGTATGATCAATACAGACAAATAATTATTATTAGTACGATTGAGTATACACTGTTTAACTCTACAAACAATAATGGAGAAATTGATTGCACAACTACTTATCTCATGATTTAATTTGAAACATGCAGTTTTTGTTTATGTTACGATTTTGTTATTTTATAAACTAGCAAATGAAAATCATTAATATACATGGTTATTGTTTTTCTAAAACAATCAATAATACAATTTTAGTCGTCTTATATTACAAATTATTTAATATATTATCACCTTATTATTGTTTAAAATTTTGAATTTTTAAACATTAGATATAAAAAAATGGGTACTACTAATCCGACCCAAAATCCACCCCATTCGACATCCCGTATAATTATACAAAATCTCAAGAAAGAACAATGTAATTATCCATACTAATAATAATAATAATAATAATAATAATAATAATAATAATAACAAAATTATCATTAATACTATGTATTCAATGACAAGAACTAATGTTTGGTCTCAATATGCTTTTAAATATTAACAACAATGAAAATTGTATTTAAGTTGTCACTAATTATAATTAGTACACGTATTTGATGACAATTTAACGATTAATAATTTATGTGGGTTCAATCGTGGGCCAATAATTAAGGCCTTAATTACAGACAGGCTTAAGCAACGGCCTCTGACATTCTAAGACGACTACAATTATGGGTCCATTCCAACATCTTGACTAGTAATTAGGCCCATTCCCAATATTACAAATTGGAAGAACAATATATAGCACTAAAAAAAAAGTTCGATATTTTTAATGGCTATGGTTAAAAATCATGGTAAATAACTATTATTAGTTATGATTAAATAAAAATCGATACAAAAACTAACTTTTCCATCATGAAAAACTTATTTGTCACAGCTAAGACCCGTGGTAAAAATTTCATCATGGCAAATGTTTTAGCCACCTTCACAAAAATCACGGACGACAATCGTTGCGTATCGTTGCGTAGTCATGGTTAATAACTATTTGGTACGACTATTTAGTATTAACCATTGCAGTTAGCTATGGTTAAATATTATATTTTTTTTGTAATGTAAGTTATATCACTCAATATTAATGCCACTATATTAATTAATGTCCGCACTTGTTTTTGTTATTATTTTTAAATTAATTAAGTACTTCGATTATATTAATTAAATTCTTAATATAATAATATATGATCACCATCTTCTAATAAATAAGGGGCAAAAACTTCATTCTATCTCCTTTAATATGAGAATAATTAAAAACATAGAAAATAACAAGAAAAATAAATAATTGTGTGCAAGTGTTATTAGCTCTTTCATTAATAAGAAAATAAAGTCGATACATTTTTTTTCCTATTTTTTTCAGTATCCTTAACAGCAGATTGAATTTCATATTTTCAATTTGATTGTATTTTCTATTTCGTTTAACATATTTTGAGAGTATATTTAGTATAAACTCTAAATCTTGGGAGTAATACATAAAAACTAGTAAAATGTTGAAAAAGACCCAGAAAATGTCAAGACTTGAGGCGAGCGCAAAAACACACTCTTACTTCCTTCTTGAGGTGGGCGTGACGGAGGTGGCGAAGAGCAGAGTGAGACTGACGAAAGGTGAGCCTTGAGAGAGGAGAGTGGTAGGTTAGATCTGTTGTTCATTCGTGGTGAAAACTGAAGACACCAAAGAGAACTGAATGGGTAAGATTTAGGTTTGGGTAAAAATGGGTGTTTTACGCGACTCAAAATTCAATTATTTTAATTTAATGAGTTTGAAGTTGGGTCCGACTCTAACTTAAAAGTACCGGTTGACAGGCTGCGTAAATTGGGCATGTTCACTTATCTCTGATTTGAGCTTGCTTTGGCTTTTGGGTCTGGAAGAATATTTGTTTCGGGACATCACGAGTGTTTTTTTCGATATCCTTAATAGCAGATTGAATTTGATATTCCCAATTGATTTGCATTTTTTATTTCATTTAAGGGTTTAATGCAATTGATCTCTATGTAATAGTACAAATAAATAAATTACCCCCTACGAAAGAAAAATAGTAGTTTACCTCTCTGTGTTCTTTAAAATAGAGAGGTAAATTGATTCATTTTAAAAAATATGAGAAAGTAAATTGATTTATTTTAAAAAATATGAGAAAGTAAATTGATTCATTTTAAAAAACACAGAGAGATAAATTACTATCTTATTTTTCATAGGGGATAATATCACATGGACAATTTTACGCCCATGACATGTATGTATTAAATTGAATATGCTACATTAAATCAACAACAACAAAATTCTCAACAACCTGAAATGAGAGAGTCGAGGAGCAGACAAGCTGAGAAACCTCAGATTTATGAGAAACAACGTAGTGAGGAACTGAGGATTCAAAGCCATCGTCATCTCATCTGGGCTGAAGGGCCGACACAGTTAACCCATTGACAGAATACTTCCCAGCACTACTACTGTTTGCCGCTGAGCTGACGGCCGTCGTGGTCGAGAATGCAGGCTGCTTTGGTGCTGGAAGAGGTCCACTTTGTTCACTGCTAAGCATGGAAATAACAGCGGACATGTTTGGTCGGTCGTTGGGGTTTTCTTGCACGCACAGAAGTCCCACGTTGATGTACCTCAACGCCGCAGAAGCTGGAGGACAGCCCGCCGCCGGATCCATCAGCTCCACTCCTCTGCCCGAAACCCACAGTTCCCATGCCTGCAAATATTGTCAACACTTTAGTCTGTACAGTTACGGATTAAATATAATTTACGTCCGGTATCTTTTGCATTTTGGTGGTTTAGTCCTTTATCTTTTTAGGGTAGTAAATAGGTCTTATAATTTTTTAATTTTTTGCAATTTTGGTTCTTCAGTCGTCGGAATTTACAAATGTTGCCAGATTCTTTTTTTTTTTTTTTGGGGGGGGGGGACTTTTATTCCCATTGGTCAATTTAATGGATCAAAATCGTGAAAAATTATAAATTATAGGACCTATTTGCTATACTAGAAAGATAAAGGACTAAAACATCAAAATATAAAATATATAGGACAAATATTTGGTTCCATGCTGGCAGGAATTTGATCAATGAGAACAAAAGCCCCAAATTAAAAAAAATTCCAGTAACATTTGCAAACTCCGGTGATTGAAGGACCAAAATCATGAAAAATTTAAAAGCTACAGGACTTATTTGCTACCCTAAAAAGATAAAGGACTAAAACATCAAAATGTAAAAGATATAGGACGAAAAATACATTTAACCCTTACAGTTACAATGTGTGAAGAAATAAACTAGGATGCAAGAAATGAAATTAGATGAGACATGTAATGGGAGGATTGCGATTTTAGTCCTGTAAGTATATGAGATTGCAATTTTGGTCATGTCGAAATTAAGTTTGATAATTTGGTCGTGCAATTAAGAAAAGTTGGTAAATTTTAGTAAGATTTCCTGAAGTTTGGTCAAAATATACAAATACCCATTGAAAGACATTACATTAACACCCGTAGTTGTAATTTTACAAAAGAAGACATTAAACTAACACCCTTTGGGGTGTGTAGCTGTAATTTATAAAAGACAGGAGTGTTTGTGTGATTTGATCTACTTTACGGGGTGTCAATATAAGTTACAATAAAAAAAAAGGGTTTAATGCATTTTTACCTTCATTTGATATAACAAATGAGCAAATTAACTCCCTATAAAAAAATAACAATTTATCTCCCTGTGTTCTTTAAAATGGAACAATTTACCTCCCTATTTAAGGAGATAAATTGCTCAATTTTAAAAAATATGGGGAGGTAAGTTGATTCATTTAAAAGAACACAGCGAGATAAATTGCTATTTTATTATTCATATGGAGTAATTTGCACATTTGTAATACCACAAGAGGGTTGCTTGCATTTTTTCCTTAAAAAAATAGTAATTTAAGGACAATTCTGTCAAGAAATTCATAAATCGGCAGGAAAAATACATGTATTGTGCACGTAACACGCAAATTTGGGAGTTTTCAGCCAATTTTATAAATTTACGACCAAAATTGTCCTAAAATTGTCATTTTGTTTTTATTGTAGGACCAAATTTTCAAAATTGATTTCAACTGAACTAAAATTACCACGCGTGTACATACAGGGCTAAAATTGCAATTTGCCTGACATATAATAGCAAGAATGTTGCTTACATGTCCAAGAAGATTGAGGGTGTCCGTGAGATAAAAGCCAGTGTTCCTCTTGCCACTAACGATCTCAAGCACCAAAACTCCGAAGCTGAAAACATCGGACTTAATCGAGAACAGCCCTTGCAATGCGTACTCAGGAGCCATATACCCGCTACAAAAGTATTTAAAAAATTACAAATATTTACGGTGACGTGTTAAATGATTCTCGTCTAAAAGTTTAAACTGTTAGAAACGACTATGGAAATCATTTAATACTGTAATATCTCTAACATGATTGTCAAACCCTTTTTACTTACAATGTCCCGACAATTCGTTTCGTGTAAGTCCGAGAATCATTGCCTCCGAAAATACGCGCCATCCCAAAGTCGGATATCTTCGGGTTCATTTCCTCGTCTAGGAGAATGTTGCTCGCCTTCAAGTCCCTATGGATAATGCGGACCCTTGAGTATTCGTGGAGATAGAGCAGGCCTTGGGCGATCCCTTCAACGATACGAGCCCGTGTTGTCCAATCTAGGACCGTTTCCTTGTCCGACCCTGCATATCATTCAGACACTTTTCAACCAACACTTACTATGATGATGTACTGAAATCTAAGTTAGTGCTATAACACCAGCAACTGACCAAAGAGGAAGAAATCAAGACTCTTGTTGGGCATGTACTCGTAGATCAGTATGCTCTCCTCCGGGTTGATGCAGCAACCTAGTAAACGTACAAGGTTCCGATGCTGCAGTTTTGCTATCAGCAGGATTTCGTTTCTGAATTCTTCGACACCTTGTCCTGATTTCTTCGACAACCTCTTGAGGGCTATTTCTTGTCCGTTTAGTAGTTTTCCCTGTCCAAATCAGGGAAGTTAATGTTAAAAACGAACCGAATTGTTTCATCCAGACAAGTAATACTGTCCAAGAATCATGAAAGACTGAAAAATAACACTCATATGATTAGGACAAATTCCCAGAAGCCAGCAACAGTTTTAGCAGAGGACTAATTCAAGATTCGTCGAATACTAATGTATTATTATCATAGTTATAGTACCTTGTAAACTGGTCCGAATCCTCCCTCTCCAAGCTTGTTCTCAGTCGAAAAGTGGTCCGTTGCTGCAGAAACACTCGCATAACTAAACATCGGTAGATCAAAATCCGTGTGATGTCTACGCCTCAAAACTGTTCCATCGTCGTTTGGCTTAACACTACTGTTAAAATCGAACGACAAAAGATCCTCCCCTGATTCCTTTTTTCCTTCTGAATCAATGTATAGTATCAAATTCAGTTCAAACTTCAGACAATGTTCACCAAGAATGCAAGAAAATCGGTGTAAAAACTGTCAGCAAAATATGAAATTAAACAGTCTTATAGGCTGTTCTATTTTAACCTTTCTGTTTAGTCCTCCTTGTGTAGAAGCAGCCCAGAAAACCTCCAGAAACAAGAACAAATGACGAAACGAGCACCGCAACGATCACCTCCAACGTCTTCTTCCGTTTTCCTGCAACATGCTGTTTTAGTACAAACAATCATGCAAGAACAGAGAAAACAATTGTACCAAATATCAGCAACAACCTTTGTCAATCGGAAGATCAGAACTTGCAACTTTAACATACAAACGTTGTTTATTGTCCTGATTGCTTGAGACATTCCGTATATCAAACAAATCCCCTTCCCAGACAGAGCATCCGGTCCCATGAAACGCATAAGCCGTGCATGAGCAACTCTGTCGGCACGCCAACTCACAACCTCTAGCATTTCGAGCAGGAGGGGTTGTAGGATTAGCTGGCAATGTCACGTCTACAACTTCCAAGAATCCATACTTCTCGTCCTTGGTTGAATTACTATTGCCACACTGCAGACTGGTCGTCCTGGAACACCCAGCGGACCAATCATTAGGCCTTGTCTGGGCGAATCCATGTAAACACGTGCAAGCGTTTGATGAACTCCCAACGAAGACCCCAAACGCCCCACAAAAGGCGATGATATCGCTCTGATTCTTAGGCAAAACATACGTCGGACTCCAAGAATAGTGGCTCCTCAGAGACGTCAGCTGCTCGAAGTTTCCCAATGCATTGATCACAAACATGGACAGCACTGCCCTGTTCAGGACAGTATAAGTGTAGTAAGTTGAATTTTCAGTCGAAACAAAGTTGAAACTTGTGAGGTAACTAATTTCAGGAACTGATCCAAACACAATCCCATTCCAAGCTCCACTTCTCCAATACGTCGTCGACATATTCCACTGTAAGAAGAACTCAAACTCATGATCTTGAGATACCTCCACGGAAAACATCCCGGGGGAAGGATCGTCTGCATTTTTCCAAGAAACGAGACGTTGAGCTCTGCCGGTGATCTTGTCCAAACCAAGGGCAGCTCCAGGCAGCCATGTATCAGTAGGATGATCAAAACTCTGCCAAAACACACTCACCCCATCTCTCAAGATGAGATTCCCACTATCAAGAAGCACTGCTTCAACAGTTTCAGGCAAAGTAGACATCAAATTGGTGGACCAGACAGCATCAGAATCATGAAACATGAGTACTAGGTTGCCATTTTGAGCAAATTGTAATGTGGGATCTTGTCCTAATGGTGTCTCCCTGTTTGCTACCCAAACTGTAGTTCTTTCTGGGAAATCGTTGTACCAAATTCCTAGGTAGGTGTTCTTGGAAGAATTTGAACCTGGTGTGAAGAATCCCAGTTCAAAGATTCCATCTTTGGAGATTAAGGTTTGAGTTCCTGACAGGGATTGAACTCTTGAGAGTGTGTCTCCTGCAATGGAAAAACATGTTTTTTTTCCTGCCAAGAAACAGAGGAAAAGACATATTGAGATGCTTAGATTGGTGTGTTTTGTTCTCTCAAACATGTTTGTCTATGTTTGATAAGTTTGAGGAAGGAATGGAGATGGGGTGGGAGGTAAAAAGAAATGTAATAGAGTTTGAAGTCTTCTTTTGAGTAGCATTGACTTGTTGAGAATGAAATTTCCTCTTCTCCTACCAAGGTTTTTTTCTTTTTCTTTTTAAATAAGTTGTATATATTATTACGTCGTAAATATAAGGAATAGTCACACCGTTTTCCCATAAAATTTTGTCTAAACACACTTAAACTCTCTGGAAGTTGAAAAATTACAGCAATACCATTGACGTTTGTTTACATCTAATAAATATATTCTTCTATTAGTCAAAAAAGTAGAATAAAAACCCATATTTACCTCTGATTGACTGATTTATTACAGGTCGAACACATATTTTATGACCAAACTACCTTCATAGGGGTAAAGATATACTTTCTCATATGTATTAACGTGTGAATATGTATAAGGGTAGTTTAGTTAGAAAAAGAATTTGTGTTGATTCGTAATAAGTCAGCATTAAGTCAATTGGAGGTAACGTGGATATTCATTCAATCATTTTGTTAATATCAGTAAATTCGGTGAAGTTTGACTAACAGGTGGATCTATTTGTTAGACAAAAACAAACGTCATGGATACTTAATGTAATTTTTCAAATTAAATGGGATTTATGTGTAATTATATTAAATTTTGTGGGAGGATGTTGTAATTATCCTTATTTTTAATTAGTCCAACAAGATAAAAAAATACAAAATAATATCTTGCATGATTTTTTTTCTTTTTCTTCTTTTTTTCTTTTTTGGCTTTCCTAGTCAGTCAACGTTTACTTGTCATCATATATAGTAATGAGAAATATCTGTCAAAATAATTGACAGAAAATAGTAGACATTTGACCATTTCTACACAACTCCTATTTCTTTTTTAAGAAAAAAAATATTTGTGAAGATTTTTTTATTTTCTTTCCATTAATAAAATTCACTATGATTAAAAGAAATAATTTATTGGGATTTCGCCATCCTCATTTTTATCGACAATACACTAATATAAAGTGACGAGTTTTACACATTCACATAAAGATTTCAATATAACAACGAGTGAAAATATAATGATTTAAAAAAAAAAAAACTCAATCATCATGTTATTGGTAATTTACAGAGAGATTTTATTTTAAAAACAGGCTTAATTAATTTGATAACATTAAAAAAATTGCACAAATAGAGGACTTCAAATATATATATATTTTAATGAAAAAAGGCACTCCGAAATATTTTTTTATTAGAAAACAGTCGGAGTGACGACTCAACAATTTATTTTTTGTTTTTAATAAAATATGTGAAGTCGTTACTCCAAGTAGCGACTCCCAAGTTTTTTTAAAAAAGTCATTTTGTAAATCGGATGATTAAGTTTGCATTTTTAATAGTAAAATTAACGACTAAATATTATTCTATATTAAATTTAATTAAATACCATGTAATAAATAAGAGATAAAAATACACCAATCCCAAAATGTAATCAAAATTTTTTTTTTTTGAACAAATAGTAATCAAATTTTATTGTGAAGATGCACTATTTTGCCATCCACAATCCCCCATTGTCACATTAGATTGCATCCTATGAGTTTGGATTCTTTTTCTACGAGTTTGTGGTCAGTCCATCTCATTATGAATGCATATAGTTTAATTTCGTTCGGGATGAATAGTAACATGCAAATTATTTTTCAAATTAATATGATAACTACTTTATTCAATTTTCAAATTTTATATTAATTAATAAATTAATTTTTTCTTTCTTTCCTTTTTTTTTTAACGTGATGCATTAGTTTATATATTTTACTCTTATTTATAATATATTTTAAAGTGTAAAAAATTATTTATAATATGCACGCAGGATCAACGTGTCACGACGACTGATTCTATACAAATAGATCTTGATCTTGGTCTTGATATTGGCATCACGATGTAATATTTCACTAGTTCAATTTTCATCAACTAATGCATATAGGGTTCGTATGGGGTTAAACTCCACAACCTCATCAAGTCGATTAGGCATTTATGTTGAAGAACACAACGATCAAACATGATCGGTAAGGAAAGAAAAAGACCACGACGCTAACAACGCGCTTGTAGCACTAGGGCCATTATTAGTTTTTTTATATTGATTATTTGTAATAATTATTTTTTTTCTCACAAAGTCACATAATATTATTTTTTGTCAATCTTTGTACACATAATTAATAAAAATATTAAATTTATTATTAAATAATAATTAAGTATTTAATTTATTATTAATAATACATTCTATATTTTATTATTAAAATACTTACTTATAATTATCTGCTCTACAAAATGATTTTTTTTTTAAAAAAATCGAACGTGCGTAACTTGTTTTAATATTAATGTGTGTAATTAAAAAGACTATTAATTGTATTTAAATACTATTTCATAACTCCAATTAAAAATTACTCAAAGGAGTAACATCTGGTGATCCTACAAAGTCAAAATCATGAAGGTTACGTCTCTTTTGTAATAAACTATACTTTATTAAAATTCGGTGACAACATTAGGACAGAACAAATTGACAAATTAAATTAATAACCGAAAGAAAATAGAAACAAGAATGATTAAACTTCATATTATTTTTTTTAAAAAAATTCATTAAAATATTTGCCATTTTTTACATAATAATTTGTATTTTATATGAAAATGTATTAATATAGAACGAAGGTTATTTATACGTAAAATTAATATATTTCCTTTTTGATCTAATAGTAAGAACTTTGTAATTAGGGTAAATTATATTAACACCCTTTAAGGTTAGATCTAAATATACAAATACACACCCATATTCAGTATTGGCAAAAATTTACAAAAACACCCCTAAGGTACATTACACTAACACCTCGAAGGGGATGGAAGTGCAATTTTTGTGAAAGACGGGCGGCATTTGTGCATTTAGACCTAACATCAAGAGTTGTCAATCCAAACATCAATTAAATACCGGTAATAGCGAACCGACGCCTGGTGATCGGATCTTTGATCCGCTAAGAATGGGTACAACCGTCCTCGATCACCACTGCATCAAGAGGGTCCACGTGTTCTTTTCACAAAAGGCAGGCAGTGTTTGTGCATTTAGACCTAAAAGGCATCACTCCCAACATCAATTAAATACTGGGAATAGCGAACCAAAGCCAGGTGGTCGGATCTTTGATCCGCCAAGAATGGGCACAACCGTCCTCGATCACCACTGCATCAAGAGGGTGTACGTGTACTTTTTACAAAAAGCAGGCGGTGTTTGTGCATTTAGACCTAACGTCAAGAGGCATTATTAGTCCAAACATCAATTAAACCCTGAGAATAACAAACGAACGCTTGGTGGTGGGATCTTTGATCCGCCAAGAATGGGTACAACCGTTCTCGATTGCCACCGCATGGGACGGCGGGTGGAGCACATTGTTAGGATCTTGCTTCAACCGATGATGTTTAAGAGAATTATAAGGTTGTAATAACAAGATTGCAGTATGATCATGGTAGTTGCCGTCGTCGTCGCCGTCGTCGTGATCAAATTCATGTCCCCATCCTGTATGAGTCGTAGGCCAGGGTGTCGGGGGAGGAGGATTGTATGTGACATAGTAGTCGAACTTTCTTCCACTAGGTTGTCCGAGGAGACCAACTCTGGGATTTTCCTTCTCATAAGCTTCTCGTAGTGATACATGATCATGATGATATTGCTTTGCCATGGAGATAAAATAAGGTAATTTTTTTTTCTTTTTTTTACCTAAAGGGCGGGTTAAAGAATTAATATTTGGATATATAGAGTAACATGTGGTGATCCGACAAACTCGTACATCTTCGACCTTTGATCTATTAATGGGGTTATGAATTTGGGTGGCTCAATATCCAGAACACACTTACAGGTTCAGAAGACTTATCAAGTCAAGCCTATTAATGAAGCTCACTTAAAGATATTTTCTACTAGAAATGTCTTTGTTAGTACTATATATATATATATATATGTAGTGATGTATATAATAGTAATTAAGATTTACTCACAAGGGCATAAGAGTAATTTATTGGATCTACCACATGATAAATATATGCACCCTATCACACCATAAAATAACCAAATCACTATAAATACAAGATATATTATTTTTTAGTGTTAAGTTACTATTCATTGATTTGACTACTCATATAATATTTCTCTCACTAAGGACTTGGGGTGTAATTGCGTCGAGGCAATCTTTCCCGATTAATCCTTCACTAAAAACCACTACCACATCATGTAGGAAATATGCTTATGATAGATTAATGTCATTTGTAGGTGTATCCTAAAATTAAGGAAACATGTTACTGACAATCATCTTCATTTAAGGAAAGGTTAAGGAATGAAAAGACGGAGAACAAATTTAGCAAAAATCTCATATTTTTCCTAAATTCTAGAGCCCTTCCTAGCTCGAAATGGAAAAATATCAATTGTGTTTGTATAATATATTTACATAAATTACTTATATTTTTTGCTTAATTATAAAATCATTCATGACAACAGAGAAACACCGGGTAGTTTGTGATTTGGAGCTGACGTATTCTGGGGGTGTAGGTATAAAAGTACAAGAATAATTTGTGTAAATAAATATAAATAAGGGGGTAAATATAATTATTCCTTACTAATTATATGACAACATTATTTTTATTTGTATTTAGAGGAATTCCGTGACAACATTAGGATATAATAATTTGTTTCCCAATAGGAAAAAATAATATATATATATATATATATATATTTATAAATTGGTTTGACTTATTTTTCACTTTTGTATATACAACTAAATATAATGATGTGGAAGGTATATGAATGTTGGTTTAATTGCACTTTTAGTTCCTTAATTTTTTATCATTTGACGTTTTAGCCTTGTAACTTATTAGGATTGTAATTCATTTATGTGTATTTTTTAATTTCACGAATGCAGGACAAATTTGATTGGATTTTTCGCCTGTTTATCGAATTTCTTTTCAGGTGGTCGGATAGTGGCATGTGCTACTCATGTGACTATTTAAAATTGGGACAAATTATCTTGTTGGCTAATTATTGTCGTTCTGATGCAAAAAAAAAAAAAAAAAACAATTAAAAACGAGCCAATAGGATGATTGGTCTCAATTTTGACAATCACATGAGTAGCACATTCCACTTTCAGGCCATTTGGGAAGAAATCCGGTAAGTAGGGGGGAAATTAAGTTAAATTTGTCCTAAAATTACTAAATTAAAAGCCTTGTAGGAACAAATTATAATCCTAACAAGCTATAGGACTAAAACTCTAAATATTCATAATTAGGGGCTAAAAATGCAATTAAGCCTAAGAATCTACATGTAAATTGAGAAAAATCAATTGAGACAAATTGCATTATTAACTCCTTTGTGTAAAAAATTTAAGAATCTCCCCCTGGTATTGTAGTCCAAAAATTAAATAAAATGCATAAGGGCATTTTGTCAGTTCACCCATAAAAATAGATGAAAATGAGTTATTTGTTATGCGATTACAAACCTTTAGGGGATATTTGTAATTTTTCAAACAATGGAGATATTTGTAATTATGTCAAACTTCAGGGGAGAAGCTGTAATTTACCCTTAAAAAAATTGACACCTATCACGTTACGTGGTATGTCAATATCAAAAGCGAATAAAATATATCAGTATTTCCAATCAATTTATATAGCTAAAGAACAATAACAAAACCATAAATAAATAATAAGCTATAAAATCTTCAATCATGGGTTCTCAAATTTACCATTAAAACAAGATTGTTTTTTGTTTTTTTTTACAAATTAAGCTCCTTATGTTAGAAATTAGAATTGATGAAAATCTAATTAAGTTGCTAGAAATATAGTAAATGCAACTAAAAAAGAGGTCGCCGTGAACAAGTTCGGGTGATGAGTTTAAGTCCTACCCGACGTGTGGATATATATATCATTTTATGTAAGTTTACTATAATTTATTTTATATTTTTTTGTTATGTTGATATATTGATCGAACCAATATACTGTTCAATTTAGGGTTAAATACACTTTGCATCCCTAAATTATGTATAAAGTGCATTTTCCCCCTTAAATTATAAAATGTAACAAAATGGCCCCTGATGATATGGATTATATTTTTTATGAAGAAAATGTCCTTATTATTTACACCCCTAAAATATGTTTATTTCAATCATTCCCCTAAGACATAATTTGAATTATTATAAAAATTATATCTAACAAAAATACTATCAAAATTTATTATTTTTATAATTAGTATAAAATATGTATAACACTTTATAAATTTACAGACCTTATATTTTTTTACATAGTGTTTAATAATTTACATAATTTTTGCTTGTGTTGTTATATATAGGCTGAACTTTTTTTTAAAAAATAATATTTTTTATACAATTTAATAATATTACATCGAACATAATACACTATAAATATGCAACTCTATAATATAATTAATCTATAATATTTTATAATCTTTTAAGTAATGATATGATATCATTTAATTATGTGTACATATTTACATGTATTTTTTAACATAAATAATTTACTTTGTAAAATATATATGCATATAGTGCAATTGTAAATATTTTTTGTATTACATAATTAATAAAAAAATATAAATTTTAAATACTATTTTTTAAATAAAATATCAGTAAAATTTTAAATCTCTAAAAGTAGTTTTGGCGAAGTAATAAAACATACCTTTAAGGAATAAAATAAAATGTATAGGAGATAAGTGAGAAGGGGCATTTTTGTCCTTTAATATCAAATTATTTTGTCAGGGGCCTTTTTGTTATCTTTCATACTTTAAGGGCCTAAATGAGACTACATGTATAGTTCAGGGGTGCAAAATGTATTTAACCCTTCAATTTATTAAAATATTAATGTAATTATATAATTGCCGCTTATATATATACACACACACAAAAAAAAGGTAAATTACATCCACCTCTCCTGAGATTTGGCATAATTATGAATACCTCCTCGTTGTTTGAAAAATTATAAATACTCCCCGAGGTTTGTAATTTTTAACCAAAGACTTAAAATTGATCATTTTGCCTTAAATTTTTTATTAAAATTGTAGAAAAATCAACCGAAACAAATTGTATTATTGCTCCTCCGTGTAAAAAACTTAAGAAACCACTCATTGGGCATTGTAGTCCAAATTTTTTTAAAGAATTAAATAAAAAATAAGACATTTTGGTCAGTTCACCTATAAAAATGAATGGAAATGGGTTATTTGTTAAACGGTTTTAAACTTTAGGGGGGTATTTATAATTTTTTAAATAACGAGGAGATATTTGTAATTATGTCAAACCTCATGAGAAGTAACTGTAATTTACCAAAAGAAAAAAAAAAAGCTAAAAATCTAGTAAATGCAATAATGGGCCTTCTGAGTTACTAGTAGAAATGGGCTGGATACCAATTTCGAGACCCCGAATATAAGTGGGCCTGAACCGGCCCAAACCCGAATGTTGCCCATATAAAAATGGCGTAGAGTTATCCATTTCAAATTTTGAGGTGGCACTTGAAAACTTGAAGCTTACACTCGCTCTGCTCAACCGCGAGAACCGATTCCCAGGTTTAATCTTAAAATTAATTTTCATTTTGAAATTCAGTGTGCTAAAATCACCGATGAATTTCAATAGTAATAGTGCGAGATTTTCCATTTATTTTTCCCTATTTCTTGCACGTAGTTCTGTGTGTGATTGTGTGTTATTTGGTTGAAATTTAATGCTATTTTGATTCTAATTTTCGTTTAGTTCTTCATGCTTGCTGTATGCATGTCTGTGAGATTGTGTATCTATGTCGTATATGCATTTGTATGTCTATTACATGCATTTGAATTTGTTATACAGCTTTGATTTGAAATTGGTTATCTAGTATTGGGCATTTTCTTTCCTGTATTCAACTATTTTCTGCAGAAGTGTGCAGCTTATGCTGCATGAAGCACCACAGTAATGTAATTTGTGTTGTACAATTATTTTTCTGTTTTGTTTTTGTAGAGGGGAGACAGATTATTTATGGAACTAGTTAAAGTTAGAAATTTTCTGCATTTTAGAATGATTTAAGTATGAAGTAAGAAATAGATGAGAGACATTTTATATCCAATCTGCAATAGGATCAATGGGTGAACATTTGATGCGTTAGTTGCCGATTCGTTTAACTTCTCAAGTCTGTAGGAAAAGGTTCACCACCAACACGGCAGTCTAGTGGTTAAATCTCTAGCTTGACTGCCACGATTTCGGACCTCATTGAGAAAACCTCGCCACTTTATGTGGGTGTATTATAGGCTGGTAGTTACGGACTTATAATTCTTGATCCAGCAGAGACGAAACTCAATTCCTAATGTATTGGTGGAGCTGCAGTGAGCAGATTGGGTTATGTCCAACGAGTTTAACCCTAGGTTTATTTCTTTCTTTTGGTTCTTTTCTTTCCTCTGTTGTGCATAATTGCTTTTGCATACTGGAAACTTTTATCGGAGTCACACCATATGGGAATGACAAGGTTGAAAAAAGTTTTCATGGTTTAGTAATCATATTACTTAGAGTTATTATTAGTTGGCAACTATTATCTTGACTCTTGAAGTATATTGTCCTTCGGACCTGCAGCAAACTTGTCCTTCATTATTTAAATACAACACTAATCTGTATAGTTGCAGCCGATTGTTATAAACTATTAACTATTTCTCCATTCTTTCTTTCTTAACTTCAGGTAGAAATGATCATAAAAGGCATTTTCAGGAGATACGAGAGGTGGAATCCAGTTCATCCAACATACGGAGCCTTTTGGGGCATGGGAGTAGGGATTGGTTGCGGAGTAGGATGGGGTCCTGGCTTTGGACCTGAGGTAATTGGTTATGTTGGAGCTGGCTGTGGTGCTGGATTTAGTGTTGGGATTACTTTCCTCGGTCTTGGCATTGGTCTTCCAGCCAATCATCTTTTAGAAGTCCCTCATAGTGGTATATTTCAGAAATTGTTCGTAATTTTTATTTGTTCTATGCCAACTGCTAATTTCGTTGCGTAATATTTCAATTTTTATGTTAGCTTTTATGGTCACGAGAAGAGGTGCATTGGACGTTGCACGAGCTGGACTTCTACTTGGGAAGAGAAGTCGTGCAGGAGATGGCTTGGGTGGCATTATACCTGACATTTCTGACGTAGAACAAAGTGCATGTACATCATTTTCCGGCTTCAAGATGGGAAGTTGGACAGAAAACATAGTAGATTTGGCCGACGTCAAAAGTATGTTGGTTTCCAACACTAAACATATCAGAGATCGTTTCCAGAGAGTCCGTGGCCTCATCTTTCCTCAGGGTAAAACAGAATAACTTACCATTGGTGAGCCTTGTTTAATATTTTTCTTTCTCCTCATGGGAAAAGTAAATTAACTGTCCCTCATCATTGTCATCTTCTTGTTTTCCTGTTCTTTTCATGACATCGCTAGTAGCTGCTTTAAGTTGAACTTCATTTTAAGTATTTAATATGTGGATATAAGAAGGTATAGGAATCTTCCGTAACCAATATGTGATGGGAGCGTGATATTTTCCGCACCCAATCCACACGCCCATGTGGTATTGTTCCCACCAGGCCCAGTCCTATCTCGACCACTCACACACAATGGGCTTATACCTCTTTGTCATGGGCTTATATCCATCTCTAGAAAATCGATTACTAAAGAGGATGGATCGCGAGGTCCATAAATCCTTTCCTAATCGATGTTGGATGGAGCATGACATGTTTCACCATACCCAGTTAGGCTGTTATCGGAAATGCAACGGGAAGTTTGGCATCATGGCAATAAATGACAGTAAATTCATGTTTTCCCTAGACAAAATAAGTTACATATCTTAGGTAGCATGTTGTTGAGCTTGTTATAAAGCCAACAAGCGAAGAAAAAAAAAAAAAAAAAAAAAGAGAACATATTCTGGACCAACCCTGGAAATGCCTCAACTTATTTGAACCTTGATCCATCATACATTTCGAATGTATCTTCTCTTACCGGGTCGATCAAGAAACTGGCAATAACCTGCACTTTCTTACAGGTTCAAAGAGTTGACAGCAGCATGGAGTTCGAAGATAACTATATCGAGAGCGATTCAATCGCTTAAATCCATTTTCATATAGCTTCCGCCTGGCGATTCCTTCTGTAAGTATGTGAGGAAAAGCCCTTCTCCAATTCTTGGATGTTGTTGAATCATAGGGCGCTCTGTAGCTGATGTTATTGCAGTAATCCCCTTTATAAAAATCATGCAGAAAGTTAAAATTCAGTATCTGCAGCTTGAAATTGCTGAGGAAGATGCAAACTCAGCCTAAGATGTTTCTTATTGTTCTTGCATGTCTCATCTCACCAGAGCAACATACATAAGGCCCCAAGTGTGAGCTTTGGTCCAACTTTTTAGAAAATTGATAGTACAAAAACTCAATTCAGCTTAATTGGTTTTCACAAAAGTAATTTATTGGGATTATTACATTTACACCCCGGTTTATGGTTTATTTACACAAAGCACCCATGCCTTTTGCTTTATTACAAAAACCACCACTGGCAGTTGAAAAATATGGTTAATTTGTGTAATGTTGTTGGTGTTTGGGGGGTTATGTGTAACTTTTAAAAAGTAGGAGTCGTTTCTGTAAATTATGATAACGTCTTTGATGGATGTATGTATAATTTGTCAAAAGATAGAAGTGGTTTGTGTAAATAGATCATAGTTCAGACGGTGCAGATTAATTATCCCTAATTTATTTAGTGGAATTGTAGGTGGTCAAAAACTTCATAATTTTGCTTTTGAATTATGGAAAAATTGTTACAGCTTAAGCTATCAACATCTCTGGAAATAACAGTTGATCACAAGTGATTTTAATATAACCTATCAATCAATTCTATGATACTCGTCAGCCAGCAGATTGAATTTTTTATTTCAAATTTTATTATATTTTTTATTTTATTTAATACATATATTAAATAAAAATAAATGACGTAAACAATTTTGAAATAGAAAATCCAATTCAGCCAAAGCTTAAAAATTTTGTCCGACAGAAAATTTTGGGAAACGACTGTCCAGTTCCCATTATTGAACAAGCATAGATTCTTTTAATCAACTATTATGTACCATTCATTTTATTTTGGAATTAATTTACTTTAATATTTTTTTAACGAATTAATAAATTTGAATCAAGGGCATATAAAATACCTTAGATACTATTGGTAACATCGGTGTTCGAGCAATATTTTGTGCATGGACTAAGGCAGTAAAGAGTCGAACACATCATTATTAAAGATTGTCTGAATTATTATCCAATCTAAAAATTTATCGAACAAAAACTTTTGTTTGTTAAACAATGATGTGTTCGAATTATTATCCAACCGACAAAATTTATCGAACAAAAAATTTCATTTGTTAAGTTTAACAAATTGAGTTCAAACAAACTTTTATTAATCAATTTCAATTGAATATAAAATAGCATATGCAAAAATATACTGTAGATCAATTAAAAATCAAAATACACTCGTGTGCTTAATCAGTTTAGTTTAAATTATACTAACTGTTGTAGCACGTTGTCCCTGCGTGCATATAATAAATATTCTTTTGCGCTTTAAAATTTATTATTATAAATAAAAATAAAATATAAATCATTACATCACATGAAAAAATAAAAAATAAAAGAACTAATTTATCAATTAGTGAGACTTTGGAAATTAAATAAGTTGGTTATATTATCGGTTGAAGGGCATTTTTGACCTCACAAAAAATGATGAAGCGGTGTAATCATGCGTCGTTTGTGACTGTGGGGGGAGTTTTCTTTATATAATAGTATAGATAAATAATTTAATAATTAATTAATAATTATATGTTTTTAATTAAAAAGAAATATATAATGGATATGGATAATATGATATCAAAGAAATGATTGTGAAAAGAGAAAATGATAAAAAGTCGTAAAAGGGCAGAGAGAGAGAGAGAGAGAGAGCAACAGGCTTTTTTACTCTTCTCCCCAGCTGCAACCATTCCATCCACAAGCCACCAGTTTGAAGAGCAGCTCCTCCCAATCGCCAGGTACTCTTATCTCCTTCCCTCTCCTCTCTTTTTCTTCTGTTTCAGTTTCTTCTCTGCTCGATTTCTTCCTTGTTGTTTCTCGCAAGTTAATCATAATCTACTTGAAGTTACTGGAACATGCTGAAAATTCGCGAAATGTAGTTGAAGTCCTGAAATTCGTGGGTTTTTCTGAAGTTAAGTGGTTGAAATTGAAGAAAGTGAGTGGTTTTGATTACCCTAGTGTATACGGAGAATGTGGCTAGTTAAGTTTTGAAAATTCGTGAAAATTTGTGCTGCTCTTTATTTGGCGACATTGGTTGAATTTCTGTAATTCATGGAATTTGCTTGTGAGGTGTTGAATTTATTGCACATACATATATTCGTCTTTTGTAATCCTGAATGTTGGTTTCTCTTTTGTGCATCTTTTTTGGGAATTATTTGTATGCCTGTCTGTATTGGAAAGTTATGAAGATGATATGGTTGCTTTTTGGTAGTCAGTAAGCCATTGAAATGTTATATGGTCAGAATGCTGGATTTTTTTATTCCTGTATAAAAAGTTGTTATTGTTTCTTAGGAAATGCTCAACAGCCTTTAACTGCATTGCCTTCAAAGAAGAAAGCCCTTGGTTCCGTTTAATGTTTTTGTATTCTATCTATAGTGTTTTTACTGAAGTTATTATCTCGAGTTAATTTTAGAAGGTTGTATCTGAAGTTATACAAATATCTTCAGGAGATATGGAAACAAGTTGCCAGGGTAATGGCATTATGTGGTTCTTTAAAGACAGAGGTTTTGATGACAAAAGCATTCACGAAATGTCCAGGAAGTGCAAGCGTCTCGAGGGTATAGACAGGGAAAAGGCCTCAGAAAATTGGGAGTACTTGAAAAGCATAGGAATACAAGAGAGGAAACTTCCTTCCGTGGTTGGGAAGTGTCCCAAAATACTAACTCTTGACTTGCATGATAAACTTGTTCCAATGGTTCAATGCCTTAGAGCACTGGAGACAAAACCAAAGGAGGTAGCGTCTGCCATAACAAAATTCCCGCAGATACTGTTGCATAGTTTGGAAGAGAAGCTGGCACCACTCCTAGCATTTTTTGAAGCTCTTGGTGCTCCCGAAAAGCAACTTGGGAAAATGATACTGTTAAACCCTAGGATCATTAGTTATAGCATCGAATCCAAGCTTTCACAGACGGTGGATTTTCTTGCCAGCCTGGGTCTGTCCAAAGATGGGATGATTGGTAAACTTCTGGTCAAACATCCTCTCATTATGGGTTATAGCGTCGATAACCGGCTGCGTCCAACTTCCGAGTTTCTGAGGTCATTAGGTCTAACAGGGCCTCAGCTCCAAAGAGTAGCAATAACATTCCCAGAAGTTCTATGTCGGGATGCCAACAAAATTCTAAGGCCTAATGCTATGTATCTAAAATCATGTGGGTTTGATTCAAGCCAGATAGCAGCAGTGGTAGCCGGTTACCCTCCGGTTCTGATCAAGAGTGTAAGTAATTCTTTGGGACCAAGGATCAAGTTTTTGGAACAGGGGATGGGAAGGCAAATCCAAGAAGTTGCTGAGTATCCAGACTTCTTTAGGCATGGATTGAAGAAAAGATTAGAGGCAAGGCAAAAACTTTTAAAACAAAAGCACGTAGAATGTAGCTTGAGTGAAATGTTGGATTGTAACCAGAAGAAATTTCTCTTGAAATTTGGTTTAGTCTGAGCAATTTGTTTGAGGAACTTTTATCCTTCTTATGTTGCTCAATTTTACTAGTTTTCATCCTAGATATGATTGTAGTGTATTGTTCCACATTAAGTTCAATGAGAGAGAAACTGTTAGGCATCAATGACCACATGCTGCAAATTGGCCTTTCAACATCTACCTGATATTTTCCTTCCTTTTCATTGAGCTTCATAATATTGGTTTTTGTCCATCTTAATCCCAAGTGGTGCTGCTAAATCATGTAGGGAAGTTATTGCAATACGCGGGTTGATACATTTACGCCTCTCGACTTATGGTTTGTTTATACAAACCATTCCCGCCTTTTGCAAAATTATGGAAACTACCCTACAACAAATAAACAGGGGTAGTTTTTGTAATGACGTTGATGTGTTTGGGAGGTGTATATGTAATTTTCCAAATAACAGGGATGATTTGTGTAAATGATATTGATGTTTTTGCATGGTGTATATGTAATTTTTCAAAGAGTAAGAGTGATTTGTGTAAATTATATTGACATTTCTTATAGTTGTATGTATAATTACCCAAAAGATAAGAGTGATATGTATAAACAGACCATCTGTGAAGGGGCATAAATTTAACTATGCCTATTACTAAATTGAATCTGAAATTGTAGTTTTGCCGGTCTCTCTGAGAAGATTAAAGCTTATAACAGTGGGCCTTTCAAACAACAATTTTGAAGTAGCAAGAAATATGTTTGGGGAAATAAATATCAAGGACTGGGGAAGGGTTCTATTCAATGTTGGAAAATAGTTTAAATTGTTAGTATTTCGTATGATTCAGCCCGGCCAAACAGGCAGTTGCATAAATGATTATAAGAGAATTGCTTTTGGAATAATTAATTTTAAGAAAAAATAATTATAACGTTTGGATTCACAGCTTCAATTATATGACTGCAGGTTGTATCTCAAGTGGTCTTGATATAATTCAATGCGTATAATAGGTGATTAGTTGAAAAATATTTTAGGGGATTAAAACTTATAAATTGTAACTTTTATAAAAACATGATTTTGATCAAATTTAGGGTAAATTACAACTACCTCCCATGAGATTTGGTATAATTACAAATAACCTCCTAAGGTTTGTAACCGTTTAATAAATTGACCCATTTCTATCTATTTTATGGATGAACTGATCAAAATGCCCTTATGCATTTTATTTAATTTTTAAAATTCTTTGAATGTTTTTGTACAACAATGCGTAGGGAGAGGTTCTTAAGTTTTTTTTACACAGATGAATTAATAATGCATTTTGCATCGACTGATTTTTCTATAATTTAACAAAAAAAATCAAGGGCAAAATAGTCAATTTCAGGCCTTTGGTCGAAAATTATAAACATCAGGCGGGTATTTGTAATTTTTCAAACAACGAGAGGGTATTTGTAATTATGTCAAACCTCAAGAGAGGTAGCTGAAATTTATCCTAAAACTTAATTCCAAAGATGATTTTGGAAAAAGGGATTACACAAAAGGGATGCAATTTGCTCCAGGAAACAGAGTAATGGGAAACATTTATTCAAGATGCTGGATTCAAAGCTGCATCTGTTATTACAACACAACCAGTTTACCTTCAGAGAATGCTGAGTATCAATTTCAGACAATTGAACCTTAATTCCACAACTATTAACCTTATATGATTACATGTACATGCCGGAGACATACCGGCCTGAGCGAGCAGCAAACGCCGATGGGCTTCACTATTCTCGGCAACCTTCAACCATCTGTCCAACAAATCAGAAAGTTTCAGTTTGGTAAAGCCAAAATGTAGTGATTTTGTGCAAGAAAAGGGTAGAGGTAGACCATGTTGCTGCACTAACTCACCATCTGTAGAGTAAGAACTCCTTGAAGAAAAATAGCAAGATGTCCTAGGAATTGAGATGGAGAGCTGAGTAGACGAGAAGACGTTCTCATTCGATCCATCAGCGTCCAGATTGGACCATGATTCCTTAGTTGTAGGCCATTCGCTGAAGAACGGATGCACTGCATGTTGCTCCTGCTTTACTGGCTCGGACAAGCCGACATCACTCCCAAAGAAGCAGTGCTGCTCCTGCTGTTTAGCATCAATGGGCTGATAAGCACGAGGCATACTTTGTTGAGCAGACGAATGGTTGAGTAATTGGGAGTCGGATTTCGGTTTGAATGAGGAGCTTGAAGAAACATGACGAGGCATGAGCGGCCATGTGCCGCTGCCTGCACTAGAACTTAAACCCAGACTTCCTACATTTCCAGAAGCTTCTGGATAGAAACTATGATCATCAGGATCAGGAGTCAGCCCATGAATAGACCTAAAATGTTCAACTTAAGTTAAAGATCAAGAGAGAGAGAGAGAGAGAGAAGCAAGGAATAGTTTCTCATTTACTAAGACTAGATGACATGTCTGCAGTATCTTAAAGATATGAAGAGAAGGAACATAAAAGAACCTGCTAGCAAACAAGGGCATCCATACTTAGATAGTATAACCAAATCTCAATCTTTTTGAGCTCGAATCGTCTAAAATTTTCGAAAAGATATGAAGAGAAATTAGCTTATGTATTTTTCATCATACCGCAGCACAAAATGCACCTAATAATATAAATTATCGTTTATACTCACAATCGCCATTTACCATCCGGTCCTATTCGTCATACTATTGGTTCTTGGTATGCGCCTATTGCTCGGCTAAAGCTGTTGAGGCATTGGTATGACACATTAAGCTTAACAAAAGTACCTGAATTCCTTGTTATCAATCCCATAAGTGACAGGTTCAGTTTGCAGCTTAGTCACATTGCTCCCCAGAGATGAGAGTCCAGTGCTGACAATAGAGTACAATGGCATGCGTTGAAGGTTCCCACAGCCACTGCCTTGGACGCTTCCACTGGTACTTCTGCACCCGGTAGAGACATGAGAAATTGCAGTCGACAAGGGCTGCGAAGTAGATTGAGATTCCACAGGCTTTCTTGAACGGTTGCGACCACGGTGCATGTGACGCTCACAATATTTGGAGTCTGTATGTGCGTCTTTGGAGCACCTCCACTTCTTTCCATCAGTTCTCCGGCATCTCCCAGGCTCAGGATCAAATTTGTTCCCGTAATAGGAACCATAGCCCACTGCACAACGAGTACCCAACGCAAGTTCCAAAGTTAGATGGCATAAATAGATATTAGGAATTGCACTTTTAGAGTACTACAAGCATAAACAATGCATACCGAGGCTTGACCACATGCAAGTATGCTGAACCACCGAACATTTCTTTCAGTACTAACAAACGTCGTTGAGTTTGTTGTCTAAACACCTAGTATGTAGAATATCTCTTCAGACAAACAAACTGATAGTCTTCTAGTTAGACTCATTATTTACCAATTCTTCTTTTCAGCGAAATCAACGAAAGAAACTATCCTGTTTCATAAGAATCTCAGATAGTGCATCCAAATTATTACAGTACAAATAAGAGCTGGCAGCGAACAGATGCCCCGAAGACCACAGTAAACGATACATATAAGTGCTAGTATGTGTCGGCCCCAAAGCCCTCGTGAGGGTAAGAAGCTTCCAACGGTTCTACCTAGTCGATGCGTGACATCCAACGATAACCAATCAGTTTTTAAAGCAAGTATGTCACTAGTGAATTGGAGTTTACTTAAATCTCTACTGACAAGACTAATTATTTCTTCACAGGAATGGATCAATTAGGTACCATCCCATTTTGATTACTTGTTTTACATGAATGTGTCATTCGTAAGCAATTGTGTACACCCACAGCAAACAGGCAGATGATTACATGATGGGTGGTGGACGAAACGGGCCGAGAGCGCCTCAAAGCCGCGACGAATTGGCATTACAAGGTCCAGTGGAACGGGCAGGCCGGCCACCAGGTACTTGAATATCATGGCTTGCTGCTCCAGCTCCTGCCACTGCATTGCTGTGAATGGTGCCCTATACCCCACCTCCACACCTCCGGCCGCCATCCGCACCCCCACCACTGATGCCGGTGCTGTCCCACTCATCTTCCCCCCCTTTTACGGCTGAATCAATTTAGTTCCAGCAGTATCCAGCCCTCCTTTCACTTCCCAAAGAATCTGCATCAACAGTTAACATTATCACAGGTGATAAACATAATAACCATAAGAAACATATGCACACACAAAAAAGGAACTAAATCTTGAACCCTACTTTCAGCTTTCTTTTTTTATATTTTTGTGAATTCTGGGATGTGGCAAATTGGGTTCAAGATCACATTTTTAGCTGCTGTCCATCATGACAGGAACAAAGAAGAAAGGCAGCATATTGCAGGTAATGCAGACAGACACACATACATAAGTGTACCAAGTGCTTGATAGAAAGCTGCAGTCAGAAAGAAATTCAAGAACATGGAAAAACACAGAGACACAGTTGCAGTGTGCATACAGGGGTAGAGCAGATAGTGTCTTCACCTACAGGGGGGACAGATCTAGGGTTTAGCCCACCGTGGAAGGTAGAGTTGGGAGGGGATAAAAAGCTGGTGGAGGAGAAATAAAAGCTGAGAATGTTTAAGTACAGTGAGACAATGTGAGAATCTGGGACTTACTGGAAGTAAGGGCAGGTGACTTAAAGAGTACAATGATGTGGGCATTTTCTTGGTTTAGGAGACAAATTGTGTTGTTTTGGAGAGTTTAATGAGGGGATTATACTGAGGTTTTTGTGTGTGCTGAGGTTTAGGGAGCATGGTGGGGCGGTGGGAGGCAACCAGGGGTGGGGGTAGTGAAATTATTGGGCTTGTGTTTGTGGTTTTGGTGGTGGTCCAATGATTATTACACTTCATGTGATTGCATGATGACAAGAGTGTGCAACCTTTGTCCTCAAGTTTTTTGGGATTCCAAGTTGGGAACATAACTTGGGAGTTGGGCCCCATTTTGTTTTATTTCCTATTTAATTTTGTTTTTAGGGTAAATTACAATCACCTATTCTGAAATTTGGTATAATTACAAATACACTCTGAGATTTGTAATTTTTAACTAAAGGTCTGAAATTGATCATTTTGCCCTTGAACGTTTTATTAAAATTATAGAAAAATCAACCAAGATAAATCGCATTATTGCTCCTCTGTGGAAAAAACTTAAGAAATCTCTCAATGCGCCTTGTAGTCCAAAAAATTTTTAAGAATTAAATAAAAATAATAATTTAGTGCATAAGGGCATTTTGGTCAGTTTGTCCATAAAAATGAATGAAAATGAGTTATTTGTTAGACGGTTACAAACCTCAAGGGAATATTTGTAATTTTTCAAATAATGAAAGGATATTTGTAATCATGCAAACTTCAAGAGAGGTAGTTATAATTTACCCTTATTTTTATATAAACAAATAAAAATGAAGTCCTACAATCTGTTAGATCTGAACATGTGTAACAATCTTGATCCCTATAGTAATTTTATAGAGAGACTATGAGAGTGTTTGCGAGAGCTTCTGCTTTTAAAAAAGTGATTTTTGTACAAAAAGTTGGAAGTTGTAGCAGAATCATAAGTGGGTAGTGTTTGTAAAAAAAAGTGAAAAGCAAATAAAAGCTAAATTGGTAGTGTTTGGGAGAAAAGCACTTTTAAAACACGTTTAATTGATTAAAGACCGTTTTGTCCTCATTATTAAACAGATGCTATTGCCTTAATATTTGCACTTATCTCTTGATTATAATAATTATTTTTCCTCAAAAATAATAATTTTTATTTCAATTAGTATATCTCATATTTAATTTTTTACAAAATGATTATAATTTATAATATTAAAATATTCAATATTAATAGAAAAACTGTATGTTTAGTTCAATAATGTTCCTATTATGTAATATAATTGTTCATTCATGAACAATAAATAAACTTACAATATTGACAAAATAATTATTATTTTTTAACCAATCCTAGCAATTTAATTTTTTTCTATGATTTAGGAATAATATCATATAATATAGAAAATAAAATAGTAAAATTTTAAAATATTAAACATGTGAAATTATAAATTTTGTTAGTAATAATTTATTCAAATTATTTAAAATTTCTAACATCAACTTTAGATGAGCAATTTTGAAAATACATTAAAAAGTATAAAATTGAATCGAAATTATTATAATGAGGGTAAAGTAGTCTAAAAATAAGTTGAATTTATTTACAAAAAAGCCAAAGCAGCTAGAAGCACCCCCCAAGGTGCTTCCAGCTTTTGGCTTAAAAGTGTTTTCCGTAGCAGGTTTAGAAGCAGAAGTTGGCATCCCAAACACCTCAAAAGTGCTTTTCCGCATCCAGAAGCTGAAAAGCGTGCGCAAACACTCCCTATGCTATGAGTTTGATATAACTAGGTTCTGACTTGTTTAGGACGTGCAATTATGTAGTCCTTGTAAATTTTGATGTTTTTTTACATTTTTTTTTCATGGAAATATGAATATATTTGACATTATAATTTAATATAAAATACAATTTCATTAAATAATTTAAATATATTTTGATTTTAAAAAACTTGTGAAAATATAAAATATTGTAAATAGTATCATGTTACTATAATATAAATTTTACTACCGATATAGTTTTATTGACGTTTTTATATTAATATTATAAAAAGAAAATAAAAATTACATTATACCCCAATTTGGGATATAGTTCCAAATATATGGTGGGTCGCTATGCATGGGACGCTACTTGGGGTAGCGGCCCATGCACGACTTTGTATTTTCTTTTAATAATTTCACTTGGGCCAACAATTTATTGTTAATTTTTTATAATTATTGTTGGCCCAAGTAAGTTCTTATTAATTTTTAGTTAAAATTTTAAATAATAATTTTAAATTTATTATTTAATAATATATTAATTATTTTTATTAAATAAATATAATTAAGTTTTTTATCCTTGATAAATATAGTTATTAATTAAATATGACCTATAATATTACTTTGTGTAAAAATAAAAAAATGTCACAAAGTTAGTAATAATAATATCACTAGTTCCATAATTATGTCGTTGATATTGATGTCGAGGTCTTTTACTTATCTCACCTATCAGTTCTGTTGGCTCATTTATTTTTTAAAATATGATTAACAATTATATTATTATATTTTAATATTTAATAAATATCTTTATTAATTAAAAATAATCTATAATATTACATGTTTATCCGAGTGGCAACAAAACGTGATAGGTGAGAAACGAAAAAGACATCGACACAAATGCCAACGACATACTAATGGAAATGGTGGTCATTATTATAATTTATAATTATCATTAATATTAAAATATTTTTTATTTTTTTTACACAATATAATATTATAGGTCATATTTAATTAATAAATATTTATCAATAATTAAAATTTTAATTATATTTTAGTAAAAATAATTAATATAATATTAATAATAATTATAAAATTATAATTTTAAATTAATAAATTATTAATATTAACATTAATTATATATTAATGAAGTATTAATTATTATTTAAAAAATCTTAACTAAAATTAATAAGAATTTACTTGGGCCAACAATTTATTGTTGGCCCAAGTGGAATTATTAAAAAAACATAAAAAATAAATTAAAACTTTTTTTAAAAAAGGAAAAAAAAAACCATGCATGGGTTAAATTGTTGGTCCAAGTGAAATTATTAAAAAACATAAAAAAATAAATTAAAACTTTCTTTAAAAAAGGAAAAAAAAACCATGCATGGGTTGCTACAAAATATTATAAAATTGTTAGGTAGAGACCGACCATATATATGCAGCTACACCCTAAAATGGGATATAGTTGTAATTTTATTTTTTTATAATATTAATATAAAAAAATTATCATCCTCTAGTATTTTCATATATACTTAATGGTAGGAATGACAATGAAACGGGTCTCAGTTAATTGGGATGTCTCAAGATCCGCCCCACCAACTCAGGGACTTGGTCCGTCCTGAATTTTCTTAGGTCGTATGCGTATCCCATCCGGCTATAAAATTCATTGGGAGTGGATCTAACCCGATAGATTTGAGTTTTTTTGTTGGGACGAAGAAAAGAAAAAGAAAAGTCACAACCAATGGGGAGGCGGCGGCGATTGCTTCACAACGAGGTGAAGCACGAGAGAGAAGATTGAAAAGTGAGCAGTAAAACAGAGAATATATATATATATGTATATATATACAGAGAGAGAGAGAGAGCGCTTGGGGGCCGCTGGTAAATGGCAATGGGAACGGTAGGGATTAGGGTAAATTTCCTTAAAGTATATATATATATATATATATATATATTTATAAATTAAAAAAAAATTATTATGTATCGATGCGAGTTTTTATGGACTCGAGATCTGATCCCGACCCAGACAGGTCATAAAAATTAGGACGCAAGACCTGCTCCAATGGATTTCTGCGGGTCCAAGTCCAATTACTACCATACTCGATGCATGTGTATAATTTTAAATTTTATTGTATTCATATAATTAAAAGAAAGAAAAGAAAGATAAAACAAATAACTAATAAAAATAATAAAATAAATTAATTTTAAATATGCATAAATCAGAATTTAGTTTTGGATTTGCATAATTGCTTACATCTGTAACACGTAGCACGGCAGCAAACACTCACTCCAATAAAAAGAAAACTTTTGATATCAAGTAATAACACATACCCATCCAATCCATTTTAAAATCTTTTATTGAATATATTTTAATTCATACATATACACCACGTATATATAAATCATTAACATATATATATAATAAAACAGAATCATTGAAACTATTCACCTAAGCGCCATGTACACGTAGACTTGGACAACCTCAATGAGCTTCATTTTGCCAAATGAAAATTTACAAGTTTTTAGATAAAAAGAAACAAAAATATTTATACTGATGACATGTTTATCCAAAATATGTATATATTTATCCAACAAATAAAAGTTCATTTGATTCAAAATATCATTAATATAAATATCAATTATTGTTTTAAATTGAAATGATTTGTATTATTTATTTGTATTACCACTAATCCAATACTAATTTTGTTTTAAAATTGAAATTATTTATTATTAAAGCACATATTTGCTTTATGGTAGTCTTTTTTTAATTTTTTTTACCACTTAATGAAATAAAGTATCTTTTATTTAGGTAATTATTTACCTTATTTATTTTTATTTTGAAGCACATATTCATGATTCATTTTAAAGCTCACATTTATTGTTTACCTTTATCCAAAAAAATTCACTTATTATTTAAGGTAATTAGTTAGTAAAAAGTTTAACTTTATTTTTGTATTCAATACACGTTTGTATTTTATACTTATTAATTAATTACTTTAACTTTAAGTTTTTAGATTTTTTATTGTTTATTTATGTTTATATTTCAAACTTTAAATTAGTAATAACCTTATTTCTTTATTTTATTGAAAATACATTTTTCCTGTGCCTTGGCACGGGATACTAACTAGTATATATATATTTGAAAAAAAAAATTATTAGAATATAAACTCAAATAGCAAAGAAAAGTACAATCACTACTAGAAACAATGCATATACTACGAATAATATTGCAACGAAATGAATTCCGTAGCTAATGAGATGGACTAACAATGGATATTCCGTAGCCAATTAGGTATTAAAATTATCAAAAAAAAAAAGGTACATAAGCAACAAAATGGCTACAAATACTGTAATTCTGTAGCTAATGAGATGGACTAACAATGGATATTCCGTAGCAAATTATGTATTAAAAATATCCAAAGAAATGAGGTACATACGCAACGACTTAGCTACAAAGTTTTGCGTAGCGAATAAGTTTGAAAAAAAAAAGTATAGAATATTTTAATTTACAAAGTGAACTACGGAACTATCGTAGTTCTGGAAACGAAAATTGCTACGAAGCCTTATTTGCAATGGAAACAAAAAAGGGCTATGAAATTTTCATCAAGATAGTAATGAAAACAGCTACAGAACTTCTATTTCTATAAGGACGACATTGTTAGGAATTTTGGTAGGAAAATTGCTACGTAATTTTCATAGCCATGACATTGGAAATTAATTACTACAAAATTTCCACTTCCATTGTGTCAATAATGGCTACAGATTTTATGTTACTATGTGTGATACCCCGTCCCACAATAATTATGAACTAATAAGATAAACAATATATAAGCATTCACCAAAGAACTCAAGTGCATCCATTATATATCTCTTTTCACCAAGTTGTTCATAATTGAACTCCAAGATGCACTCAGATGGGTTTGAAGGCAATTCTCACATCCAACAGGCATGCAAGCGCGTGGCGTGACAAATTGTATCAGAACCGATCACCAAGCAAAGTCGGGAACAAAGTGTTATGTGGACAAGGCGTGTAAGAGAGAGACCGAAACGTGGCACTAATGTATATAACAATAGAAACTCCATAATTAAGATTATAAAAATTATTAAATATTCGCAACGGATATTTCGTCATTACTGCAACAAAATTGGCTACAAAACATACATATATTATATACCTACAGAAAATGCTACAAAAATTCGTAGCCATGAAATAACTACAGAAATTAAAATAACTGTAGTCAAAATTAGCTATAGAGGTATAAGTTTCGAAAATAGCTACAACCAATTTTGTAGCTATAGATACTGATATATGAGCATCTGCTACGATTAGGCTGAAGCGAATGCCTTATATTTTGGTGGTGAATATAACATGTACACAATCTAGCTTGGGATCACACGTCTTGAAAGTCACAAAAAATATAATTAATTTTGTTCTAGATTGTTGGGGGGCCTAAAGAGTATTTTATATTATCAAGAAGATTAATTGAACCAAGGCAACTACAATTATTTATTATGAATGATACATACATTCTCAAATTCATACACTCTAAAAGGTATTGATATGAGTGAATGATTGAGAGATTAATTGAATCCAAGCCGCATGCAATAAATTGATGTATTCCTACTTTTAATATATTCTCTACGTGCTTCATGTATAATTCATTATGGGAAATTCTTATTCGAATTTGGCTCGATCGAACCAAATCAATTATAAAATAAGTGTATCACATTTGTTATGTGATTGGTCATTTTTTCTGAATTGTACACCAATCACACGACAAGTATATTGCACTTGTCATGTGATTGGTTCAAATTTGATCGAGCCAGATTTAGAATAGAATTTTTCATGTATTATATGTTTTCTTGTCCTATTTATTTATTGCAACTTTAATAAAAGTTCGAATGTTCGATTCAAAATTTTGTTTTATTCTCTACTAATATTACTGTATATTTATAAAATTATGATAGTATTATTTTTTTTTAAAATAAAAAATATTTATGGTCGGTTGAGTTTAGTGGATCCAACCGCTGGATTCCGAATCCAAAAGTTTCTTGGCGGTACTATGTTTTGACAAACCTATTCCAAACAGGTCTGGGGTGAGTTGGATACTAGTCCGAAAAATTCTTGGCATTCGGAGTTTTGAGAAACTCGTCACAAATGCAATATGTTATCTTACCTACATGAAACGACTAAGAAACTGCCCCTCTTATTACAATTAATCAAAAATGGTCATCTATATTATTATAAAAAGAAAACCCCTCGTTTATTCACATACAACGGTTAATAATACCATTCCACTAATCTTTTATAATGCCAAAAATGACCTTTAATTGATAAAATAACTATTTTATTCAACTTTTATATTAATCGATAAATCAATTTTTTTTTATTTATTTCTTTTCTTTTTTTTTAAATGTGATATGTTAATTTATCTATTTTACTTTTATTTATAATATAAGTTAAAATAGAAAAATATATTTATTATATGCACGCAGGAACAACGTGTCACGACTGTTAGTAAAGAAAAATGCAAAGTAAAACTTCTCCTTAAAATTCATTAAAAAAAAAAAAAGAATTATTGTTATATCTTACATGGTTTTATCTCCGTATAAATTTCTCACACGGTGGGAAATAAACATAAAACCAATGACAAAAAAAAAAAAAAAAATCACTTTTTAAGAAAAAGATAAAACAGAACCACGGTGTGAAATTACTAAATCATCCCTCAACCGATGAATTGTAGGGACAAAAATGAGGATAATTTCATAGTTTTTACCATTGTTGAAGAATGGCAAACATGTAAAACACCCCATCAAATGTATCAAACAATAGAAAGATAGAAGAAAGATAAAAGAAGATTCCTATAATTATATTTATATCATATGATTTATGATTTATTTATACAAATTATCCTTATCTTTTATATAATTATATAAATTACTCCACGACAACAAAAAACAGAGGTGATCTGTGGAAATGATGTTGTCATTTCTAATGAGTGTACGTGTAATAGATCAAAAGACAAGAACAATTTGTGTAAATAAACCATAAGTTAAAGAGTGTAAATGTAATTATCCTATATATAAACCGAAGTGAAGCACCATGACCCATAAATATATAATCCCCAAAATATTTAAACCTTCCTATCTCATTGATGGAAGCATGTAACTTCTGTAGTATACAAATATTTTTTTTTTTCTAAGAATACGATCCTGATCTGGGTCGCTATTCGCGATTTCTAACAAGTACCTTGTTTATCGATTTTGGATGCTTCCTAGACTTGAATGTTATTGAGAAGAAAAAAGCACGTCAGGTTAGTCGGGATTGTTCCCGGCAAAAACCCTCTGATACTTAAGTCAGTGTAGGTCGAGATGGGAATATGGCGATCCAATGTAATAATTGAGATTGAATATAATTTGAATAACTTACCATAAATGTTGTGGGATAGATGTATTTATAAGACTAAATGTATGTACTTGCTTGGTACACATGGCGTCATCTCAAGGCTTGAACTGTACTATAATCGAAGGCTTGGATCCTGTATGTTCAGCATTGGGTACGGTTCGGGTCGCATGGCCCCGACCGGACAGGGCTATGTATGGATCCTAGAACCTTTTGGTGATTTTGGTCATTTTTCAAAATTATTTAGGCCTTTTTCAGATGCGTGAGTGACACCCGTCAGATTCAAATAAAAGAATATATTAATCTATATATATATATATATAAACAAAATTATATAGATGATTATAATTTCGAAACTCGAGCACACAACATTTTCATACATATAGCCTCAATATTATCATTCAAGCAAGGTCTTCGACGCTCCGTCTGCAGGGTAAGTTTGGGATTTAATTTACAATGAGGGGCAAAAATGTCAATTCAAACTACCCACACGGTGGGTGGCCACATGTCAAGAACACAGACAGCTTCGAGCAGAGATCCAAAAACAGTAAGAAATGAAATTTAGGCATTTTTATTTATATTTATAATTTGATTTTGATTAGAGAGTTCAGCCGACCGCCTGAAGCTGTTCTTGTTGGATTCGAAGTCAGTGCTCGCCAGCTTTTTTCGACACTTCCACTAATATTTACCTCATCCCCAAATACATAAACACACACGTATATATATATATATATTCCTTTGTATAAATTTATTGATAATCTTCGATTCTCATCGATCCTCTCTCTCTTCGCGAAGAGCCATGAGTCTCTTTGGGCTTGGCAGGTGATTTCCCCCAAGAATCTTTCATTTTGATGTTGTGATTTCTTGTTGTGTGATTGATTTGCCGCAGATCTGTCGTTTGCGTATATGGGTTTGTCTTTTTCCTTTTTTTCTGGGTTAATTTGGTTGTATGTTGTTTTTTCTTGATTATTGTGTGTGTGTGTTTGAATGGAATATCAAGAAAAGAAGATGAAATTTTTGATAGTGAAGAATGTCCAATCTATTGAGGGGGTAAAAAACTTTCACCTTTTTTGTTTGTGTGATTGAAGAAAATAGCTATTTTTACTGTTACGTTGGGGAGGAATAGAATTGAAGTTTTGAGCTTTAATGGTGTTTAAAGTGGGTAATCTTCGATTATGATTGTTAGAGAAATGTGTTTTTACCTTATTGGCCTATTCATGAATTACAATCACAAACAGAAAGTTGTAGCATTGCAGAAATTGTCAGTGATGATGATCTATGCATTGTTCAACACAAGTCCTGGTGAACTATTGCCTGTTTGAGATGCAGATTAACCACTGTCAAGCTAATCCAGAGGGTTAATAGAACTTGTTTGAATTACATGATTCCCTTTATGTTGTTCTAAAAATTTTAAGTCTTGCGTCGTGGGATTTGAATTTAGTTATATCAACCCGAAATGTTATCCTCCATTCTTTCCCTAATTCATCTTTCAAAGATTAATTTTTGAATCTCATCATGAGAAGAATTTATTTCACAATTTTTGTGTGCCATCTTAATATATTTTAGTTCTAATTTTTCATTTGAATATGTGTATTTTATATACAGTCAGTTATTTGTTTATTTTATTTGTTTTTATGTTTGTGTTATTATAGTAATATATTCTATTTAATCAAATGAATGTCTTTCTAAATTAAATGGATAGTTGTCATTAAATTAGAAAATAAAGGTTATATTTCTCATCATAAAAGAAGCAAAAGGAGAATTGGAGGGAATTCAGTTCATATACACCAATTTGACATTTGTGACAAAACTCATGTACCAAGTTGAACATTACGGAAAATCTGGTATCAAAATTCAATATTTAGCACAGTGTTCTTGATAACAAACAAGTTTGCTTCTGTGATCCGTGTCTTAAATACAGTTACGGAATTTATCCAATTATTTCTTTCTAATGTCAACTTGATTTGTTTTGGAGTTCAGCTTGTTATTTGTTTCTAATGTATACTGCTTGATTTGCTATTTTTAAACAGGAACCAAAAGACGTTCCGCCCTAAAAAAAGTGCTCCTTCAGGCAGTAAGGTGAATTTCTTTACTGGCTAAACACCTGTGCCGCCCTTCATCATTTGTTTTGAAATCTCTTTTCATATTATGGATTACTGCCATGTTAGTTATTTTGAGCTTGCTGAGTCAACCAGCACCTTTAATTTTTCAAAGAGAAACCATTTGAGTAGTTTGTGTTTTCTCCTCGTGTAAAGGACACTGTTTCAACCTTAAATGAAATGTAAAAAGTTTTTCATTGTTGAGTAGCCTCAAGTTTTGATATATATGCTTTTGAGATGTTGTGGTCATCTACTGGATTATGTTTATGACCTGATCATTTCTTTAACATATGAATAGTCACTATTTAGCTTTAGTCTCCCTGATAGTGGTGCTGCATCAAGATGGAAAATCTGGTGGAAAGTGGGATTATTACTTCTTGTTCCTTGTCCTGGCATTATTCTTCACATATTCTTTTAGAGATTTTTATGGGAGATATACATCATCTTATTCTTGTTATGTCACCTATCTGAATGTTCTGCATCTAAATTGTGCATGCAGTATACATTATGCTTGACTTCATGAGCAATCATGCTCTGTATCCTTGACTCGGTTATGATTACCTATTGCAGGGGGCGCAGCTAAGAAAACATATAGATGCCACTTTAGGTAGTGGGAACTTGAGAGAAGCTGTAAGGTTACCCCCAGGGGAAGATATGAATGAATGGCTGGCCGTCAACAGTACTCTCTCTCTCTCTCTCTGCGTGTGTGCATGTGATGCCAGTCATGGTGCATGCGCATATGAGCTTGTGTGCTTCTCTATTTGGATTCACATGGCAGCATGTTGAATAAATGGCTTTCCTTTTTTCCAATCTATTTTCTCAATATTAGGATTTGATACTAGATGCAATAGTAACATTGACAGGATAAAACACCTTGATTTAGTGAATTTGGGAATGGAACTACCACACAGAAGTAGCAAACAAACATCAAAATATTTACAAATGAGATAATAATGATCTTCTGATCTACTCATTCTCTCTCTGAGCCGTTATATATAATTTTCACATTACTTAGAAGGTTATTTTCTTATGGATTTGAACTTTGTGACGCCTTAGTTCCTTATTGGAATGGGAAAACTGATACGTCATGACTGTATGATATCAATATTTGTGTACCATGTAATACTTTGTACTTTCTTTGCTATTGCTACTACTAGCTACACTCTGAGGATCGAAATTGAGTAGGGTGCTTGATTTTTTGTTTTTCAGCTGTAGATTTCTTCAACCAGGTGAATCTGCTTTATGGCACCCTCACGGAGTTCTGTACGCCAGAGAACTGCCCTACAATGTCCGCTGGCCCTAAGTATGTCTGATGTTATTATTCACTGTGATTTCTCTTTTGCAAATAACCATGGCATAGATGTTTTATCAAGTAATAAGCTACAAAGAGAATAAAGTCTTATAATTAACTTCAAATTTCCTGTCCAAGCAAGCATTTCATGGGAATTTAATCTATAAGTTTTTCCCACCATTTTTTTCTTTTAAATCAAATAATTCCGTCACCTGTTCCCAGAGTGACTGCTTTTTCTATCTTAACCAGCTTATGAAGTATCACTATGCCCAATAGCAAGTGCATAAATATACTATACTGTTACCAGTTTTCTGTCCTCCGAATCTGTCTTAAGACATGTGACAGCAAAGTTGTGATGTTGTATACTTTTCGCTGAACTGAATATGCAGTATCAGCTTGACTTGAATTCAAGATAAACAATGTTAGAACAGAGTCCTGTATGTATGATGTGTCCATATTTGACCTTCTAGAGAATCGATAGAAGTGTTAAGGAATTAAAATCGCGGTGGAGAGTGTAGGAAATTTACAATGAAATGCAAAATTTTCTGGTTCACATGGGAGCTATTTTCCACAGCTTACAATTAGGATTTCATATTTGTTTGCCTTTGCATGTTGCTTGCTTGCATAGAATTCGTTTAGGCGCAGCCTGTTCTATGTGGTTCTTATTGTTCCAATATTTTGACTCCATTTCTTGGCATCTGAGATTTGCTTGTTAAGTGGCGAGCGTTTCTCGACCTAGTTATCTATGTCAACGTCAGAAACCTGGTTTTGCTGCCATTCTTTTTAATGTTACTTTAAGAAAATCGTACGAAACAGAAATGTTCCTGATCTGCATAGATATTTTGCAGGTATGAGTACAGATGGGCCGACGGCGTACAAATCAAGAAACCGATTGAAGTTTCAGCTCCTAAATATGTCGAGTATTTGATGGACTGGATTGAAACGCAGCTGGATGACGAGTCCATATTTCCTCAAAGACTAGGTAATAGTGCTGTCTAAATGCAGTAAAATTCCCTCTTCTGTTATGTATTTTGAATATAACCCTGACAAAGAAATTTTTGTAGGCGCTCCATTTCCTTCAAATTTCAGGGACGTTGTGAAGACTATATTCAAACGTCTGTTCCGCGTATATGCACATATATATCACTCTCATTTTCAGAAGATTGTGAGTCTTAAGGAGGAGGCCCATCTAAATACCTGCTTCAAGCATTTTATACTGTTCACCTGTGTAAGCTAACTCTCTAATTTATGTCGGTTCTTTGAACTTTTCAGATCCCGACTTCTTATGTGATACTATTCTCATTTCAATTAGCTGTAACTTTACCTTCTTGATCTTGCTTTTTCTATAGCACAACTTGCACCAATGATCAGCTGTTTTTCCTGCTCTTTCGTGTCAAAGAACTGAAAATAGACTCGAATATCTATCTGTTACTAAATTCTACGTTTATCGTGCAGGAATTTACGCTCATTGACAAGAAGGAACTTGCTCCGCTTCAAGAGCTTATAGAATCCATTGTCCCTTACTAAACATTTTTCCCGCTTGCATATCTGAACTGACCGCATGTAGAGATAAATAAAGTGTTTGTTTTACAGTCCCAGTAACGACATTCGTATTATTGACCCTTTGCAGCGAGAGTACCATCGTAATATCTTAATTGTTACATTCCAGTAGCTGCTGTTCTTATGTGATGACCCATGAAACCCTTTTGTTCGCACTTGATTAAGTGCCAAGAAACTTTCGTATGTATACTATTCTTACATAGGCGAATGAAGAGTTCGTTCCACTGATGCATTTGGCTGCAACTGTGTTATGCAGTTGGCTGCAACTGTGTCTGAACACCGGCATAGATGCAGGGAGGCGTTTTCTTCCGAATCAATCTCATGGCGAGTGATGAGTTTGAGGATTTGAGAAGTGCAGGTGTTGTGTTGGTTTGTATTCGCTTCGTTTTCTGACAACATTTGTGCAAATTGTTCAAGATTTGTTCTCTGCATGTAATGTTCTTTACAAAGTAGATATGATTCTGTATTTGTTGTACGGGTTCTTGTCGTTGTGGCTGGATCTGCGGAAAAACTTGTCAAGAAATAGGTTGCAATTCATTACATGAAATTTGCTGGAAATGGTCAATCCATTGAATACAAACATGAGTGATACTTGAAATCCATATGGTTATTTTAAGACCATGCGTGCGGATATGGATTGGTCGAATTTGGATCTAAATAATTGGGTTCATGGGTGGTGGTTGTGATTTGCCTAAGCTAAGAAGGTGGAGATAAGATAGAGGAGGTTGCTAAGGAGAAACTAAGGGAGAAAGAAAGTGCTCGTTCATTGCTTGATTGTATCGAAAGTACATTAGGCTATTTATAGGTTGGGGTTGACATATTCCCCTAGCCGTTTATAGCGTTTTAATTGAAATAAAATGCATAATTGGAAAATCAAAATCAGCTAGTGGAGCTGAAAGATGCTCTTCTTCCATGGTTGCTGTTGGTGGTTGCTGACAGTTGGATGCGTGGATGGAGAGTCATTGGATCTAGGGCGCCCCGCATATGAAACAACGTCGTCACAACTTAAGGGAAATGCCCCTTTTCTAAGTGAGATGTCATCACAGCTGAGTCAGTCAAACCCTTGATCGAATGGTTGTGATTTGAAGCGAAGGGAGGGTCAGGATTACGTCTTGTTCCTCCAGCTAATTTTGTCGCATTGCCCTTCGTTAAAGGCGGCCCTCATCCCCGAGGGTCCATGGTGAAGTCGGGGAACTCTGAAGTGATGTTGCAGTAGTCTTCCCAAGTGGCGTCTGCTTTGGGGTAACCTTCCCATTGGATGAGAACTTGTGGGATGGCGGTGTAGCGTTTGGAAATCAATCTGCGAGCTAATACCTTGGTCGGAAAAGTCCTACAGAGACCAAGATCGTTAACAATAGGTAAGTTAGATGTAGGTGTTTGCTTGTGACAGATCTTCTTTTCTAGCAATGAAACGTGGAAAACAGGGTGGATGTTTGAAGTCGGGGGTAGTTTTAGCCTATAAGCAACCTTGCCTATCTTTTCTATAACCTGAAACGGACCAAAGTATTTAGGGGCCAATTTCAAGTTCCTTCTCAACTGTAGGGAATTTTGTCGATAGGGTTGAAGTCTCAGATACACATTAGTCCCCAATTGTAAAGCTGCATTCACTTCTGTTTTTGTCAGCATAGATTTTCATTCTGTTCTGAGCCTTTATTAGATTCAGTTTGAGCATCTCTAACAATTTTTCCTGTTCACGCATGTAATCTTGAACTACTGGTTCGGAGAATTCACATAAGGATCAATAGACAAGGGGCTTGGCACATAGCCATAAAGAGCCTGAAAGGGGGTTATCTTCAGACTGTTGTGGAAATTGGTATTATACCAGAACTTTGCTAGAGAGAGCCAACGCGACTAGTGCTTTGGGCGAAGTAGGCACATGCATCTGGGGTAGTTTTCAACGCACTGGTTTACACATTCAATCTGCCCATCAGTTTGTGGATGGTAAGTTGTTGACAGACTAAGGGTGGTACCCAACAACCTGAAAAGTTCTCTCCAAAATTGTCCAGTGAAAATTTTGTCACGGTCTGTGATTATGTTGATTGGCAGCCCATGTAATTTATGGATGGTGTCCATAAAAACCTCTGCGATCCACCATTACCTTTATACCATTATCAAAAATCTTTGCGATCCACCATTACCAATATACCATTACCAAACCTTTGCGATCCACCATTACAATATACCATTACCAAAATTTTGTCGCGGTCTGTGATTATGTTGATTGGCAGCCCATGTAATTTGTGGATGGTGTACATAAAAACCTTAGCAATCCACCATTACCAATATACCATTAGGCTATTTATAGGTTGGGGCTGACATATTCCTCTAACCGTTTACAGCTATTTAATTGAAATAAAATGCATAATAGGAAAAACAGAATCAGCTAGTGGAGCTGAAAGATGCTCTTCTGCCATGGTTGATGCTGGTGGTTGCTGAAAGCTGAGTGTTTGTGAACCGTTGGACGCGTGGATGGAGAGTCATTGGATCTAGGGCGCCCTGCGTATGAAACGACGTTGTCACAACTTATGGGAAATGCCCCTTTTCTAAGTGAAATGTCGTCCCATCTGAGTCAGTCAAACCCTTGATGTGATTTGAAGCGAATGGAGGGTCAGATGTCTTGTTCCTCTAGCTAATTTCGATCCACCTTTGTGAGCCACCATTACCAAAATTTTGTTGCAGTCTGTGATTATGTTGATTGGCAGCCCATGTAATTTATGGATGGTATCCATAAAAACCTTTTCAACCTCTGCTGAGAAGGGGTGAGTCAAGGCAGCAAAGTGGGCGTATTTGGTGAGGCGATCCACCATTACCAATATACAATCCTTACCCCCAGACTTGGGGATTCCTTCCACGAAGTCTATTGAGATAGAAGACCAAGCTTGGTTGGGGATTGGAAGGGGTTGCAGCAACCGAAAGTAAGGTACATGTTCAGCTTTAGCTCATTGGCACACATCACACATAACACCGTCTTTTAGTTTGGGCCAATGAAACATATTTTTTACACGTCGATAGGTACCTGTAATGCCAGAGTGACCCCCAATTGCAGAGTCATGTAGAAATGTATGATTTTGCCCCTCAATGGAGAGCCTTTTCCAACGCATATACAGTTTCCTTTTCTCAAGATTCCTCCTTGCAAGGTGTAAGCTGGGAAGGTTGTGTCCTTTACAGTTTTTGCTTCAATAACTGGTAAGAGCTCCTCATCCTGGTCATAACTGTTCTGGACATCAGTGACCCAATTAGGAATAATTACTGTGATAGTAGCACATTCCCTTGGTCCCTTGGTGATAATGCATCTGCAACTTTGTTTTCCTTTCCCTTTTTGTAATGAACCTCATAATCCAAACCTAAGAGTTTAGATATCCACTTCTATTGAAGGGTTATATCCAGTTCCAGTATGTGTTTCAGATTTTGCTGGTTTGTTTTGATGGTAAAATGGTTCCCAATGATGTAGTGTTTCCATTTAATTACTGCCTGTAGGATAGCCGAAAATTCCTTCTCGTAGATTGATAACCCCTGGGTTCTTGGACTGAGGGCCTTACTAAAATAAGCAATAGGTCGCTGATCCTGCATAAGAACTGCCCCAATACCCCTTTCACAAGCGTCGGTTCAATAATAAAGGATTTTGAAAATTTTGGTAATGCCAAAACAGGTGATGTGATCATAGCATTTTTCAGACATTCAAATGCAGTGGTAGCAGCCTGTGACCATTTAAAATTATCCTTTTTCAACAGCTCAGTTAGGGGCTTGCTAATCCCTCCGTAGCCCTTAATAAACTTTCTGTAATAACCTGTCAAACCCAAAAATCCCCTCAAGCTTTTCTAGGTGTATGTAGTTAGGGGATTGTATCGAAAATACATTAGGCTATTTATAGGTTGGGGCTAACATATTCCCCTAACCGTTTACAACTATTTAATTGAAATAAAATACATAATAGGAAAAACAGAATCAGCTAGTTGAGCTAAAAGATGCTCTTCTGCCATGGTTGATGCTGGTGGTTGCTGACAGGTGAGTGTTTGTGAACCGTTGGATGCGTGGATGGAGAGTCGTTGGATCTAGGGCGCCCGACGTATGAAATGGCGTCGTCACAAAACGTCCCTTTTCTAAGTGAAACGTCATCGCAACTGAGTGAGTCAAACCCCCGATCAAATGGTAGTGATTTGAAGCGAAGAGAGGGTCAGGATTACGTCTTGTTCCTCCAGCTAAGTTCGTGACAAGGGTTTATTTTATGGATTCGGGTCGGGTTGGGTGGGTGTAGGATTTTGTTCGAGGTCTCTCATGATTTCTCTTTGAACCTTTTACGAATAATATTTGAAATATAATTAATTTATTTTTAAAAAAATCACTTTTTTTGGGTTTAAAAGATGTATTTTGTAAAGTAAAATTATATTTTTGAAAACAGCTTGTTGGATGTTTAGAAATGATAGTTTAATTTAAAAGCATTACATAAAGTAGTTTGAAAACGAATTAACTAAATCTTATGGATTAGACTTGCCGGATTTTGAGGCAGGTCAGGGTGGGGCGATGCTTCGGGCGGGTCAGAGTGGGAAGCAAGACGGGTCGGACTTTTTTGACTCTGCTGGAAAGAAATATGATAGATCTTGTAATTTAGGTATGGCTGAAACCCGAAACTCAACCCGTCAAGAAAATTGGACCCTAACATTGTGTTTGGTTTTATTTTTGAAATGTTTTGTTTTATTTTGTGGAGAGAAAATAAAGATAAATAAGTGTATGTTAGAGATATGATATATGTTTTGATTTGTTTTTTGAGTTAATTTTTAATAATATAAAAAATATATTGTATGTATTGTGTTGTATATTGAGATACAAAAAATAATATTCATTGTCGAATCATGTCTCTTTTGTATATTTACATATTTAAATATATATAGTAATATTTATTTTGTTTGTATGTACTGTGTTGTATATTGGAAGACAAAAACACTGTTCATTGTCGATCATGTCTCTTTTATGTATTTTTATAAATGTATATATGTAAATAATAATATTTATTTATTTGTAGATGGATGTATGTATATACGGGAGAATGTGCCAAAATTATCCAAAACACCAAGTAAAGGTGTTTTGGGTAATGTTATGTTTGTTTTTGTTTTCTCACCATCTCGAAAATAAAGTGAAAATGAAACCAAACACAGGGAAATCTTACACACTTCTGAACCCGAGACCCAACGGAAAAACAATTATTATAATATGAAGAAATATGAATTTTTTTTTAAAAAAATAATGATACCATAACTTTATAAATATAAGATAATAATATTATTTAAAGATAATCTTTTCAATTAATTTGTGCATATTTTAGAATTAAAAATATTGAAAATTTCAAAGCATGTGGTGTACATATATATATATATATATATTAAAACGTCTATAAATGATTTTATATTATTATTTTAATTTTTAAATATATTAATTTTATGTATTCTATGTAAGTATAAATAAAAATAATAATTACATCTACACCCCTTGATTTATGATCCATTTACAAAAATCATCCTATATTTTTTTAAAAAAATTACACATATACCATAAAAAACGTTCATGTCATTTACACAGATCACCCCTGCTTTTTTAAAAATTTATACAAAATCCTCCAAAAATATCAACATCATTATACAGTTTACCCTTGATTTTTTATTATTATGTGTTATTTCTATAATTACACATAAAATATGAATAATTTGTGTAAATAAACCATAAATTAAAAAGTGTAAATATAATTATCTTACAATATACACATTTTATAAATGCATAAACACATTTTATATAAATATATATATATAATATAGAAAAAAAAATAGATCGTGTTTGGGTGAGTTTGAATCCAACAAAACACTAAGACCCGAGACCTGCCTCATCACCAGTTGTAGCTTAAAAATCCACCCCAAACCGGGCGGATCTAAACTAAATCCCGGCGTATTGCCGTCGTTATCTTGCATCCGGCTGCCGGAGATGAGAACATTAACGAATCTTGGCAATCAAGAGCCATACAAGGTAGGATAAGTTGTAATATCATTCCATTCAACTCTTTCCTGCAATGTTGTTAATCTAGGACTATTACAATTTGGTTTAATGTAATTGACCTCCATGTGATATTGCAAATAGACAAATTACCCCTCTATAAAAAATAAATAACAATTTACCTCCCTGTGTTATTTAAAATAGAGCAATTTATCCTCCTGTCTAGGTAGTTAAATTGCTCCATTTGACAAAACACGGGGAGGTAAAGTTCAAGGTGGTAATTGCTATTTTATTTTTCATAGGAAGATAATTTGCACATTTACAATATCACAGGCACGTTGCTTGCATTTTTCCCATTACAATTCTGAACTGGCTTTAATTTTCACCTGATTTATACCTCTAAAACTACAAACCAATACCCAACACCAACAACATGTAATGAAGAGGATGCTAACCACTATGATGCCTGAACAAAAAACTCAAACAGACAGCGCAGCCGGCAACGTCGACCGCCTCTCAGCTATCCTCGGGGCCGTCTGAGTTCACACGAGTAGACCCACTGTATCTCGGCTCTGCATAGATGTACGCCCCGGTAACAGCAACGAGAACGCCAAAAACCAGAACAAATAGCTGGAAATTAGCGAGCAGCTCACCATGGACTTCATGTTCGGTCGAACGACACATGATTTCGTTTTCCTTGAGCCGGCAACCGGTTGGCATCATCGGGCCGTAGAGGGTGAAGGCCGTCTGGTAGAACCAGAGGCCTTGGAGCGTTATAGCGATGCCACTGAATAAATCGACTGGGAAACTGGTCGGCATCAGGGCTCCAGCCACAGTAGACAATATGCAGAGGCCTATGAGGACGACGAGAATGAAGTGGTAGTAACCCTCCAGGCCCTTGTGGGTGGTCGAGTGGAAGTAGAATAGGACGTACTCGGCTGTGAACGCTGCTGAAGCTATGAAGCATAACGCTCCTTCCGGTAAGGGAAGAAAGCTGAGAGACGAGCAAAGAGCGTCGTTAGAAGCTGTTAAAACGAGAAAACGAATATACTGATAAATGCTAAATTAAGAAAATTCAACAAATTGAGTCCACATATAAACAGATGAACTACCGTTAGAGTTTAGAACAACATAATATTTGTCAAGACTGAAGCTAGAGTTCCAGGTTCTTACATTAGATGGCTTAGTTCAATAGTACAATGATGTGATAACAATAGACATCAACCTTAATTGTGTAAGAATTTAACAGATGTGTTGAATTTCTGACATGATCCAGAACAGAAATGTCGCGTAAAATACTGAAATCAGGGACGAGGGACATGACAGTTGAAAACCGATCTGAAAACACGAAAACAACTAACTTGGTTGTTGATACTACTGCTCATGTTAAATATGGTAAGACTTTGGCATCTAAATGATGAACCTTAAAGGAAGCTAATAGCAATTCACGGTTGGTCAGTCAGGCATCTACAACGTATGATGTCATAATCATTAATCTACAAACATGGCGTAAACTAGACGAAAATCCCATGATATTCAACTTGTCCAATCTTCCCATGTTTCCAGCAGATCATCATGTGAAACACGAACATGCAGACAGGGGATTACTGAAATTCTAAGGAAATCCAGTTTGAATCGATCCAAGAATGTCTCAAGCACTAAAGATGATTCGATTCTAGCCTAGAGATTTCAGTCAATCTAGTACATGTTATCAGATCAAGAAACCAAATTAAAAGGTTGTAACGGGAGTTCAGACGAAATCCATATCCTGAATCCTACATCTCTATTTAAAACAAAAGGCCGACGTTTTATATGTTGTCCTAAATCACGATCCAAGGCAACAAAGTTAAAGAACGAAATCCAACAGAAAGGCAGAAGAGGAAAAAACCAACCTTGTCTTTTCAGACAGCAGTGCAATGAGGCCGAATATGAAGAACATGAGCAGCATTCCAGAGTGCTCAAAGTTGTTCATGTGAGAAGGGTTCAGTACTCCATGAACAAAGATCTTGAGATGGGTTGAGTACAAAAACTCTATACAAAGATCAATGAAGCCACCGATTACGATAATGTAGAGCTCCAAGTACTTGATCCCCCCACTGAAACCAGGAACCGGGTTCCAAACCCTGACCCGGAACGACTTAGGATCCGACAAGTATCTAACTATCGAGCACCACGAATGCCACATACCAACAAGAAGAAACAGCGTTCCCGGAAGAACATGCCCCGGAAAAGAACCCATCTGTCCTAACTAAAACCTGAACAAAGATTATCAGTCTTGTGCTGTTTGTACTAGGTATCACTGTTCCAACTCCAATTACACAATTTAGAACACAGCAAGCAGAGCAAGAAACACCCCTTTGTCCAAATTAGAACATATCTTCCCAGAAACAGGAAAGAGCCCACCAAAATCTTCACTCTCACTTTCCAAAATAAGAATCAAGAATCACAACCCAAAACGGATAGTTGTTGAACTCTGCCTTAACATCAACTTTACACCACCTGTGCAACAAAACTGCATCAAATCTTTATTACAAGACAATTTCCTGACCAAAATCCAACTTAGGATTCAGGGAAAGCAGTTAAAGTTCTCGGAAATGTCGAAAATTGCATATACTTGGCGAATAATGAGACAGACAATCAAAAGACGAGGTCAACAATGAACGCTAATGGAACTCCACCAAACAGTTGATCAAGAAAACAGTCAAAATTCAAAACCCACAAACACAGATCTACATATCCTCGTCCACTTCGAAGAAATCACTTCAGACCCACAAAAATCTCACCTTAAACTTCGCTAAAAACAAAGGAGAGAGTAAACATAAGAAAGAAAGACAGGAGAAAACTGTTCATCTTTGTGTTTGACAACATTAAATCGTGATTTTCAGTCATGTAGGAATCAGAGATTGAAGCAGAAAAATTACCGGAGTTTATATGCTTGGAGTTCTTGGTTTGCGAGCAAAACCGAAATGGCAAAGACCCTTTTAGGGGAAAAAAAGAGAGAGATGAATGAAGAGCGTAAGTGTTGATGGGATCGTGGAAAGTTCCATTTGTGGGTCAAACTCAGACGGCAATTATAAAGACATCATTGTATGCAAAAATCTAGCTGTAGTATTATAACACTAACACTTGTTTCTCTCTCTCTCTTTGTTTCTCTCTCTAGAGCTGTCAAAAAGAAGACCATAAATAAACACACGTGATGTAAGCGGCTCTTTTTACTACCTTGCGTTGCATGGAAATGATTCCTGTAATCTTGCAATATGTTACCATTTTTGTTTCATAGATCTTCTCAATTTTCTTTTCACTTTCCTTTTTGTTTCATTGTTGTTTTTGTGAAATTTGAAACTTTTCAAAATTTTGGATTCTTGGTTACTATGTTTTTGTTAACTAGATTTTTTTGGATAATTACATTTGACCGATGATTTATTAAATAAATTATTCTTGTTTTTTTGTGTAATTTCAAACTGTTTCTTGTTGTAGAAGGGAGAATAGTTTGTGTAACAATGTTTATCTTTTCGGGGATATGTGTAATTTTTCAAATGGTATAAATGATTTGAGTAAGTTAATAATTCATGTTTTTTTTAGATACGATAATTATATACACTAGAAAAATTTTAACAAAATCATGACTAATTGTCATGGTTAAAAACAATAGCCGTAGTGAATAATCATTCACCACGGTCATACAACAATTATTAGTCGTGGTATTTGCGAGCGTGGCTAGAACATTCGTCATAGTTAAAAGTCATGGCAAAAACACTTACCATGGCTCATAACCATGGCAAAAAGAGTTTTCATGGTGGATAATCTAGATTTTTACAGTGATTTTTATTTAACCATGGTTAATAATAATTATTTACTATAGTTTTAGTCCGTAGCCAATAAATTTGTAGCCAATAGTGAATTTTTTTCTAGCGATAATTACATTAGTGTTAATAAATTGAGGAAGTACATTCATTTGATTAATAAACTCGAATTATAATAAATTCACATTAAGTGAAATAACCTACACGTCAGGTGGGACTCAAATTCATGACATTAAATTTATTTATGGGATATCGATCATAACCACTATGCTGAGACATCATCGGTGAAAATTAACTAATTTTTCAGACCAATTTGTCACGTTTATACGTTTTTTTAATAATTTTTATGTGTAGATAAAATCTTCAAAGTATTGTACTTATTGTGTTAATGAGCCATGATTTAATAACTTTTTCCTACATTCGCACTAAAAGTTAATAAATCACATTTCACGGAAATGACATAACATCTCTCACTCATCAAGATTCATTAAAAAAACATTTATCATTGATAATGATAACTGATCAAAGATCATCGCATCAATGAACTATTTTCCGGACTCACGTTAGTGTTTTTTTTATTTTTCCAGAAAAAAACTTTTCCGACTTATTACCAATAAATAATACTGATCTGAATTGAGGTCAATGATGACCTGACGAGCAAATTGATCTGGGTTGAAGTTAGTAATGACTTCACGAGTTGACTCTAATGAGGCCCACTTGAGGTCCTCCAGCTGGATGTGGGTTGGTTTGTAACACAAATCGTTAGACTTACTGAGATGACCCTAACTAATTCATGCAAAAGCTTGTGAAGAAATAGATCAAATGATATTTACATAGGAGCAATTGTAATAACTTGTACGGAGCCACGTATTACTCTGAAAGCCCATAAATGTTGAAGGCGTCTCGGATTTTCGATTCGATGGGGTCGGGTGTGACCTGATCTGGTGAAAACACACGAATTCTCATCCTATTTGGTAATTCTGTGAGGGGCAAAGTCAAAAAAGAGGATTTTACACTATTTAACCCCTAACAAATACAAAACTGTATTTTGTCATACAAATAATCAAATATTATCTAAGTTGTTATCTATACTATTATATAAAAGAAATTCCTTTTTTACTCACAAATGGCGGTTAATGGTATTGTCGCGCCACTTTTTTGTAATGTCAAAAATAACTCTCAACTGATATGATAACTACTTTATTCAACTTTCTAAATTTTATATTAATTGATAAATTAGTTTTTTTTTCTTTTTTTTATTTGATGTATTAATTTATATATTTTATTTTTATTTATAATATATTTTAAAGCGGATAAAGTTATTTATTATATGCATTCAAAAACGGCGTGGTACTACTGCTAGTATTTTTACATTTTGTTACTACAACTGCTCATAAATACTCTTCCTTTAGGTATGGCAAATGAGTCACGTAGACTCGAACCCACTCTGTGTAAGTCTAACTTATTGGGTTTGATTTTGGGAAGTTGTTTTTAATTTTCAAATTCAATTGGGTTCAGATAGGTGTCGATGTTGTTAAATATATTTACGAACCCAATTTGGATAATCTTTTTTAAATAAGTTAAATTATAGTATACTAGTAAATATTTATAAACAATAATTCTAACCTGTATAAAAATTGAAAAAAAAATGAATTAAATTTTAGAGGTTAAAACTTGTCGGGTTCAGAATCAAGGTGAATTTGAAATTGATTTGAGGTGGGGTAAGGTGGAACATGCAAATTACGAACCTAGTTAAAATAAATAGATACTCAACAAATTTCAATTCTGACAAAATCGTCACGAATCCGCTCCGTTGACATCTAAGGGTGGTAATGGGATGGGTTTGGGTGGACCCGGGACCCAACTTGCCAACTCCGGAAAGAATCCGGGACCCACCCCCCACGGTACAAAATTCATTGGGGTGGGTCTAACTCTTTTTTTTTTTTTTTTGGTCTGTTCTAAAAATTTTAAAAAATAAAATTTAATATATCAATTACAAATAAAATTAATTGTTCATGATTTAACTCAATTTCAAGTAAAAAAAGAATTTCAAGTACACATAAAATTGTTCATAATAGAACAACTCAAACAATTCATATTGAATTATTGATTATACATTAGTAACAACTTATTCGTCTTCCTCATCGTTAAGTATTGTGAGATAATTTTTCAAATCATCAACTATTGATAAATACCTAATAATAAATAAATTAAATGATACAATATTTTGTTAGTGTTTATTCTATCATGATATAATAAAAGAAAATATATATCTATATATTTAAACGGGGCGGATCCTTAAGGACCCGCCCCGGACCCACTATCCGTTCCGCCTTCAATTTTTTGGATCGGGATTCGCCCCATTAGGGCAACCCGGAGCAGATTTTGCCGGATTCGAGTTGAATTGCCACCCCTAATGACATCTCTCCTCCATCCTCACATCCCTCATCTACCGCATTCTTTTTTTGATAACTTGTACTTCATTAAATTTAAACAGACAAAAGTTCAAGGGATTGTGGTCCCTTGTCACAAAATAAGTTCATGGGGAAATTGGGGGGGGGGGGGGGGGAACTGGACCGTCCCAGTTGGCCCCATGTGCCCATTTAGCAAGACCATGGGCCATTCCATTACAATTCCTAGGAATTTTTCTAAAATCCCATCTCGGTCTCCATTCCCAAATTTTTTGAATTTCTTTGACGTCAATTTGGGCGCCAGGGATGCCGAGGACACACAGATTTTTGTTGTGATGGCCCGTGAGAGGAAGGAGAGGTGATTTCTCGAGACCATTGCAGCAGTGCATTGATCTTCTTTCAGTGCAATATCTGTATTTACTTTAATCCATCCATGCGGTGGGGGCAGCCACTCCTCATTGCTTGGTGTCTTGACTTTTCTAGCCGAGATGGCCACAGGTGCTCCATTGTTTTCCTTGAGATGCAGTCTGCAGCCAATGCCGGCGAGGTGCTCTTGTTTCCGTGGAGTCGGTCATTTCTTTCTTTCCAAATGAATTCCATCTTTATGGCCCATGAGATGCGTTGTGCTTAAGACAAATGGAACTGGCCATGACTATAGGAAAATGATATGTAATGAAATATGTGAGTGTTTGAAAACAAAAATTTTAAAAGTGAAAAAAATTGAAGTTGGGTTGTTTGAAAATAATCAAATATTAATAATGGGATAACTATACCGCCTCACTTAAACTCATACCGTTTGGTGTATTACACGTAGACTCCCTGTGGTTTGAAAGTTTATATTTAGTACCATTGATGTTTATTTCCTTTAATAAAAAAATTTCTTCGTTAATCAAAATTTATGAAATTTGCTGCTATTAGTTAAAAAAAAAGAAAAATTCATATTTAACACCCTCCATTGATTTACTATCGACTTATTACAAGTTAAACAATTCTTTTATGATTAAACTACCTTTACAGTTGTGAATGCTCCTCATATGCATTAGTGCGTGTAAAGATATATAAGAATAATTCGATCAAAAGATTTTTATTAATCAACAAGAAGTCAGTATTAAGTGAATTAGGGGTAAATATTGATGTTCATTCAATTTGTTGTTAATATCAGCAAATTACGTGAATATTGACTAACAAAGGTATCTATTTGTTGGATGAGAACAAAGGTCAAGGGTATTAAATATAATTTTTCAAACTACAAGAGTTTAGTATAAATACACCAAACCATAGAAAAGACTTTTAATTATCCCTTAATAATTTTATCAATAAATTATAAATTTTGGTTGAAAGTTGTTTATAACTTTTAGTGTAATTCAACTTAATTTAAGCCAGTCAAAAATAAAAATTGCACATAAAAAATAATTTTTTTATTTATTTTTAATAATAAACTAATAAATATTTGTTTTAAACAATTGCAAACATCATAGTATAAACTACAAGCAACATGTCAAGAATTTTTGTTTTTTGGCCCCCTCGTTTATATTATATCAGATAAAAAAGAAAGAAAGAAAGATTTAAGGGTAAATAATATTAACACCCCTTGAGGTTAAATTCAAGGATAAATTACATCTACCTTCCCTGAGGTTTGGCATAATTACAAATACCTCTTTGTTGTTTGAAAAATTATAAATACCCCCCCTGAGGTTTGTAACCGTTTAACAAATAATCCATTTTCATCAATTTTTATGCGTGAACTGACCAAAATACCCGTATGCACTGAATTATTTTTATTTAATTTTTTTAAAAAAATTGGATTAAAATGTGCAGGGAAAGGTTTCTTAAGTTTTTTACACAGAGGAGCAATAATGCAATTTGCCTTGATCGATTTTTCTACAATTTTAATAAAAGATTCAAGGGCAAAATAGTCAATTTTAGCCCTTTGGTTAGAAATTACAAACCTCAGGGGGGTATTTGTAATTTTTCAAACAACGAGGAGGTATTTGTAATTATGCCAAACCTCAGGGAAGGTAGATATAATTTACCCTAAATTCAAATATATGAACATTCTCCGTCTTTTTACGAAATTACAACTATACCACCTAAGATTATAATTGTAATTACACTACACTCCCTATTAAAAATTTATTCTTACACAAATACCCCTAAAAAAATATTATACTAATATCCCTTAAAGAGTGTAACTATAAATTTATATAAAATAAGAGATGTTTGTATATTTTGATCTAATTTCAAAGGTTTCAGTATAAATTATCAAATATTTAAAGAAAACATGAATGAGCAAATGAGCAGAGAGCAGAGTTGCACTGGCTAAGGCCTGCCCCAGTTCTCCAGACCCAGAGTGCAGATCCCAATTTAAATATCATCTATTTGGTAATCCCCAGAAAAAAAAAAAAAGAAATCCAGATAAATAGCAAATTACTGATAAACTAAATTAGATATTTTATAACAATAATATTTGTGTTTATATTTACAATTATGTATTTTCTCCCTCTCTCTCTCATACTCTGCCTGAACTCGCCGGCGTCTTTCACTTCCGCATGTAATTCGGTGGCCTGAAAAATCAGATCACGTCATATTGTATAATAAGATCTCTCTCTTGCAGGCGCACACATAGACACACTTGAATACACACATTCATTCACGTAAACGTTTGTATTTGTGTGTATTTATTGGTGAAGTGTTGAGAATTGAGAAGATTCCGATACGACCGCGACGAATGTATGTCTAATCCTTCACTCTTTCTAACTCTCTGTACTTTCACGTTTCTGTTTGTATGCGTATATATATATATATATATATATATATTTCAGTAATTTTATCGTGCATTTATATTAGTGTGTGCGCGCGCGCGCGCGCGCGAAGCCGCAAACTTGGCTAGGGGAATTCTGTCCAATGTATTCCGGTTTATTGCTCAAATCTTTCGAACTTTTTGGTGTTCCAGGGAGCTGTAGAAGAAGATCGGAGGTGGTTGAATCCATCGCTGACTCTTTCGTGGAAGATTCGCCAGAAGTTATGGTCAATTTTGTGTGGATGTGATTGTTTACTCAGTTTGATGTGTTTCAGAATTTTTGCGAGATTATTTTGGGAAGGCAGTGTTTTGATATTTCGAAAATTCGACATTTTGAAGATCGTAGCTCCGTGTTTTCCAAACTTTTGCGTTTTCTGTAATGGTGACTGATCCGGTTTGAGCGACATAGATTTTGTTGAAGCTTCTGAGCTTCCTTAAAGTCTGGGAATCATTTTTGAGGAGTGTATGACAAGATTGTTTTAAGAGCAAGAAGAAAAAGCACAGTAGTTTAGTACATTTTGAGGCAGAATAGTTTAAAGTAGGGTGGAGATGTCAAATTCGAAGGTGGTGTATGAAGGATGGATGGTGAGGTATGGACGCAGAAAGATTGGAAGATCATTCATTCACATGAGGTACTTTGTTCTCGAGTCTCGATTGTTGGCCTACTACAAGAAGAAGCCCCAAGACAATGTGGTAATTTCCTAGAAATTGTTTCTCTTATTGTTTGCAGTCTGTATATTAAGTGTTCACTTACAAAAACGGAGATCAGGAATTTTATATGGTAAATTATTCTTTCTGTACAAGATAGGTGCATATGCTAATGAATTCTGTAGAAATTGTTACTGTTAATGCAGTTCAAATGCAAAAGGAGGTTTTGCAGTTTTTACTCGGAGTGCTTTAAGTTATCTTGCGGCATTTGTTTCTTGTCGATGCAAGCACTTGGTATTGTAGTGCTTAAATATTGATTGTCCTTGAAAGAGTAGCTTTTCAAACTAAATTCTTTTTCCTTTTCCTTATTTTTATATCATAAGGTACCGATCAAGACTCTACTTATAGATGGCAACTGTAGGGTGGAGGACCGGGGATTGAAGACTCATCATGGACATGTGAGCAACAGCTGACATATGTTCCCTTTCTATTCAGTTACTAAATTTTATCTTATATATGATATCAAGATTTGATTGACATATAATTACTGTTTAACTCTTAAAAATTAACCTACAGAGAAGCCATAGATTCTGGCTCTGCCTAGTCCAATCCTTACTTCCATTTTCTGAATGGTTAAGCACAAAGTACCACTGTGACTAGTGCTTATTATGAAAAGATTATTTATTCGACAAAGATATAATGCAAGTACCTTGTCAATCTTACTTTTATCCTTGCTATTGTATTGATAGATCAGGGATATGCCTCAGTAAAAAATATGTAGTTATTTAATGGAGAAAATGTTTCCATATTACTTGTATGTTTACGTTTTTGCTCATTTAAGCTCAATAAGCCAGCAGAAGAGAAATTGATAATTTAGCTTGTATTTTAGAAGTATTTTCCGCAGGTTTTTTCATTAAAATGAATCAATTAATTATTGAAGATTTAAAGCTTTAGCCATCTCACTGTTTTAGGTGGTGTTTATGTCATATGAACATGAAAAGTTGGTTCTTTAGTTTGAGATAACTGTGGGAAACATTGAGAAGGATGCTACCACGGAGATTTTGGTCACAAAAAATAAATAAATAAATAGAAGTTATCAATGAATCATTACGAGGACCCCATTGTTCTGTACAAGTCGAGCAGGTGCCAGATAGTAATTCACTCACTTCATTTCAGGAAGTACTTACATGACATTGGGCCACAATAAAACTTCTACATTGGAAATTGTTTTTATTATTATGTGGGGCCAGATATTCCATCAGTATTAGAGTTCCTCTGCCACTAGGTTCACAAATTTTATTGCTCTTTCTGTTGGCTTGATGGTAGGTAAAAGTCAATGCTATTTTCCCATTTTCTGAAACTACTAGGGCCCTTGAGTGCCTTTCCGTTTTGGGGCTTGGAAATACCAGGTTTATTCAGTTGCATTCAACACTTTTTTTCTTTTTCTTTTATTTTTTTAACTGAACCAGAGGTTTAGTAGCCGTATATGAGAGCGTTGATATGCCAAACACTTATTCTGGATGCAAACACTTCATGCATGTTTTCTACTAGTGCATTATGTTTTACAAGCTCTGGTTCTTTGGCAGATGGTTTATGTTCTGTCTGTTTACAACAAGAAAGAAAAGTACCATCGAATGACGGTGCGTATAGTTTGAATTTTATTGATATCACTTCAATAATTATTTTTGGTAGCATAACTCTTGTACCTGCATGTGCAAATGAGATCTACGATATGATGTTTTCTCGATCCATTTTGCTTTCTGAACTAGTGTCCTTGCACATTAGAAGTAATTAAGAGGAGCCTTTGGTTGATGGTGAGGTGCAAAAGGGATCTTGATTGGATATTTCCTCTCTTGTTCTTTCTTTCTGCACAAACTCTTGCACCTTAGAGTCAATAGGTTTTGTAGATTATGTGATGGTTGATTTCTGATAACATATTGAGATCACAAGAAGCGACGAAAACTTATGTGGTAGTGCACTTAAAAATGTATAATCAGAATTTTCCGGATAAATCCTCATAAGACTGAAAATCTGAAATAATAAGTTACATAGACTTATGTGCACTAAAAGGTTTTACATGATGACTAGTTTATGTTTAAAGTCTATTGTTTGTTATCATTTTTATCTATGATTGTGTGTCAATTTACTAGGGATTCAAGCTTCTTTTCATATTTTATTTGCTTTTCTGGTATTGCTTGCTCTTAATATAAAGTGTCTTTCAACATAAGATGTATCTGGTAAAAGAATATGTTGATAACATAAGATAAATATCAAAAGTGTTCTATTTGGAGAAAGCTTATGTCCTTTATTTATCTACTTTAATGTGTGACTAAACAGAAGAAGCTTGTATTTTGCGGTCATTTGTTAAGAATTGTAGGATCGGTAGAGAATGATGTTTATAGGTTGACTGTGTTTCCTAATTCTTGATGCATATCTTACAAAGGAATGACAATGGTATTTGTAGCTAATGAGATACTCAGTCATGATACTTTAGTAAATCCTCCTATGCCTGCCCGCCCCCGCCCCCGCCCCCGCCCCCGGTGAATTACAATGTGTAATACGTCTTAGCCGAATATAAGCACAGGCCTTTTTTTCGAACAGCTTTTCATTCAGGCGTCCCATTTAATTCCCTATATATCTTTTCCTCCCTGCAGTTGTAATTAGGACTTATTTGTGTATGTTCATCTTCCTTGTTCAGATGGCAGCTTTCAACATTCAGGAGGCACTCGTTTGGAAAGAAAAAATTGAACTTGTTATTGATCAGGTTCTTTAGTCTTGCTGTCATCTCCTCTATTTTCATTAATTTACTGTTTTTGGTAGTTAATGTCCATTTTTGTGCATGCCGTAAAGTTACTTTTTGTTTGGCCTTGTGTTTGAATTAGCCAAATAACTGATGGCTGTTGATGATACGCAGCATCAAGGGTCACAAGCTATTGATGGTAACAAATACTGTTCTTTTGAGTATAAATCAGGCATGGGTAATGGGAAAAATGCTTCATCGTCAGATCAGGAAAGCCCGTAAGTCTTGTTTTACTTGATGACCAAGGATATGTGGTTTTCTAGTATTGCTCGCGCAGAATGTGAACTTTTTGTTTCTGCTAAACAGTGTCTATACTTTATATACCAGTGTCATCATATGTCGTTAACAATTAGCAAGCTAGAGATAGCGTCATAGTAATGTCAAATCAACCACTCTGGTTGGCTTTTATGAAAAATATAATTGAGATTTAGAAAGTTGGAAATGTCCTCCTGTGTTTTGTCTGCATCTTATTGGCTTTGATGATGTCTTTAGTTCTGTCATTTCTCTTCCTTGTCTATCTAGATTCCCTTCTTATCATGATTGGTTGGTGAACAGAATCATAATACAAGAATAGTAAGAGTAAATAATATATTTTCAAATTGATGTTTGCATTTATATGCTACTTTAATGTTCCTTAACTTAATGGTATCCTTGTAGTCTGCCTCAAGTTAAATTGCTCCTGCAATTAAATTTTCTTGCCATCTTATTTCATTATAGATGGATGACAACCATTTCTAGTGACTTTAGCACTGTTTCAGGTTTATTAATACCTTACTATTATAGTCATCTAATTGCATTGCTCAGAAACTTAATGCATATTTCCATCAACATTGCTGATCTCTTGACTTTGCTTGGTCAATATTTTTGCTTCAGGTTGAGTGCCGCAGAAGATGAAGGCAATGCTCGTCGAAGTTTGGTGCGCAGAACGACGATTGGAAACGGTCTTCCCTGATTACCTCCTTGTCCTATGTGGACTTCCTCTAACCTTGCTGAAATTTTATTACCAATTTTCATGTGGCAGGTCCTCCCGAATCTGTTTACGACTGGACAAAGGAAATGGATACAGACTTCACTAATCAGAATTCTGACAATCAGGCATTTTCTAGAAAGTATTGGCGCCTGCTTCAGTGCCAAAATGGTATGCTGATGTTCCTATTTTAAGTTAGTTTTTTGGTATGAAGATTTTAGCTGTTGACAATAGGATATGTGGCATTTATCTTGGTTAATCTTTTCTCTTTCTTCTTTTCTTTTTGCTGTATGCGTGTGTGAATTTATAGGGCTTCGGATTTTTGAGGAGCTCCTTGAAGTGGATTTTCTTGTAAGGACATTTGAATCGTTTTCTCTGTACGTGCCTAAATGAGATAGCAAAACATTGGATGTTTTAGGGTTTATTTCTCTTATTTGATTAATGAAGCCAAAGAGCTGTAGTAGAGCAATGAAAGCTGTTGGGGTAGTTGAGGCTACCTGTGAAGAAATATTTGAGCTGGTAATGAGCATGGATGGAACACGATGCGAGTAAGTTCCTTTATCTGGGCTTAACATTTACTTGAAAATTCACCATTATTTGCTTTTTGTTATTTTTTGAAAAGATAAAGTAGTTTTTTCCCTTCCACATATGAATAGACTATTATGAGTATCCAAACCTCGTATTCATCTTGAATCAACCAGACTGCTCACACGTGCATTTGAAGGCTTGCTGACTAGTGATGGCGAATTGCTTGTTGATAAATCAAATGCGTTTAATTGTAAATTGGCTATTGAGAGCCCGATAGCAAAATAGAAGGATAAAGCCAAGAAATATATGAGGTTCATGGTTAAGTACGTTTTAGTGTTCAGTAAGGTGAACTCATAGTCCTGTCATTTAGATGGGTGAGCTTTTTGAGTGACAAAGCACTCTGAGGAAGAACTTTCTGCATTAAACTTCAAGGATATTTTGCCAATGGAAATAAAACTATATTCTTTTCAGAGTCTGAATATCTTTGTATGCTTAAGTGGACTTCTTTTTCGCTCTTGAGTCACTAATATCTTGACAAAGTCTTTGTCACAGCCTGTGGAGAACTGAATCATGTTTTCTGTGAATAAAAAAAAAATTATAACAAACTTCTCGCGAGTTCAAATTTGTCATACAATGTACTTTAGAATCACAGTCTTTGTAGTAGACATTTGACAAAACTCTCATTTGTGCAGGTGGGATTGCAGTTTCCAGTATGGTAGCTTAGTTGAAGAAGTAGATGGGCATACTGCTATACTCTACCACAAGCTTCAACTAGACTGGTTCCCAATGTAAAGTGTCCTTGTCATAACTTTCTCTCTTTCTTTCTTTACTTTTTCTATATTTACCTTTTCTCCATGCTCTTCTTTCACCAATGATGAGATTGCAATTGCCATTATTATTAGACTAAGGGGACAATGGTAGACTTTGTTCTGGATGGCATTATAGGTGTATGATCTTTTTTATCACTGTTGTAATTTTTTTTGTTTTGCACTGTGTCTATATTAAGGTTCTCTGTGTTAGCAGTAATGTGTCAAATAGGCTTCAAATTATTCTCTTGCTCCATGTGCAAAATAGAATCACCACAGAAGATTGAGTCCGTGCTTATATCCCCTTTGTATTTGACATTCTTTTGCTGATATAATTGATTTCTCTCATAATCTCTCTTGTTTTTACTGTAACGCTACTTTTTCTGGTGTTGGGTCTAAATTAAGTTTACTTACAAAATTAACTTCTTTGTGCCATCACCGCAGTCCAGATCTAGTCTTTAAAAGGCATTCCATTTGAGTGTTGTTATATGTTTGCTTTCTGGTCACCAGGGGAGTTACCTTCACTCTATAGTGTAACATTACAGGTTAGTATGGCCTCGTGACCTCTGCTATATACGCTATTGGCGTCGAAATGATGATGGAAGTTATGGTAATTGTTTGAGGGTTCCTTGTTTATTTCCTTAGCTTTTAGTTTCTCTGATGTATGACTATCCTTGTTTTATCCATGTTATTGTGCAGTTGTGTTATTTCGTTCAAGGGAGCATGCAAATTGTATTCGACAACCGGGTTTTGTGCGAGCCCATATTGAGAGTAAATATCAGCTGAGCTTTTGCTCAACAAATTTCCTGCATATTTATTTTTCAAGATCAGCTATGAGAGAAATAGATTTTATGTTATTTAATGATCTTACTTTGTATGTCCTTGCCATATTAAAAGTCCCAATTTATGCCTGATTTCAGGTGGAGGATTTAATATATCCCCTCTAAAGCCTCGTTATGGGAGGCCCAGAACACAGGTCCAACATCTTATGCAGATTGATCTAAAAGGGTGGGGAGTGGGTTATATTTCGTCATTTCAGCACCACTGTCTTCTTAAGATGTTAAATTGTGTTGCTGGTGAGATCTTATAGTTTGATTTATACTTCTTGCAGTAAATTAGGATTTCCATGGTTTTTTTTCCATATGGATTGCGTCATGTTCATCTCAATTGACTAGTGGTACTGATATGGTCCTGTTGTTAGTAGCTAAGGGTAAAAGGGTTGCGGTTCCTGGGCCTCTTACATCCCTGGTTCAGGTCCTCAAGGTATCTGATTATAACACCTTCTGAGGTAAACAGGCAAAAAAATATGTTTTAGAAGTCTTATCCAAGACCATGTTAGTCCCTTATGTCTCTAGCATATTTTCAGTAAGACTGGATGCCAATCTCCTCTGGAGACTTTTCATGGGTGTGGTTTGCCCATTTTCTGTTTCTTACTTTGTGTTGTGCAAATTTAACTTTCTTCCTTACTGGTGTTCTAAAATTGACCTCAGAAAATCATTTAGTCGTTTGTGCTTCTCCTCTCGTAGGCTAAGTTTAGTGCTACCAAGCTATGGTTTGCAAGTTATTTACTAAATAATTTGCTTGCTACTCGGAGAATAGCTGTTGCCAGGATAACATGCAAAGCAATCAATTCAATCTTGGGAATAGTTATTAATCTAACGTTTCTCCAGATCAATTTCACCAAAAACAAATTATGGCCATCTGGCCAGAAAAAAGGGCAGTCGGGGTCATCCTTTTCAGCTCATTTCATGTCGTCAAGTTTAAGCAGGAGTGTTTCCTAAAATTTCTTCCGCTTCAGTCCTAGAAATGCCTTGTTCCAAGGAGAGGTAGATCAACCCTCCACCTCTTCTAGAATTTATACCACCATCAAAATATAGTTCACTCCAGCCTCTTTCAGATCCATCCGTTCCAAACAGCAGTTGCTACAGTCTCTTCTCTTACAACTGTCAATGCCATGACATCTCCACCCAACTCTTCTCCACCCAATGATCTAACTATTGCCACCTCTGTCCCAGCCTTCTAATGGCACCACAGCAACCTTTTCTATCTTCATTTTGCCCTCGTCTGCCTAACTGCATCGTCAATGGAAGTCAGAGAATTGATTGGTCATAATTCTGCATTTTTAATGGTATGGAGTTTTTATTGAGTGTAGTTGACGGAGAATTTAATACTTGCCGTGATATTTCATGTAATGTGAAGTTTGCTTCTTGGCTTTTGTTTGATGCTGAAACTATTATTATGTACTGGGTGGTGGGATTACAGTGGCTAGGTGGTGGATTTTCCATAGACAATTCCTACCTATGGGTTCTACGCCTGCCTCCGATCACAGAAACTGGAATTTGTGTTTCACTTACTGTCAGCAGAAGTGATGAATTATCCATTATTGGCAATAGTGCCTTGGAGTCAGAATAGCCTTCCGGGAGATAACGTATAGAATCCACAACAAGATGATGGACACTGATATGATATTCATCGCTGTTGAATTCTGGATCTATTCTCTCAAGTAAAAGTTGCAGTGTCAATTTAGCGTTGTTCGCAATGTGGATGAATGTTTTCAGGTTTATACTGTCACAGGATTAAGGGAGTACTTTTCTCAAACTGATGAAAGGACCGCGGCTCCTAGAATTCCTGTTATGGTGAATATGACATCAATATCCACTTCCTCAAAGAAGAATCAGAAACTCCAGTCATCTTCCGCTCATCACCGCACCCCTTCTCTTGATCAAATACATGCAGCAAATAGGAATGCTGTTTTGCTGGATGAGTACTCTGATGAGGATGAAGATTTTCAGGGTGCTGATCAAGAGGTCGGTTTTATACTTTTTCTTCAATAATGCCTTTAAGGTTTATACTAAGAGTTGTTGTCTCTAATCTGAAAGCATTTGCAGGTTTCTCCAACTGCCATTGAGGCTGAAGATAAAAAGATCGGTGGGTAATGTCTCTAAATATTTCATGCATTTATTTTATATAGAATCTTATCTTCTGTTATAGAGCATAGCTTGAGATCCTCTGTTCATATTCAAGCCTCTGAAGAAGAACCTCAAGACGAAATTGATGAGTCCATTTTCTCGGGTAACCTTCGCCGTGATGACCATGATAACGGGCGTAATTGTTGGACATTAGCTGATGGGAACAACTTCAGAATTCGTAGTAAGAATTTCTGCTTTGACAAATCAAAGGTATTTAATCCTGCTTGGTTAGAGCAGATACACAAGGATAGCATTTTAGAGAGCCTAAATTTGCTCGATTAATTCTTACATAATTGCCGCACATATGTTTGAAGATTCCTGGTGGTAAACATCTATTGAATCTTGTTGCCGTAGACTGGTTCAAAGATACAAAACGAATGGATCATGTTGCCAAGCGTAGCGGTTGTGCAGCACAAGTATGTTTTTCCTAATGTTGACTTTGTTTCTTTAAGTTAATGTGCTTTCTGTTTGTTTGTTTGTTTTTTTGGTCCTATTGTACACATTTTTCAGAATTAATCATTACATTTTGATTAGTTTCTAGTTGTTTCATAATAATCTTCTTTGTGTTTTCTTCTTAGGTTGCATCAGATAAAGGATATTTCTCTGTTGTTTTTAATCTGCAAGTGAGTTGATTACATGGCTGATTTCATTTCTAGATACTTTATACGGTAGCCTGAAGATTGATAAAATTTGCATTGTTCTAGGTACCTGGATCGACACACTACAGCATGGTTTTCTATTTTGTAGCTAAGAGATTAGTACCAGGATCTCTCTTGCAGCGGTTTGTTGATGGGGATGATGAGTTTCGCAATAGTAGACTCAAGCTTATTCCATCAGTACCAAAGGTATCTAGATTAAACTTCCCAAAATCAGGCAATGAAATAATCCCTCCCCTTACAAACTATGACCAATTGTAGTTGAGCAGAGAGGAGAATTTCTTAATGTTCCTCCTTAGATCTTCTTAGTAGGTTTCCCTGGAAGATTCTTCAGAGAATCTCTTTGTACTTTTCTGTGGCCTATCCATAAATCTACATAAATTTCTCGGGTTTAATGTAATTGATCTACCCAAAAACTGACATGATAATTCCCTACAGAGATAACCATTATATTCCTTTGTCTTGTCAACTTATATCCTGTTTTGAGTTTGACAAGTTAATTACAATGATCAATCGTATAGGGCTCTTGGATTGTACGCCAGAGTGTTGGAAGCACCCCTTGTTTACTAGGAAAAGCAGTTGATTGCAACTATATCCGTGGTCTCAATTACTTGGAAGTAAGACTATATGTTGTGTTCATTTCGCATCCAATATGCTTATACTTGCTTAGATCAACAGTCATATTAGCTGCCTACTTTAACTAAGATCATCATATTTTTCCTTGGGTGTTCCTTTCTGTAGATAGACGTCGATATTGGTTCTTCCACTGTGGCAAAATGGAGTGCTGGGCCTTGTAATTGGCGTGATTACGACACTTGTTGTTGAGATGGCTTTTCTTGTACAGGTACTCGTCTCTTAACTGATGATTTATCATCATTTATTAAATAAATCTAAACTGTACCAAGAAAAGAAAAAGAAAAAAGTTATCCAATCTAGAATTTGATAAGTTCATTCAGGTCAGACTTTTGGGTTTTTAATTCATCTTCAATATTCTTGTGGACTTATATGTAATCTTGGAAGGGAATATAAAGAATACAAACAACAATATTATAAATAAATGTCTTTCGTAAGTGCCGACATGCTGACATTCAAGTGGTAACATTATGTGATGCGTGTGCTTATGGACGACCACCAGCATGTTGAATAAACTCCCAAATGCCCTTCTTGGATACTTACAATTACAGTGGTGATATCTATTGATGCGTAGTGAAGTGAGCGTTAGAGACATTCCTCAGGAAATAGATGCAACTTAACGTTTTTAGTAAGAAAATCTTAAGTTGGAGAGAAGGACGACATCTTCTAGGTACTGGCATATTCAGGACATACAAATATTACAGAAATATCGTTGCCGATATTTAATTTACTTGCAAATGTGCGGCATTATGATGTGAACTTCACAAGACCTCCATGTTAGTGCTTCAAAATAATCTTTATAGTTTTTCAGCTTGATGTTGATGGAAAACTCTTACTCATCAGTTGCTTAAGAAATGCTTTTAACTTGTTTCATCTCTTCAGGCTACCGCGACCGAAGAATTGCCAGAGCGGCTAATTGGTGCTGTCCGAATTTCTCATATTGAATTATCGTCAGCAATAGTGCCGGAGATGGAGACAGATGATACTTCAAGTTGAGTGGAATCAGGACCACTCTCAAAGTTGTCAATAACACAGGCAATATTATTGTTCAAATGTACATGGTGCCTTCATTCTTTTTGTATTTCCTTTCTCTCCATATTATGTGGAGAGATGATTTTTCCTGAAATCGATTTCAATGCAGTAAAATGCAGGTATTTGTTCTTTACTCGTTTCAGTTAATGCACTGCTAACATCATACGTCCTGCGTAAATCCAGCAACTTATATTCTTAAACTCTCTTTGATAGGCAAAGCACATTACAAGATTACAGTAAACCACTCCCTGTAGAAAAATAACAGGACTATTTGCTTATAAGCTCGATCAACGCCTTCAAAGAAGCTCCAGAACTCGACGGATAGCCAGCCTCAAACATGCCTCTCAAGGTAATAGCTCGATCATGAACATCTCCATCGCTCATCACCACCTCAATTCCTCTTATTATATCACACTTCTTCACCATTTTTGCTAGATCATCTCCACTCGCAACCATGTGCCCCACTTTCAGATGCCTAACCACCAATTTAGCATTATAGAATTGGTCTCCCCGGATAGGCCAGGCCAGAATTGGGATCCCACGCCCAATTGCCTCTACCGTCGAATTCCACCCACAGTGCGACAGAAATCCTCCCGTCGAAGGGTGACCCAATATGAGCAATTGGGGCGCCCATCCCTTTATAATTAGCCCTCTGTTCCCAACTTTTTCTTGCAAACCTTGGGGATAGTAGCCTTCTTCTCTAGCAATGGATCCGGGTTTGCCACCAAAGAAGTTGGCGGGCGGCCCGGGCCTTCCGGACCCGGGTTGGATCACCCATATAAATGGCCATTTTGACTCCCCCAATGCATCTGCTAATTCATCGTACTCTTCTAAGGTTGGTCCAACCTCACTGCCAAATGACACGTAAATGACGGACCGAGTTGGCTTTGAGTCCAACCACTGGATAACCTCATTCTCCGTGTAGTTCGATTCACGGTTGGGTCTGCTATCCCGATCATGGAGAACCAAACTGGTTGATTTCCAGTATTTCTCCGGCAACAATGGCCCGACGCCGAAAACGGGTTTCTGGATTTGACCCGTTAGGTACTCGAGAAATGGGCCTTCCAGATCATCGCACGTGTTGATTAACAGTGCGGTTGAACCCTCCGCCTCATCCATCCAACGTGGGGGCTGTCCTGGTGGAGGAGGGCCGAAGTTCATCCCTCCGGGCGGTCCGGGTTTACCACCGCCATGATGGCGCTCCGCCCCCCTGTGATCCCGCCTTTTAAGATCTGAATAACTGAGGGCCACGCTTTCGGGCAACCCGGATAGTGTTCGGATCTCATCAGGCACCATATCATATACATGGGCTCTCCACGCGGCATACTCCATAGCAGTAGAACAAGCACCAGAAGTGAAGAAGGAGACAATGGGTACATTGGCTCTCTTGAAAATGTCTTTGCTCCAGCTCATCATGACGTCCATCACCACACATCCGGGTGGCGGAGCATTCTCGTACCTCTCCGAGAGGAAGGACTCAATCCCAAGCCCCAGCTCCCGATGATGATGAACTGGCTTGGGCCCAGGTGGCCCGCCGGTTCCGGCCCCTTTAGGCATATCCGGAGGTGGTAAAGGTGAATAAGACGCAGGAATCTCGAGCACTTCAACCAAAGGGTGGTGACGGAGATCGGAAGGAATGGATGAGGAAAGATGAGAAGGGATGATCAAAAGGGATCTGCAGTTGTAAGAAGACAAGTGTTTGCAGAGCTCGACGCAGGGGAAGAGGTGGCCCTGGCCGAAAAATGGGAGCACCAAGATATCAGTAATGGCTTCCATCTATTCTGTCTTACTTCCCCCTCCTATTAGTAGTATCCTTGAGTATTCTTCACTGCTAATAACAATATATAGTCAGACTGAGAGCTAGTATATGATATATAGCAAGAGAGAGGTGAAGAAGAAAGAGTAGAATTACAAATGAAATAGTAGAGACTTGGTTGAGAAGGAAAGCATTGGGATGGGAGAAAGGTTTGACCAAGTGAGTATTGATGGAAAGGAAGTTGGGGGGGAATGAGTGCAGTAGAAGGATGAAGTAACAACAATCATGGAGATGGAGATGGTAGTAATAGCGCGTTTGAATAGTTTTATGGATAGGGAGGTGGAGGTCGGCTGCTTGCTTCTACTCGTAATAAGCATTATTAATGAGGAGTAAAAAACGTGTTGTACTGACTTCTATTATCAATTAATGTCAAATTCATATTTAAATCATCTTAATTGCTACTAAGATTTTATTGTTGATGTCAATTTAATATCATAAGTTTATTTACTAATACAATATTCAGGTTTTTTCATAATTGTCAAAGTAGTTTATACGTGTCTATTAAATACTTTATGGTGATGAATATATTCTTAGTTATAACTTTCAAATATTTGTCTACTTTATCATGACATATTTCAGATTAAAAATTAGAGATAATTATATTTACACCCCATAATCTATAGTATGTTTTTCCAAAAATTATCTTTGTTTTTTAAATAATTACACATACACCCACTAGAATGTAAGCATCATTTACATAAATCATCTCTATTTTTTTAGAAAATTGCATTTACACTCCTCAAAAGTTTCGACATTATTACACAAACTACTCCTATTTTTTTGCTATCAAATGTGGTTTCTGTAATTATGCAAAAGGTAAGGATGATTTGTGTAAATAGATTTTATGTCAGAGGGTGTAAATATAATTATCTCTAAAAATTATAGAATTTCAGTGATTAGCGTACAGTACAAGAAAAATAACAAGTGACCATTGATTTTATTCTACTAAATCTGATTTAGGTAAAAAAAAATTCCATTTACATCAAAGAAGCCTATGGCCCTGAGGCCCTGTGTACTATGATACACAAATTCATGCAGATGGAAGAATATCGAGGGCAACTTCCTTGAGCGATGGCATATCTTCCTGCTCATGCACACTGTAATATTTGTTTCTCAGTTTTCTAAGTACTTTCCAGGGTCCAGGGTAGCACCTGTTTCAAGTTTCAACCAACAATTGTTGTGATATATTCTCATTTCTAACACTAACATCAGTTAGTTAAGCATGTAATGTAATAATTAACACAACCTGAAGAGGACGCCTCCGTTTCGGCCTTTGAAGTTGTGAATGTAATACACAGTCTCCATCTTAGGTAGAAATGTCTGCGAAAGTGCTGCCAGTTTTGGGTAGAAAAATGCTGGGTAGTCTTTGACCTTATTGTCATGGACAAAAAACTTCATTCTTAGCTTCTCAAAACAAGATTAAGACACATGAAAGCCTATATTACACTGCCCTTTCATACGATTTAGTGTAATTACACGTAAATTCCCTATGATTTGAAAAATTACATTTAGTTATCCTAAGGTTTGTTTTTATCTAATAAATACACCCATTTGTAAGTTACAATTCACCGAATTTGTCGATATTAGCAAAAGAGTTGAATGAAAATTTATATTTACCTCTGATTGACTTCATACGGACTTATTGTGAGTCAAATAAATCTTTTTTCTACCAAACTACTCTTATACATCTTCATATGCTAATGCTAAAGAGTATTTTGGTCCGAACATATTTGTTTGACCTGTAAGTGACTAATAAACAAATCGGGAGTAAATACAAACTTTTGTCCAACTTTTTTGCTAATATTAGCATATTTGGTGAGTTTTAACTAACAAAGATGTGTATTTATTAAACAGAAACAAACCTTAAGAGTACTAGATATAATTTCTCAAATCATATAGGATCTACATGTAATTATACCAAACCACGTGGAAAGACAATGTAATTATCCCTTTTTCTTATGTAATAAGTAGAAGAATTTTATTTCCATTAAAACTCATGGGGACATTGCCTGACTTGATCACCACAACCTCACCAACACAGTAAGAATTAGACCTCATGGCTTATGTAGAATAGAGGAAAAACTTTTACTTTTTCTAACGGTAAGTATAAATAGAGAAAGGATACAGCCAGATCTGATTCTGTCAAGTTCACCGTTGAATATAATCAGTTTGCGTGAAGTGTTCACCACAGCTTCTTTATAGAGTTCTTCCACCACAAGCATCTCTGTGTGGCAAACAAGAATCAGACAACCATGAACTAGTAGTTCTTACAGGGAAGAAACACATTCATGACGAAATCAGATCAAGAGACAGAAGGTACCGTTAACGTTAAAATATGGGTAGCCGACTAGGAAAAGTTCGTCTTCTGCCTTCACTCGATCTGTCATTTTAACCTTCGACACAAAACCAAAATCCTCAAAGAATGATGGTTTTGTTAAATAGTCCAGTTTCAAAGAAGATCCTCCGAAAGCTGATTTTCTTGCAAATGTGACTTCACTGGCCTCAGGGAAAAACTGCAATGTTCAGACAAGATTAGTATGAAATGCCGTGTGATTGGTGTATGGTTCAGCAGTCTAATCACACAGACATATCAAAGAAACTGCTCTACATTATATTACTGGACAGTTTCTAATTTCTAGTCCATGATTTTGTCCTTTCAAGAAAATTTAGGCAAATGTTGTCCTCTACTGGGGAAATTCTAAACCAAACCAGATTTGACTAGACCTGAATCAATTATATGGCAGGTGTAATACACTTGTCGTTGTGAGTAGTATACAGTTCAAAAAAATTGACCAATCACATAGCAAGACTAAGCACAATGCCTGATGCAAATCCTCTTAACCTTTTCCTCATTATTGAAGCAAGTAAAAGCATTACGGGACATTTAAAGCAAATCCTCCTCCGTACTAGGAACAACCATGACCTCGACAAACATGTTACTCAGACAGTATTAGACACCAAAATTTTGTTATAGGAACATTTGAAAAGTTGAGGACATACTATTCTAGTCCGTGTGTATTTCTCTGGACGGACGACTAGGTCACAGAACTCGCGAATCAGTTGCATGCTTCCTGTCATTTCTATACCACCTTCACCATCACCTGATACAAAACAGGAAAATTTTCCAGTCAAACAACATTGTAAGGACAGCTTTTGAAGGTAGTTAGGCATGAGGTAAGAAGAGAAACCAGTGTATGTGGAGATCACCTGGCACAGAGTCCAATCCAGCGGTAGGAAACTCAATTTCCTGCTCACAAATTCTGAGAATTTTGAATATTACATTATGTGTTTGTTTCTTCTGTCGTTAACGGAAAGAAAAGGTGAAAGCGGAAAAGATGAGAATCGACTCACCATCAGCTGCCTGTCGTCCTTTATCGCCAATTCAGTTGCTTCTTTAGCCTGTTTATCATCAAAAGCCCCTGATATTAATTATAGAAATTCAATGTGATCACAGGTTAATCAGAACAGGCTAAAATTTTTAGTTTGATTCATCAATAGTTATATTTTCGACTACAATGATGCGCGTCATCACAGCAAATGAAACACGGGTGCAACGTGACAAAAGCTACGGATGAGTTGAAGTTGTGTAGAGTTCTGTACAGAAAGTTCATAGCAATATTCATCTTCAAGAACCTTGATATATAGATCAGGATAGAGTCCATGAGTACTTTCTGTCCTTTGATTTATTTTCTGAAATTAACTAAAGAAGATTTGCTGAAGTGAACTACAGAGAATTTTGATCATCCTGCTGGACAAAGAACCACAAATAGCTCCATGTACTGTTGAAAAATGTCTGTAAGAACTTCACATTATTTCTACAAGATTACATAGAGTTGGATCACCCTGATCAAATCTATTTCAGTAATCATCAGCTAAGAGTAACAATGTTGGATTGGAATGGGGTCTAGTCCTGAAAAAGATATGCCCATAAGGACTTAAATGCCAAATTCTGGGAACACCAAATGTTCATAAAGAACGGGTTTAATGCAATTTGCCTTGACATGTTTTTTAAAATGAAGCAATTTGGCTCCATTTTTTATAAAAATACGGGAGGTAAATTGCTACTTTATTTTTTATAGGGGTAAATTTGTTCATTTACAATATCATATTGGTAAATTGCATTTTTCTCCTAAAGAACTTACTTGGTGAAGAAGCTCTGTGTAATCACTTGGAAACGGCACATCATACTCTTCTAGGGATGAACCACTCTTCCCACCACCAGCACTAATCACAAAACCAAGATTTCTTGAAAATCTTGGCAAAATGGTTGTTTGACTGTAAACATTTTGCTCTTTCTCAATCCCCAATAAGCCTCTGTAAGTAAGGCCCTGCAGAATGTTGAATGAAACAACTTAATTCAAAGGAAACTGACAAACAGCAGAACACATTAAACATAAGTTGAAAGCAAAGATAATTTGTTCAAAGAAGTTGAGTAGTCTTCTTGATAGAAGGAAATCAACAGAACCCAGAAAATTATAATAACCTGTGGTTTTGAGAAGAGAAGTGGACAACAAGAAACTGTTGGGGAATTCAATAACGGCATTTTGAAACCCAATTGAAAGTTTTGGAGTTGGGGGTTGGTTGGTCTTAGTCTTTGATGTGTTGGTTAAAATATATGTGGCTTTGGTTAAGTGATCAACATTTGAAGTGGAATTGTGGTGGTGGAACAACCTCATTGGCCCATGTTGAGTTTCTTTCGTATTCCATCTCTCGTTTTTGTTCGTCTTTACCACCAATTTTATTTCAACTTTCGGATGTTTTAATAATAGTGAAAAAAACTGTTATAGGGTTAAATATTATCAACGTTTTTTGTGAAACTCCTTTTCCTCAGCGAGGTGTATTCAACACTAAATTGTGATATCAAAAATGTAATTTTTTCATTTTTAACCCGCCCTAGCTGCATGACTTAAGGGTCACGTGCAATACACATAACCTTACCGTTAGAAATCTAACAGCAATATAAAAAATGCAAACAGAGCCAATTTTTGATACCATTTTAAGCTATTTTCAAAAATATGATATCAATATTGCAAATATGTTAAATTATGGTACCAAAAGTGCAATTTTCTTCCGTGGAGAGAGAAACCATAAGATACACTAACTGGCCATGTCACATACATAACGGCATTCTATCAAGAACCAGCATCATTTCTCTAAAATTGAACTATATGATCTCGTTCTCTTCCTTCCAGCGAGTATAAGATGATCATACTTCAACATCCTCGTACAGATTTCTGTAGGTTTGCTCATGCTCGGCTGATCAAGGACAACTTTCATCGATGAATCATGCATTGAAATATATCCAAATCCATGATTCGCAGCAAGATCCCTGTTTCTTGTATGGGAGTGAAAATAATGATCCAGATACCCAACTTCTATTCACACTAAACAGCCTTTGAAGCCTTTCCTCAGGGCGGTTTCATCCAAGTTCCTCCCTATGAAGACAAGCTTGTTTATGCGTTTCTCATCAGGGCCCCATTCCTTGCCTGGGCAGCCATCAAAAATAGTATGTACTGCCTGAAAATTGTTGGGAGAAGATATTGAGTATTCAAGATTGACATTAAGCTGAAACAAGTTTCATGCTGTCGGTATCAAGCATCAGTGAGGAAAGAAAATAACCTGGAAAACATAACGCTGTTCAGAGTCGCTCACTGACAATATTCCTTTCATCCTGTAAAGGTCATCCCCTTTCTCTTCCACCAATCTTTCGAGCCAATCATCAAACTGAATCACAATCAGCAAATAGAGGAGAATCAGAAGTCAGATGTTATTTACAGATGATGTAAAAGAACAAGAAAAATGCCAAATCAGAGTCAACTTCTAATACTTCTTGAACAATCATCTCTACCAAAGAAGAGAAGCACTTACATAATCAAGATCTAAGGTTCCTTCAGAAACAATACTGACACTGGAGACAGCAGAATCATGTACATGATCATGATGGTGCCCCTTGTGATGCTCTATAAGAAGAAAATAGAATGCGAGTTATAAGAAACATATTAAATTATATATAACAAGAGCAGTGGAACTACATTTTAACAGTAAATAATGCAATAAGCAGGAAATTTACTACACTTATCCCGTTACTTAACAGTAAATAAGTTTCTCTCAATTTCCGGAAAGGTGCATCAGTTAGGAAAAGCTTCTACAGCATCTTGTAGTAAACCAGCCTTATTTAATCCTATCAGATCGAATAGGTAACTTATAGATATCGCAGCTCCATTCAACAAGGCAGGACACTCGCTTAACTTCGTCCAGTATTCTCACAGATGTCTTTCCTTATTCTTCCTGTAAGCAATTTCACTACTGTGTCCAAGTTCCCAGGACTTATTTTTACTCAATAGTATTACTCTTTTACTTGTATTAGTCCTACTGTAGTAATTCCAGCTGAAAGCATAATGGTCAAAAGAGTGGCTAAATTTTCCATATTTTTCTGTCTGTTCCATTTGTTCTGCATGCTATTATGCAAAGCACAACATAATAGATAAGGTGTAACATACCATGTCCAGCTTCATGTTGATGAGAACAATGAGAATCATCTGATTTAACTTCAGATTCAATTCTGCAAAAACATGATAATTTAAAAATCAGAGAAAATATCGATAAGCCTCAATTGGTCAAGAAGATGTTTCATAAAAATCATAAGAGTTGCACTAACTGGATTTCTTTTCAATAAATAGAAATAAAAGAATACCTGTCAAGATCGTAGCCTCCCACTCCCAAAACGAAATCCATATCAACTATCCCATACTTAGCCAATTTTATTTGTGCCATCCCATTGATAAGCTGAAAAGTGAATAAACATAATGCTTGTCAAATAATAAAATTTACCAGGGAAAAGAAGAGATAAAAGGCAAATAACAATTGTAAAGTTGAAAACTTGAAACTGGAATATATTGTGGAACTAAGGAAGAAGACAACCACCGGAAGACGACGACCAAACCAACGGAAGCAGAAAACCAAGAAGAATGGGGATAAGATACATATATTATCTGATTAAGAACTGCCTCTATTTGCATAAATAGAGATAAGGTCTTAATTCGATTGCAGTACCAGAAACCAAATTGGAGAAAACTCTACCGTGCATGCAATTGAAAAGATAAAGTAAGATTTAAAAGATTCCCCAAAAGTCTACGATTTTAATAGCCACCATGAATGGAATTCATGCAACATATCCTTGGCAAACTGATTACTGGATGTGACATTTGAGAATAGAAACCTACAATTCAGTTTAACTAACTTAAGTTCAGAGCATATCATTCATCAAAACATTTTCCAATCAAGTTCTGTGAAAAGAAACTGATACCATCAATAAAGTGCAAAGAAACAGTCATTCATTTTCTGGAACAGAAAAGAACATTTACCTTGATCCTTTTCTTCAAGGCCTCTACCTCGGCCTCATTCACCAAATCTATCTGTCAACATTAACTGAAGAACATAAGCACAAAATCCTTCTACTTTCCAAAGTCTTTAAAGGAATTTTTCTGCTGCCTAGGAGGTGAAAAGAATGAATGTCCCATGTGAAAAAAAAATCGGCATACTTTATTCAAAATAATACGGTCCGCATAAGCAATTTGTTCCACAGCCTCATTTACGACAAACCTTGGTTTGACTTCATTCAAATGTTTCATGGCATTCATGGAGTCAACTAAAGTAACGACCCCATCAAGTTTCACGTGGCGAGAGAGCAGTTCATTACTACAAAATGTTTCAATCACTGGACCAGGCTTCGCAAGACCTGAATAATGAGGCCCATAAACCCGCAACATATCAATTGGTCAGGAGTACACAAGACAAGCAATAGCTCTCACACCAGCCAGAAGAATATTATTGGCATAAATTCCATGTACATATCAGTCCACTTTCAACAAAAAATTTATAGTTATTTCATGGAAATGCTCGAGACAGAGAAATTTAAAATACAAAGGAAATAAAATATACCAAAAAAAGGGTAGTAAACTGGATAATCCACTCTCATGTTGCAGCATCTTTTCATTCACACACATTTTACATACCCGTCGTTTCTATAACAATGTGATCAAATCTGTCACGCTTCTTCTTCACCAACTCCAAAAGCATTTTGACAAGATCTCCACGCACAGTACAGCACAGACAACCATTATTTACCATGATAATTTCCTCATTAGATGAGGAATGACTAGCAACGAGCGAGCTATCGATATCTACTTCACCAAACTGCAGCCAGAAGTACAACAAAATTAAAATAAGTACAGCATAGGTACCACATATACTACTTGACTATTGCTAATTCTGGATTCATTTCTCTCATCTCTTTATAATATACACCAATGTATGATGTACATTTTTTACATAGCATCAATTTCTTCGAACTTGCTTACGTTCCCTCATCTGAGGGACATCGACAGAGGCTTTGTGGCCCTGCTTAGTTAATTGATTAGCATCAATTTCTTAATTTTGGGTTTGAATCTAATATAGCACACAGATCCCATCCTAAAAGGTTGCACAATAACAGAGGTGAGATACGCAGACGAAAAAGAAAAGTCAGAATAATACCTCGTTCTCTATGACAGCAATCCGTTTCCCATGTTGAGATGTCAATATATGATTCAAAAGTGTGGTCTGTCAAAATATATCATCACATTGAAATTCAGAACATAAACAAATAAGAAAGGCACATACATATATGCACACAAGCACAAATCACTAAAAATAGATGGTTTAATGCACTATCCTGTAAATTAAACGTAATATAGCATGATTCTCCCTACTGTGACAAACACAACAAAAGAACTTCTAAGCCATCAGCCCAAGAACTTGTTTAATTTGAAAGAAGAAAAAGAAGAGGGAAAGAAAACTCTCAGTTATAGTCAACAGAGAAGTCAAAGAAGCTAAGACATGTGTGCTTCCAAGATCATTTTCGTTTGAGCGACCACTCTGACCAAGTCCCAAAGAGTGGAATTGACTCGTTACGAAGATAAAAGCTTTACTCACGACACCATTTATTTTCTGTCATTAATGATGATGATTCTATCCACCGTCTGTCACCATAATCACAGAAGAACATTATTTTTCTCAGTAGGAAAACATAAGAAGTCCGTCACGAAGCATCTGATCGTTTCAGTTCCCAGACCACCATTTAACCAAAACCCATCAAACCAACCGCCTCTGAGCAACAAATACTCAAACTGAATCCACAACAGATACTCCATCACCAAAAAGACAACGAAAGTATGAAAAAAGACACCCGTGTCCGCGAAATCAAAATCACTAAACACCTTCCCGGAGCCGAGAAATCCAGTGATGACGGTGGCGGGAACACGATTGTCGAGATTCAAAGCAGCGGCGACAGAAGAATTCAAGTCTTGGGTGATCACTTCCGACGCCTCAGTGGAGAAGCTTCTGGAATGGAAATTCCTTTGGGAATATGATTCCTGGCCCAAAAACGAACAGAAAGTTCCGAGAAGGGAATGGGTGAAACGACATGGGTGTTGAGATTGAAAGAGAGCCCGAGATGTCGTTCTAGAGAGCAGAAATCCGAGAGCAGTGGCCATTGGAACTGCGAGAGAATAACAGGGGAAGCTTAAACCCTAGTGGACCAGAGAGGGTTTTCAGTATCAAGAATTTGAAACTAGAGACCGCAAGGACCCGAGAAATCCGACTTTGACCGGTCCCGTATGGAGCGGGTCTGGCACCCAATTTTTTGGGGTAAGGGGGTTTTGAGGCATAAAAAATCTGCCCTGATCGGGTTCGGGGCGGGGTACGGGTCTTGTCCAAAATTCAACCCCGCTCCATTGGTTTCGCCCCGGCTCCGCTCCGATCTTGCCTCTTTTTTATTATATATTATTAATATATATTATAAATAAAAAATTATAATATTATATTTAAATTTTAAATAATTTTTATATGTACTCAATTCTATATAGAAATAAAAAAAATAAAAAATTAATTGATAAAAAATTTAATGATTATTTTAAATTGAAAACTATATAGTTTATATTAAGTTATTTAAATCTAAATTGATATTATTTATTAAAAAATAAATATTAGTTTATTGTATACTTTGTATAATATAATTCATTATAAATCATAAAATGATATTACTTGAAAAGAAAATTAATAATTTAGATAAATATATTATTTGTCTTATACGATTTCTTTTAGATATGTATTATTATACAATGAGATCAAAAAGTTTAATTAACAATTACGATATCTTAAAATTCAGCCACTCAATTCATACCAAATTTTAATATATATATATATATATATATATATAAGTTTGTATCTATTAGATCATATTGAACGTTACGATTTAAAATCATATGGTCTGGTTCAACGATATACCGTCTTAAATGATTACTTTTTGTTCCGAGTACAATATCTCAACATCCGTATACCCAATAAGTTTAAAACTTTACCAAATATATTTGTCTGTAAGTTTGATCATATCTAACGGTTTGATCTGAATTTTAACGGTTCGATTAACTCATGTTGTTCAACAATATAAGATGATAGTTACATCAATGTAATACTAACATTTATAAATATAAAAACTTATTGCATATTGTGAACAAATACCAATCTCAACTATAAATACTTTTTATGTATTTCAATTGCATAATTCCGAAAATGGATATCTTCTACAATATTAAATTGTTCAATATGATTTTTATTTATTTATTCAGTATATTTTATTAATTATATTACTACTAAATTAATTAGTAGTTTATATTTATAACAAAAATTAAAATATTATATAATATATTTAATATTTTGATAATTAATATAATAGTATTATAATATTAAAAAATATTAATAAATTTATAGCGTGGCAGGATAAAACGGGTCCGGGTTGACGGGGCGGGGCGGGGTATGAGGCCTAAAAGATTTAATTAGGATGGGTCTCGGGTCCGAGCAAACCCGTACCAGACCCACCTCGTTGTCATCCCTATGAGGTAAGTATTTATATATGCTCCCGAAAGAGAAGAAAACAACAAAATAAGTAGCGACTTTTAGCGTTCAAAATACCGAAGCCATGCGTTTTTTCAGAGTGCAAAAACACACGATTTAGAAAGTCAATATTGGGTTTGTGTGAGAATTCCTACTGGATTGGGCTAACAAGACTGGAGGGCTGAGTTTATTAAGGCCCAAGTAAAGAGGTTGGCCCGGGAAGTTTGATGGGCCCAACTACTTAAGAGTTTGGAGGTGGATATAGTTAGGCCCAATACCCAAAAAAGTAGAGGTATCGATAATGATGCATTTAGAAATTCATGTGGAATTCGTCCATTCAAGATTAGAAATTTATGTGGAATTCGTCCATTCAAGATTATTGGATTATGGTAACTACTAATCTACGGTCCCGTCAAGAATATTGAATTATAATAACTAGTGATAGATGGGTGTGTCGACTCCATAAAACTTCGGGCATCATTGGATGAATCCATCCATTCAAGATTAGTGAATTATCATAACTATTGATCAACAAGTGCGTCAAGAATATTGGGTTATAATAACTACTGATCAACGGGTGTGTCGACTCCATAAAACTTGGGAATCATGGGATGAATCCGCACTAATCCTCTAATAATTATTGTGTTAAGATTTATTACGAAATAAAAAACTTTTGTTCTTATTTAAAAAAAAAAAAAAAGAAATTGAAGTGAATCTATATTAGAAGGATTCTCGTAAGTATGATGCCTCAAATATCGCCATTTAAACTAAATGCTATTATTCACAGACAAACATTACGCGTAATGAGTTGTTTATACAAAAATAGCCTTGAGAAAATTAAGTGCACAAAGAAACTACACATGATTATTTTGAGTCCTTGTTTACTTTGAGGGATGAAATTAAGTCATGATAAATTAATAATGAATAAAATGTTGGATGAAATTAAATTGTATCACTAATATTTTCATTTAAATCACCTATTTATCATAATTAATTATTTATTTATCAAAATATAAGTAAACAAAATATTAAAATGAATATCTAACATAATCCGCACAAGTAAACAAAGCCTGAGTGGAAATTAACATAGATCATAAAAAGGGAATATATATATACCATGTTTTAAGAACCGGACTGGACCGGCCGGTTCAACTGGGAACCGGCCATGTGTCTGGGCCGGTTCGCATGGTCAAAACCCGGGAAAACCGGTCAAAACCGGTGACCCGGTGACCCAATGACCCAGTCACACCCAGTTTTGACCTTATTTTTAAAAAAAATTGAAAAAAATAAGAAATGTAAATACTTTTTGGGCTTAAACTTTTCTATATTTATAGCCTCAAGTACTTAAACTTAACTTATGGTTTCTCAATGTGGGATAATAAAATTGACTCAAGCTATTCCTTATTTATAAGCTAAAGTGTCCGTACTTGGCTTCTAATTTTCCAATGTGGGACGATAAGTATGGCTTAAAACCTCAAACTTTTCCATATTTATACATAAAGTTATTAACTTCTAAACTTTTTCAATGTGGGACATCATTTCTAGGTGTTTTTATTCTATTTCTTCTCCATCTACTCTTTGCTTCTTTTCTCCAATCTTTTTTGGATTTTTTTATAGAAAAATTATATGGAGACACCGATTGCTACCTATATTTGATTAAAATTAAATTCAACTCATCCTCAAATCTTAAAAGATAATGTATTATCTCCCCCCCTTTTTTTCCATCTTCTTCAATATTATGTATGCAAATATATATATTTTTTTCTTTTCTCTTCTTCAATATTATGTATCCAACACTTTTTCCTTACATTAAGTTGTTGGTTTTTTTACATATATTTAATTAAGCTTGCTTTTATTTTTATCATATTTTTTCTTAATTAATTGATACATAATGATTGGTATATTATGTGTGTATATATATATATAAAAACATAAATATATTAGGGTCCGGGTTAACCGGTTATTTTAATCCGGTTCAACCGATCGGACCAGTGACCCAATGACCCAGTAGCTCCGATCCGGTTTTGAAAACATTGTGTATATATATATATATATAAAGAGTAAAATAAGGGATAAAGACAAAAAAGAGCACAACGGTTCGTACATTCAAAAAACAGGTAGCAACCCGCCATTGGACAACAGTACCTACTACCTCCTGCAACTCTTACACCCTCTCTCTCTCTCTCTCTCTCTCTCTCACACACACACACACACACACACACACAGAGACAGAAGAAAAACCCTCTATCTCTATGGTTACTGCTATTATCTATATGTATGTTTCTCCATGTATGATTGAGAGAAAAGGGAGCCCAGAGAATGGAAGGGAGTGGGGAAGAAAGCAGCATGCTCTGTTTGCTGAGGCCAACTCAAACCTCACACATCCTTACAACTTTCAAGAATCCCATGAAACCTTCTTCCAGAGAGGATGATTCCTCTGTGTATGAACCTCAGCCTTCACTTCCTGCACACATATATACGACATCTGTGTATAATCATCTCATACTCTGTGTGTGTGTGTGTGTGTGTGATTCATATATGTATGTCATTGTGTATGCATACAGGTGGTTTTTTGGATTTCTTCTTCGATTTCTTTCCTTTGTTGTTTTCATATGAAAGTTACCAGTAGATGATTTGTCCAAGTCATTTCCAACCACTATACTATGCTTATCATGCTTTTATGTCATAGGTATAACTTGGAGAAAACAAAGCCAGTGAAACAACACAGATGCATGGATTTTGATGATTGTGTAAGAAAAGCTCACTCATCCCAGGATGTTCATGCAATGCAAGACTTCAAACATGGACAGCAGGAGACTGTGAGCACAAGTTATTTGGAGCTTCACATGCAAGAACAAGATAAACAACTTCAAAATTCAGGTGTTCTGCTCTTTAAACCTGTAACTTCTTTATCTGTTTATCAGTACTGTCAAGAAGAGTAGATACCATAGATTTCATTTTGTTCCAAGAATGGTGAATAATACAACAAAGATACTATTATAGAGTTATCTTACTCAAGAGTTATTTTGATCACATAATTGTTTGTCAAAGAAAGGAAAACATGGCTGTCTTATATGGATTTGGAAGCTAATAGGAAGTCTAGTTAGTGGGCGCTTGCAGTATTTGATTTTCAGTTAATCAGTTCAATGTCTATATTTTTCTCCTTGTTGCCAAATGATAATGCTGCTGTATTTACCATAGGTGAGGTGCACGAAAGAGATAACGGCAGCGGAAAGAGAAGAAGGCTGCCGGAAGATGGCAATAGCTTGGAGATCTCAGTTCTTTGTCCTGAATCATTAGATATTCTAGACTTTCCATCTACAATGGATAACCAGTCTTCTTCTAAATCAACAGAATGTGGTTCTTCTGCTTCTGGTTCAGAAAATCCAGAAAATGATGAATTGTCCCGGCCTTCAGGTAAAAAACTTATAGTTGGAGTTAGCTAGCCTATATTCTTGCATACTTTCAGCGATGAATTTTCTTATTGCCAAGAATCTGTATTGCAACTGAGTATCCAAGTTAGTTTACAGTCTCGTACACATGCACTGAGTTACAGCACCTAACCGGAGAGGCCAGGTTACTATATTCATCAGTCCTCCCTCTGATTGCAGGTATTACTAAGAGAAGAAGATTAAAGCTAAAACAGGAGCTTAAAACTCATAACCAGCAAAATTTCAATATGAATCTAAAGACTCAGTATAGAGATGGAATGGAGAATGGAACAGGGGCATACTTGGGTTTTGAGATCAATGAGATCCCTCAATCTGCATTTGTTGGTAATGGCTTGGAATTCTCCTGCAGCTGCTTGGATCCAGTGCATGCGAGCCAGCAAGATGTAAGGGAAACAGCATTGGTGGATGTGAATTTGACCGTTAAAGCAAGCTATCGAGCAGAGAACGTCCCATTTGTTTGTCTAACCAGTAAATTGAATGGTAAAGCAATCTTGGGGTATCCTCTAGAAATCGGAGAATTAGGCGATGGTTCTGAAAGTTTGCTTCCTAGAAAAGAAGGAGGTGCTTGTAAGCTATTCGATGACGATGGGAGTAGGCTCCATAAACTGGTTTGGAAAACTTCTAAAAGAAGTCCTGTATGCTATATCACAAATTCACTTTCTTCTTCCATTTCCAAGAATGAGCAGCCTGGACGAGCCAGTAAAACTGTCGAAGACTCAATTTCCCCAGCTACAGAAAACGGTCTAAAAGAACAATCTCTTATAAAGTTGCTGCAGAATCCCAAGCAACTCATTGAAAGAAAAGCAGCACCGAACAGAACTTGTGTTCCTGTGGAACTCATTTTCAGTAAGATACTAGCAGCAGTCGGTCAGGTACAAGCTTAGGCCAAGAGATATAGTTTTGACATAGTATTTTGATTCTCATAAGAAGTGATAGGATATTTTAATTTGTGGGCTGCCATTACTTGAATGTCCTTCTATCAATCTCTTTTGCTGCCACAAAACCTCAAGCAGATCCAATTTCTTCTCATCTGCAGATTTTGTTTCCTTGTACTGGTTTGTGTGAAGATGTAATGTGAACAATTAATGCGGAAATCATTTCTCCCAAACATGTTTCACATAAATGTATCAATCTGGCAAGTATGTGTTGTACAATCATCCAACTTTGATAACAACAAAATCTCCCCGAGGACTCTGTATATGGCTACCGACTCAGGATGCAATTCATCTGCAACTAGAAAGTCATGAAACACACCCTCCAGCTCTATAGAGCTAGACCCTGGGGTCTTCTTGACACCTTTATCTTTCATCATACTTCTAGCCATTCTTACATCACCCCATTTCCTCTTATTGGCACATAAGCTAGCTAGAAGCATGTAAGTGCCACTATCTTTTGGATCCAAAACTATAAGCTTCTCTGCTGCAAATTTCCCCAACTCTACATTTCCATGCATTCTACAACCATTCAGAAGGGCACCCCAAATAGCTTCATCTGGTTCCATCGGCATTGATCTTATCAACTCACAAGCTTCTTCCAAGTGCCCAACTCTTCCAAGTAAATCGATCATGCATGTGTAATGTTCCAATGCAGGAGCGAATCCAAATAATTCCATGGCCCTGAAATAATCCCAACCTTTCTTGACTAATCCACCATGAGCACAAGCTGACAGGATACCAACAAATGTGATTTCGTCGGGCTTAAAACCCACTTCTCTTATATGCTCAAAGAGAGCAAGGGCCTTACCTGCATGACCGTGTGTCGCGTAAGCCACAATCATGGAATTATAGGAAACCAAATCTTTCTTCGTCATTTCATCAAAGATCTCTCCAGCTACATCAATATTGCCACATTTAGCATACATATCAATAAACACATTGCCTAATGTTACACTAAGTGGAATTCGTTTTTGCTTAACATAGTAATCACGAATCCGTTGGCCTATATCCATACAACCAGACTGAGCACAAGCTGAGAGCACCAAGACCAAAGTACTTTCCATGGGATCCAAACCTTCTCTCTCCATATCATGAAACAGTTCCAAAGCTTCCTTTGGTCTATTATTTTGCGAGTAACCTCCAATCATTGCATTCCAAGAGACCACATTCCTCTCAGGCATCTCATCAAACAGTTTCCGAGCCAATTCAACTTCCCCATTTTTCGCGCACCCGTTAATCATGCTAGTCCATGAGAACATATCCTTCACTTCCATCTTCTCAAAGATCTTGCCAGCCTTCTCTAAACTTCCACATTTTACATACATATCCAACATGGAATTCATCATATTCATACTAAATCCAACTCCCCTCGTCTCTGCAAACTCATGAACCCTCTCAGCAAACCTCAAATCCCCCTTCTGCCCGCAGGCAGAGAAGACTGCCAGCATTGTTACCTCATTAGGCTCAACCCCACTTTCACACATTTCATCAAACAGCCTCAAGGCATCATCAACCATCTTATTTTTCACATACCCATCAATCATACTAGTCCAAGAAACCACATCCCTTATCTCACTCTCAACAAAAACTCTAGTTGCAGAACTTAATTCCCCACTCTCACAATAAAAATGAACCAAACCATTTCTAACAATCACATCCCCTACAAAACCCGCTTTCCAAATCCTACAATATACAGACTCTCCCGCTCTAAAATCTTGCAAACCTCCACAAGCTTTTAGCCCAAAGACGTAGCTTCTCTTGTCCATTTCCGGACATTCTCTAACCATTCTAACAAAATAACAAAAACCCATATCAAAATATCCCTTGTTAACACAGCCCCTGATGATGGTATTCCAAATGTACACATTGCGATCAAGAATCTGCGCGAAGAGGGCATTTGCATGGCGAAAGTCCCCATTCTCATCCAAAGCAATAAAAGATAGGAGTCTGCTGACAGGAAAGAGGTGGAAAACGAGGCCAGTGCGCGTCATTTGAGCCTGGATTTGCTTTGCTTGAGACATGGAATTGCAGGATTCTATGAGAAGAAGAGTTGGGTGCGTGATTTTGAGGTTTGGGTTTGCAGTTGAGTTCCATTTCTTGGAGTTTGAGGAGAGGAACAAGTTCCTGAGGAGGTGAACGGAGAAATAGAGTCTTGAAAAAGAGGAAATCTGTCTCCCCAGAAGGAGAAATGATTTCATGTGCAGAGGAGAGGAATTCAAGAAAATTGTATGTCAATTCGATTCACAAACTCAGAGTTATAGATAATCCGTTCCAGGCCTTGCTTGTATGGGATCATAATTAATCTACAATTGGAGTTCATGTAATTGCCAGCGTATATATGCATGTTTTGTTAACTTTTCAAGAATTTAACAATGAAAATGTCCAACTCCATTCCCATTTGCCAATTATTTCTGCACACTTGTTAGTGAAAGCATGCATGTTGATTTATCCATATTCTCACTAAAAATATATTAATTTTCCTATACATTGGGTTTGGTTTTTCCTTTCTGTTTTTTCCCTTTTAATTAACAACGAATTGCTTTGCTTGTTCCAAGAAATAAGCAACAATTCTTTGTTTGTTAAAGGGAAACTACAATTTTTTATTACAAGTAAACTGTTTGTGTGTTGTTAACAAGTTTGAAATCTAAGACACGAACCCAAGTGAAATTGGCTTGGATCGACTGCAAAGCTCATGATGCAAGAAGCCACTGATCGATACTTAAAACAACTAAATATCTATAAATTCAAAAAATAAGGATGATGAAGCAAAGAAATATGCAAGGATGATACGTGGTTAACCAGCAACTTAAAACTATCCTTCTTCTCAATTTACTCGAGGAAGAAAACAAGGAGATGGAGAGGAAGAGATAACTTTACAGTAATCGGCCAAAAAACAAAAGAACTGTCTTGTATCATTTCAGACTTCTTTCACCTAGATGGGGTTTCGGATGGCTGGCTATTCAACGCAGAACTGGATGGAATGGAAGGTAAGGCGCCGTTATCTTGAGAGGTTGATCCACCCCATTTCGACTCTGCATCTGTTGGCTCGATTACGTGAACTGCACCATCGCTCATGCCAAGTGCAAATTGATTCGGATCTAAAGGATGTGCTGCAATAACAACGGGGAAGGCGTTGCCGTTGCTACAGAAAAAGAAACATCAGATGTCAAATAGTTGATAGAAGAATCAGCACTCAATATTACCATCAAACGAATTGCTTTTTCAAGAATATCATGGGTCTTTTCCAATTCGTGTACCTGGAAATTGACGAAGGTACATAAGCAGAGGGTGCTATCCGACATCGGAGGCTCAAACTATCCGAATCAAAGATTCCAACAGCACCATCACAAAATCCAGTAAAAATCAACAGGCCATCACATGAGTATATAGCACTTGAAATACCAGAGGAAAGTGAATCTCTCGGATACCACTGCAATTAAATTATCACTTAATCATTATGGCAGATGGAAAATATTCCAAATACTTCCTACTTACATGATATATAATATATATTTATTTTACTATGATTTTGCTCTTACAGACCTTTGTCTGGTTTACCTGGCCAACTTCATCTACGTCTGATGGAATGTAAGTTGCGAATGTTTCATGACAGGGAACAATATGGTATGCATGTGGAAGAAAGTAAAAGCAATAGGCAAGACACTCACCGAGCGCAGACATTCAAGTTGAGCATCATAAATTGCAATTTGACTTTCATGAACAACCAGTAAATGTGATTGATTATTATGGAACTGAACTCTAGTTTCTCCAACCAGAGGAGTTGGGTGACCAGGAGGTGCCTGTATTGGCCGTGATTTCTTCTTCTCCCACCCGTCAATGCTCCACATACACAGCTGCAAGCAACATTGAAAGGGAAACATATTGATTTCAAGATAAAGCAACATTAACCATTGAAATATTACCATAATGCAGAAAAAGTGAAATACATATTATGGCCCAGACTTGCCTGTGCATCAGCTGCAGATGACACCAATATGTTCAAACTCTGAGAAAATGCAAGACCTGAGATTCGTTTCTGGTGACCCTTGAGCTTGGTTTTAACCTATTGAATGGACAGGTAGTTCACCAATAATGAGTAGACTGGCGATCAGAAAAGTTGGTAACACATCCAAGTGGACCAACAACATCGCAGACTGCATTACTCGGAGATGAGGCTAAACAGATTATGTAACTAAAATGATGAAAAAAACGCTATGTTATCACTCATCTATCTCATGTATTCCCGGAAATGAGACCAGTTTCTAATACGTAACGAGACAAATAGCTAAGCAGAGCTAATAGCCACACCATTCCAAAATTAAAGCCTAGAATTCATGGCTAAACGAATGCCAGGTACAGAGCACATCCAATTGGATTTAACAGTCATATATATTTAAAATTTTTGGTTGTCAAAACGAAGTTCAATGAAGCTATTTGCAGTATTTTCTATAATTGAAGTCATAAAAGAAGTATTAAGGTATTTTAATAAATTAGTAGTGAAATATCTCTATATTATTCAAATGTATTAAGCTCTTAACTACCATATTAGAACCAAGTTTCTTACACTGTCATGAAGACATATGTATGGTGCTTAATTAGATGGTCCCACAGGTTCTATTTTATAATAGAAGAGCTTTCAATTTCTCAGGATAAGACAAGACTACTTTACCCCATGAGCACAAGTAGAGTTTAATTATAGCCTGTTACGAATTCTCCATCTTCAAGTTTTTATCAGACTTCATAAAATCTCATAATCTCTTAGACATCTTATACAAGATTTTCACTGGAAATATAAGAATAGCCAATACCACATGATCCTTCCATGTAGCGATTGATAAGCAAAAGAGTGACCCAAAGGTATATGAAACAACCCTCTTACTGTTGATGTTAAGAGACTAAACCAAATTCCCCTGTTGATGAGCAACGATGAACGCAATAAGCAGCTAAATTGTTTCCTCTAGTGAAATACCATCTCTGTCTCTATCAAGCAAACAGAAAGTTTACCTCGTCAACCCTGACATTATAAATTTGAATTGTAGAGTCTTCCATTCCAATAGCAATTATATTGTTATCCTGAGGATGAAACGCCAGATAAGTTGCTGCAGGAGGTGGCGGCATGAAAGTTGTCATTACCTGACCAGCATTGATATAAACATTAGTTTCTCAGGAGCATAAATGGAAACAATTTTCAGGGACTTTCAACTGAAGATGTTGACAAACCTTAAAGGTCATCATGTTGAACAAGGAGACCTTTCCCCCTGAAGCAGACATGACATAAGAATCATTTTTAGACAAGGCAATACATGCAACAGAATCTTCGGTTGGTTTGGCATCACTCAAGTCATTAGACATGAGAGCCCCATTATTAGGCTGCCACAACTGTGGCACGCTCGAGGCAGAAGACTGAAAGTACACATAAAATCATTTAGATTAAATTAAGTGGATAATAAGAAATCATGTTCTGAAAGAAGATGAACACTCAGATTCTGACCCTTCCAAGTGGATTGCGTTCATTGCGCTGCCACTTCCACAGCTTATGAACAGCATTGGAGGCCAGTGCCAGCAGAGCTAGGCCAGAGTTTGTGTATAACAACCGTACTACCTGTAGTAATAGTACAGTGGTAATGAAACACAAAGAGGTGGGGAATGACAACACAAAAGTTAAAAGGACCGCAGCATATATTTACAATCACTTGCAGTCTCGGGAAGAATAGACATGAACTAAGGTATTGAATTCTAGCTCAATAACAAAGACAAATACCAGCCACTAAAGAAAAATCTAACAATCTTCTCAATCAATTAAATACTCTTTAGATAAAGGAGGATGAATCACACGTTATATTTCAATAAATTGTCCGGATAGCATACTTTACTAGGTGTCAGAGGGTCAGGTAACTTTAGAGTCTTAAGTTGAGACGAGTCAGATATGTCAGGAAACTTCCAGCTTTTAATTTTGTCAGTGGTATCAAGAATCCTTGGTTTGACATCAGCTACCCTGCTGCTTTCCATGCTAGCCTGTATGTTGTTCCAAAGAAATGAGAGAAGATTCTGGAATGTAACAGAATTTTGATGAACAGAATTCAACAATGTATCAATAAAGAAAACAAAAACAAATGAAACCTGAGAGCATTACCAGAAGAGACATTGGCTGCTGGACTCTATCAGCACGCTCAAGGATGGGGGATGCTGAAGCAGAAACATTACCAATGGGACCTAGCGAACCACCAATAGCAGGCTGTCGAAAAAGTTGAGTAGGAGAAATCAAAACCAAACTGTATAAAACGTATGACGTAGACACCAAAGAGGAAATGAGAAAAATTACTTTGACATTGACAGCTTCAGAAAGACCACGAGACCCATCAAATGCTCTGGTCTCCAACATTCTCAGCATTCGCTGCCCGTCAGCATTTGCCAATATCTTAATTCCATTGTCACTAGTTGTAACAGCCAGCAGAGAACCTTCTTTATTAAATCTTAATCTAGGGCTTGCCTGCAAGAGAAGTGAAAGCAGAGCAACTTTAGGATCTTTTTATTGTGATATTATCAACATAATAAGTACATGAAGCTAATGAGGCTTGCATATAGTAGAGATACTAACAGGCAGGCCACCATCGCCGTCGGTATAAGTAAGCATATTGGTATTATCCATGTCCCAGAATTTTATCTGAAACTCGTCGCCTGCAGCTAAGAAACGGTTCCTTGTTGTGTCAAACTGCACAACACCCAAAGAACGCTTCCGGAAACCAGAATATGTCCTCTTAATGGCTCCTTCACTCTCATTCCACTCAACCAGGTGAGATTCACCTTCTTTGCTCGTTCCACAAGAGAAGAGTCTGAAAGGAATACATAATAAGAAACTAATGAAACCTCAAGTCTTTAAACCTGAAGAGGTGGTCATTTCAACCAAAGGTGATAATTAACCACATAGCTAGCGACAAAATAAAAGTAGATGTTCTATGGGCAAGACTGAAAGTAATAACCTCACAATAGCAGCCGCCCCAGATTTTTCAACTGGCTGACTGCTTATAATCCACTATGTTTTCTCCAACTAAAGTTATATATGATTATCTAGGCTAAGGAAGAAGTCAAGGAAATCCCTTCTTACGTACAACCGAAGGCGAGGCCTAGAGAGGAAGAATTCCACCCTACTGGCTAATGCATTGGCCCCACCTTGTGATGATTTAAGCAAAATAGCATATCAATCCCTCTTTAGAGTTTAGAAGTTCTAATCCTAAATCCACAAAAGTCGATGCGCCACAAGGCCCAAAACTAGAGAATCTTCAATATAAAAGACAATTTGTTTTCTCAACCAAAGGACAGTTAACTGCAACCTTTGTTCAACGAGGCTGTTGCTGGATGAATAAGACATTATGTATATTTTTATAGAACTAAAGAACATGCTTTCTTCCAAGGGTTGCTCCCTGTAATTTACATGATCCCATTAATCACTCCCTAGCACATTTACACGGTTTGAGTTTCTCAATTTTCTGCTTTTAAGATGGATAGTTTTCTTAACATTACCAGTTTCCTCCATCTCACCACCCTTCCTGTTGATTGGTTTCTCCTAGAGGTTTGGTCTCTTGATGTTAAGAAAAGATTACCGCAAGTATCATTAAATTAGCTATTTATCTTTCAACAATCAATGCTTGCTAGTTGGTTAACTTGAACAACTGTCCCTACTGAAATTTAGTGAGTCCCACTTTATATGGGAGACAAATTACCTGATGCCTACATAGGAGATCGGAAAGAGATAAACAACTGAAATTTTGTTGTCCACCTCAGCATGAATGACTATAGTATTTCAGCAAGTGAATAGTACATTAGGTACATTTAATGACTGCATTGTATAGATAATACACTCAAATCTTCAAAGCATTTATAGGTTTATAATTCAAAAAACTATTATTCACAATCACTATGTTTTCACATAGTGGTTCATAAATATAAATATTTCTAGAATCCAACGTTGAATACCATTTATCCCTTGAAGTATCAAAGTATATCATAACCCAATATTACACAAAAAAAACACATTTTCACGGAAAAGATTAACCAGCACAAGATTCTGAAAGCACCTGGTTCCATCAGCGCTGTATGCCATTGTAGTGCACCAAAGTCCAGGGGCATCATAATCTACTCTTGATCCCAAGGAATCATAAAGCCATGCTTTTATTTTCCCATCAATTGCAGTAGAGAAAATAAACTGCATACAAACTAGAATCAGATACGCTTTTCTCATTTTTATATATCAACTGACGCTTATGCGTCATTCATAATTCAATAAAGCACTCAGTAAGGAGGAAGATTGGTATCAATTTAATAAATTACCTGAATATTCTCTTTATAGTGGGGACATACAGAATACACAGGAGCTTCATGACCTTCAAAAGTATACTGCCTGCGCCCAGCCACAGCATCCCATACCTGTGACAGAACAGTCCATGTAGAAACCCAAAGTACCTCATTGGAAGAATTCACTAAGTCCAAAGGCTGATACCTTAATTGTCTTGTCGTCCCCGCATGTGACTATGCAGAGCTGCTTATTAGGATGAGCGAAGGCAATATCATTCACGCCACCAATATGAGCATCAATCTACAATCAGGGAAAATTCATCAGTACTTGAAAATTTCATATGATCCTCATTCAGAAAGAGAGAGAAAGAGTGAGAGATTTGACAAGATCCTCACTTCTAAGTGTTGTCTTAATTCTCCAGCTGGGCTGTATGTATATATCTGAACAATGTGCTTGGAAAAAGCAACCCCTTCAAAATTAAAGCATATCAATGGCAGTAATCAAACAAGATTGATTCAGAAGTATGATAACATGACAATTTTACTTACCAAGTATAGATCCATCTGGGCCCCATACGCATCTATTAACAGATATGGTGGCATCTTTAACCAAAGTTGTCTGAACAACAGTGAAGTGAACGTTTTTAATCGAAACTATAAAATCAATAAGAAATCAAGACTAACTATAGATAAACAAAATCGATAAGAAAGTTGAAACATAATAGACCAGATTCCATGCACAAAAGCAACCAAAACATCAAGTACTCACTTGAAACGGCATGGAACAAGCTGATATGTCCCAGACCTTGAAGGTTTTGAGCGCTAGCCTTTCTCGTGAACCAACTTCCCATATGCTGATATCCCCAACATTTGTTCCAACTGCGACATAGATAACAGCCAGTCATATACTCTGCGATCAACAGATTCAAGCTGTTGTATAAACGAGTCTCACTTCTAGGATTTATTTTTCAGCGATAAATAACAGTATCACAGACTAAGAGTTGTCTGAACTAGACGAAAAATGACTTCAAGCCGGAAGTGGAAAGGAAAATGGAAGAGGGTTAATTGAGGATCAACCTAGAAGAACAGTCTGTTGTTGTGGATGGAAGTCCATGCTCATAACATTAGATCCTTGACTAAGGTTCCGTACAACAGTTTTGGGAAGGTCATCTGGTGAATAGATGTTAGCCTGATGAGTAGAACCAGAAAATGACACCTACAGAATATTGGAAGTGTGTTACAAATATTGGGGTATTAAAAAACCACACGATGATTGGGAAACAAAAAATTTAATCTAACAGAAACAGATTAATGGTCCAAAGCTATATGTGCCAAACCTCATCAGGCTGTCCAGTACGAAGACGCTTCATCAAATGCTCTGAATCAGCAGTCTGATAATCCATTCCAGGACCACCTGGCGGAGTCCTCGGATGTTTCAAAAATGCAGCTGAGAAGCACAAGGGGTAACATATTTCAATAAATTGCTCAATTTCATATAATGGAGCCATTGCAAATAAGCTGACCCTGAGCTTTACACAACATACCGGAACTTGGTGCCTGGACAAGGCCAGGAGGAGGAGGAGCAACAGCAGCATGAGGTATAGAAGGGTTAGCAGTTGACATCCAACCTGCAATAGCACTTGGAGGAGGAGAAACAACTGGCTGGAAAGGCTGCACAAAAGAAGTTAGGGGCCTTGAGATGCCAAAAAAGTGTATCATATTTTGCAGCCAAAAGCAGCCATTCTACTTACACCATGGCCTCCAAGAGGAGGAAAAACACCGGGTTTAGGAACAGGTCCAGCAAGAGGGGTATTAGTAGGAGGAGGTGCACGTGTGCCATTACTCGACGCACAAGTATGATCAGTAAAGAGTGTTTTGATATCTGGGTTCGGTCGTGGATTCTTGCAAAGCTGATGCTGCCAGTTAAGACTGCAAAACACATCAAACACAACATGACATGCAAACATCACAAACACATTAACGGTTACAGACGTTCTAGAATGGTAAGACAGAAATGAAACCTAATATCAACAAGTTACAAGAACACTCAACACCATCAAAGAATATACCTTTGGTTGATGAGTGTTCTCAATCTGGAAGCCTTAAAAGCAGGAAACGTGAGCTTGTCACGAAACAATGGATTCGCCTCTATAAGCTTTTTAAGTTCAACGAGCATAATGTTACGCGCTGACTTTGTGTCCCCATATTTGGAGAGCTGCTCATTCTGCCTATAAACATTTACTATAAGATTAATAAACGAAAAGAGGTTGAGATCTAGATTATAAGTACTATACTGAAATGTTACCTAAAATTGTCAAGAGTCAATAGCTGGGTGATCTCTTTAAAAAGATCTTCATTAAAAGACGCAAACACCTTAAGATCTTTAACAAGAATATCAACAGCTTTAGCTCGATCTTGTCTGGAAAACATTAGACAGTTGACAAGAAGTATCATTAGCCATGCACAAATATCAAAATTATTACCATGATGACATTTTGAAATAAAGCATACCTGTCAAGAGCTTCGAGATATTTCTGCTTTCTAATCTCAAAGAAAATTTTCATAGAATAGCGGTTGTCTTCAACCTTTGTGAATCCACTTAAATAACGCTCGACTTCCTCCCATTCACCTGCTTGGACTTGATCCTCAAAGTACTTCATATTGAAGAAAAAGCCAGATTCTTGCTCCAACCTAAATTCATTATGCGTACAACTCCAACATCAATTAAGACCAACAAAAGCCAACTAACTTCCCTTAGGCCTTAACAAAACCATTAAGTAAAAGAATACCAACTGTCCAAGCAACAGTTGTTTTCAAATTTTCTCTCTGTGAGAAAGTAGTAATTCATGCTTTGGAAAGTGAAATAAATCAGATATGTTAGCCAGGCAAATCAATTACACCACCCAAATGTAGCACACATTTATACTTCATTTTAGAAATTTACCCGCCCACCCCAAAAACAAATGCAGATTACATTTTGAAGCTTATTTTGACAAACATTCTATTTATATCTAAATCTGACAAAATGCAAACTAAAAGACAATACCTTTGTTCCCAGCACTTTAAGCATACTATACGCAGGCATATAATCAGTCATGAGTTACCAAGAAACTAAAAGATGCAGAGCTAAAGCATAAACCAACTTACTTATGTACAGTCTCCTTGAACTTCTCCTCATCCAAGAACTGCAGTATTAAGAAAACCAGTTCTCTACTCAAAGACGACATAGTGACGCCTCCCGGTATCCCCAACCACTCCAGTGCAAATCGCCACTAGTAACCGAATCAAATTAAAGGAAAAAAGAGACCTAAAGCACTTCTTCAATACTACCAACTTTCAGACAAAGAACACCCAAATTTCCTCAAAATGAAACAGAACATTCTATATATACCGTGGAAAACATTTTCCCCAAATTACAATATTCAATTCTCCATCACCATCAAACACAATAACAAATCTAAGGGCAAAGGAAAATCCTAACACTAAAACCTAAAGCAATATCGCGTCTATAAAAATTCCCCCAACATTCAACTTCAGGAACCAATTTAAACCCCTCTCGATTTAAACCAAAATACCCTTTCCAAATGCCAAATAATCCCCAAAAAATAGACAAAACCCTTCAAACCATAGAATCAAGACTTCAACCTCCAACCAAAACAAGCCTTCGAAATTCCAACCTCAAAATTCTAGCACCATCCCCCCACACGCCCGCCTCTCTTCTTCCCTTCACGCCGTCTCCAATAATCAAAACCCGCAACAACAAGAGCAAAATTTCACTGCATCTAGATCTGAGAGCAACATCTCCTGGTGAACCAAAACAACGGGCTCACCTGTAATGGCCCAGAATTTTAACAATGCACTGAGTTAGGGTTTTTTTTTTTTTTTAATTTTGTGGGAAGGAAGAACCTCCTTTTCTGGGTTCACTCTCTTTCCTTTTTCTCTCGCTCTGTAACACTTGCACCAGCCCCCACTTTCCTACTCTGTACTTTTCCCTCTTTCTCTCTCTACCCTAGTTACTCTCTCACTTGTGTTTCTCTCTCTAAAACTGTAACCGCTTAAATAATTATTAATATTACCTAATATATATTTACACATATGGTAAAAAGGATAATTACGCGGCCCTCCCCTGATATTGGGTATAATAAAATATAAATTCTTTGTAGTTTAAAAATTTTAGATTGAGTATTCTTGATATTTGCTTTCGATAATAAATAGTTACATTTGTTAGTCAAAATTGATATTTATTTTCTTGACTTATTATATGTCAAATAAATTTTTTTATGTTCAAACTACCTTTATACATCTTGACAAGTTAATGCATATGATGATGTATATTTTTACCCTGCAATAAATTAATCCGAGCTAAATATTAATTTTCATTTAGTTTTTGCACAAATACCATCAAAATCGGTGAATTTTGACTATTAGGGGGATTTATTTATTATACGAAAATAAATTTCATGGGTACTAGATGTAATTTCTCCCAAATGAGGACGGTGTAATTATCCCTATGGACACCTTTACTTCTTGGGTATGGATTAAGTGTGGATTGACTAAAATGTGATTAAAAGTGTGATAAGAGCAAGTGAGATTGTTTAGTATTTTGTTTACTTGAATATTGAGAAGTATGATTAAATCATTATTCATCTTGACTTTTTTGTATGTGAATAATATTTTGCATGTATTGTCACATCACTAAAAATTTTCTGCATGTGTTGTCACATCATGACCAATTTTTTGGATGTAATAAAATCAAAACCGAATGGCAAAGTGGGTATAAAAAGAAAAAGGATGAGGACATAAAGGGAAATGGAAAATTAATCAAAAGAAGTGGGTCATTGTGATAAAATAATTTGAAGGTGGAGAAGTGGATTTTAATCCTACAATTATCACCCTACCATACGGGCCTCATTCACTAATCACGGGTTGGGTTAAAAAAACGTAAACATATTACTAGAAAGCATTAGTCATGATATCATGGCTAATCCTTGCAAATAAATGAGGCCTATAGAAAAATATCACTTTATCTCCAAGTCTACTATATAGCACATTGCCCCTCAAAAAAAATCAAAATGCATTTTAACCCCTCCATTTATATATTATCATAGTATTGTACTCTCAGCCCTATTCAACCAAAAATTCTTAATACTGTGATCGATTTGGAATAACAAATCATTTTGATATGTTTAGATAAATTTAAATTTAAAGAGTTTTTAATTCTTAAATATTTCACATTGACCTATATTTTATAACATAATGATAGATTTTAAATTATTTTTGATGGAGATAGAATGCACTTTTATCAACATACCCTTAAATGTATGAAAATTTACCAAAATGCCATTGAAAGCGGTTATAGTTAGTGGTCAGTGGGGTGAAGCTAAATTACCAAGGCGCCCCTAAAGATTAGATGATAGCCGTTAGATTAGAGGCGGTTGGAGGGTAAAATAGTATTTATACCCTTCCTCATTTGCTATAAATAGGCCATCAAATTCAATGTAAAATGACTTGATTCTTATTTTGAGAAATGAATTCTTGAGAAGAACTCTCAAGTTCTTGACTCGCGACGTCGTTTGTGCAATTGTGTTTTGATCACACGCTTCCCGATTTTCACCCCATCAGCTTGGCGCCGTCTGTGGGAACCCGATCAGAGCATTGCGGATGAGCACCTGATCAAGAGTCAGGAACAGGAAGGCGAGGCGAGAAGAACTCGAAAGATGATGAGAGAGTCACGAGCCAGATCACGTCCCGAGGAATCAGCCGAGGCTCCACCTCCACCCCCAATCATTCAGATGACTCCAGAAGCACTTCGCCAATTGGTGGAGGATGCGTCTGTCGAAGCAGCACAAAAGGCGGTGGCCCAGTTCATAGCAGGTCACGCGTTTCCTTTGGCCCCCGAGAGTCATGAGCAGAGGCCCGGGGACGCCCACGAAGGTTTGAACTGCGATGAGGAAGTCGACAACAGGGCCACGCAGCCGGAGGACAGCTATTACCCTTCTCTTCCTTGAAGAGGTGTAGGCGAAGATGACCACTTCCCACCTCCTCCCCAAGGAGGACGACAAGAAGACAATTGTTTCCCCCATCCGCAGGTGCCATCAGTGCAGGAAGCAGTGCATCGGGAAATGGACGGCCTTACGCCCCCTCCACCTAGGTTCTCGAATCCCTTGAGGCCCCCTGGATACCCAGCGCGACCCGTGGTAGTAGCGCCCCCGCGTCGGAGTCCATTCGCCCCTCACATTTTAGCGGAAGCTATTCATCCGGGGATCAAGATCCCAAACCTCAACGAGTTCGACGGAGTGGGAGATCCCCAAGACCACTTGGACTGTTTCCTGGCCAGAGCTGATTTGTTAGACATTAGCAACGCGGCTTATTGCAAGATGTTTCAGACTACCCTCTCGAGAAAGGCGATGGTGTGGTTTAACCAGCTACCCTCGGGAACTATCGAGTCATTCGAGCAGCTTTCTCAGTGCTTCTTGCACCGCTTCGCAATTAATAAGCGATGTCCCATAACTGCCTCGTACTTGTTCACAATAATCCAGCAAGAGAATGAGAGCCTGAGGGAGTACGCACGGCGCTTCTCGGAGGTTGTTTTGGAAGTCCCCCACGTAAACCCATAACTTTTGGCAAGCATCATGCAGCAGAATCTAAGGAGAGGTAGATTTAAGGAGTCGATTGCTGGAAAGCCCCCCTCCTCACAAGAGGAGTTATTGCTAAGAGCCGAGAAGTATATAAGAATCGAGGAGTTAGCAGTTTCACGACCAACAAATCCATTGAAACGAAAGGCTGTTGAGGAGGAGAAAGGGATTCCCCTTGGGACAGAAGGAAGTAAGCGTGAACGCAGACATGTGCTTCCGGGGGATTTGGCTCAATACACCCCTCGGACCTCGCGGACTCAAACGCTCGTATGCAGCCAAGTGACAAGGATTGGGATCGAGACCAGAGCTCGGAGGAATGCCACCACTTGAAGGATGAGGTCGAGGAGTTGATTCGAAGAGGTGGCTTACAAGAATTCGTGGGACAAAGGAAATAAGAGCTCCAGGAAACCGCCTTTGGAGGTAGGCACGTGGGAGAAAAGCAGGAAGCAAAACGAGCTAGCAAGGACAACCTCCCAACTGCTGGAGTTAGGAGGATTACTTCGGGAGGCCTAAGAGGAAGAGACATGAAGCAAGTTGAGAGATTCGCTCAGAGAGCAAGGCAAGCTAAAGGAGTTGCGGTGAGAGCAATAGGACACGATGCCAACCGTATCTTCTTTGGCGAGAAGGCAGCAGTGTTGCCAGCGGATCCAAGAAAGAGCCAGAGTGTGATGCACTGTGCAAGGGGAGAGAGCTGACTTGCGCCATGGGAGCGACATATGCAGGGGGAGAAAGCAGGAGTGACATATGCGAGGGTGGATAGCGACTTCCAACTTGTGCTCAAGCAGTTGAATGGAGGCCACGAAGTTGGGGGAACAGATGACCAAGTACTTAGCAAACATCCAAGCATTAAGAAGGAAGCTCGATGAGTTCACCCTAGAACAAATCCCGCGGTCATACAAAGAAGAATCAGACTGACTCGCTAAGTTGGGCCAGCCTATTGGCTCCTTCGAAGAGCGGGAGAATAACCCTACTAAGTCAAGAACAACCCGAAGTGGATGTTGCATGGCAAGAAGTCCTGGCGATGAAGAGTGCTTTACCGAGTTGGAAAGAAGGTTCGGAGGAAGACTAAAAATTTGGAATTTTGCCTCAAGACCCCAAGGAAGCGAGGGCAATACGAACAAGATCAGCTAAGTTCACGCTAATCGAAGGTGAGTTGTACAAGAGAGATTATTCACAATCACATCTTAAATATGTCAAGACGGGGGCAAAGCAGAGTATGTTCTACGAGAGATCCAGGAGGGAAGATGCGATAATCAGTCCGGAGGCAGAGTATTAGAGTGCAAAGGCCCCGCGACAAGGACACCTCTGACCCACAAGGCGTAAGGATGCTTGAACCTTAGTGAAGGAATCCGAGAGTGCCAAGAGCATGCCATCGTCACTCACGTCCCAGTGGAAAATATGAGACCATCACGACACCCTATTCTGACAGGCAGGCAGAAGTAACCGACAGGGTAGTCTTCCAAAATCTGAGGACAAGACTAGAGACGTCTAAAGGAAATTGGGTGGAAGGACACCCGGGACTCCTAAGGGAGTATCGAGCAACCCCGCGATGAGGCACGGGAGAGCACCCATTCAATCTAGTCAATGAGACAGAGAACATGACCAAAGTGGACGCCAAATGGGCACGACTGTATCAAGTTGGAGAAAATGAACGAGAAGAAAATGTCCACGTACGTGGAGTGTTGCTAAGAGATATTTGTATTCAATGTTTTGTATCCCATTCCGAATACTTTATAACCTAGAAAAACGGTAATAAAATGTACACCTTTTTTGTCTATTTGTTGTAGATTCGTTACTTGCATTTTATTTAGTAAGAGGGGGGAATGACCCCTCACGTTTTAACACTTTATTTAGCAAAAGAGGGGGATGGCCCCTCACATTGAAAAATCGGAGGGGGATGGCCCCTCACATTGAAAAGAGGGGGATTGCCCCTCATATTAATATTTTATCTAAAAGAGGGGGATTGTCCCTCACATTGGCACTTTATTTAGAAGGGATTGCCCCTCACGTTAATGTTTCACCTAAAAGAGGGGGATGGCCCCTCACCTTAACATCTTGTTTATAAGAGGGAGACTGCCCCTCGCAGTATATTTCATCTAAAAGAGGGGAATGGCCCCTCACGTTAATATTTTACCTAAAAGAGGGGGATGATCCCTCACTTTAATATCTTGTTTGAAAGAGGGGGATTGCCCCTCACGCTAACATTTTATCCAAAAAGAGGGGGATTGCCCTTCACCTTGATATTTAGTTCAACACTTTGCTTATAAGATATATAGTTTAATATTTTGCTTATAAGAGGGGGATTGCCCCTTACGTTTGAAATTTGGTTCGAGAAGAAATAACTTAATATAATGAACAATGGAGGAACCAAGTTTGAAAACATATAGAAATGAACCCTTAAGAAGTTCCCCAAAAATGACAAAGACTTCCCACAAAGACCCAAAAGTGTTCCAACCGAGGGAACTTCTACAGAGCTTCAAAAAAGCCCAACGGGATGCGCCGCGGCGCAACTTGATGCAACGTGATATATGGTGCAACACAAAGTCAACATAACGCGTCGCAACAGGAGGTGATACAAATGTGACGCAATGCCACGCAATCACAAATAGCCATCAAAATGGCAAGGTCCCCCTCGCCTCCATGGCGATATACGAGGTTGCAGAAGATGAGGGAGCGAATAACCACATCTCCCTTCCTTGACGAAAGGCGAGAACGGACCCGCGAATCGTGCTTGCCAACACAACTAAGCCTCTAGAAAAATGTTTACAACTGTGGAGAGGAAGGGTTAGAAGAATGAGTCCTTAACAATTCTCCCAATGGTGAACAAAATATCGAAAAGTCACAAGAGAGGAAGTGGCACCAAGATCCCGCAACGCCGGAAGAAACTCTTCGAAGTACGCGAAAGAATTAGGAGCGAAGTGGCTAATGCGCGACATCGAGGTCTTGAGTGGGGGGCTTACGCTACCGGAGGAAATCGAGGAGTTTCCAACTTTTCCTAGCTTTAATCTTTGAAAAAATCCAACGAATCAGATGAATGCTCGGGTAAAGACTGTTTGTCAGAACTTCCAAATTTTCCTGACACATTTGGAAGTTGGGGGGCTACTGATGGAGATAGAATGCACTTTTACCAACATACCCTCGAATGTATGAAGATTTACCAAAATGCCATTGGAAGCGGTTATAGTTAGTGGTTAGTGGGGTGAAGCTAAATTACCAAGGCACCCCTAAAGATTAGATGATAGCCGTTAGATTAGAGGCGGTTGGAGCGTAAAATAGTCTTTATACCCTTCCTCATTTGCTATAAATAGGCCATCAAATTCAATGTAAAATGACTTGATTCTTATTTTGAGAAATGAATTCTTGAGAAGAACTCTCAAATTCTTGACTCGCGACATCGTTTATACAATTATGCTTTGATCACACACTTCCCAATTTTCACCCCATCAATTTTAATATAAAATCTTTGAAATTCTTTTTTTCGATATTTTGCTCGTGTCTCAAAACATTGTATCCAAATGTAGAGCATAAGAGTTTTTCGCCAGTTGATGTATTCCGTCGTATCTCCCCACTTATAGGTTTCTTGATATTTTTATGTTATTGAATGGTAAATAATGGTAGAAATTGTATTAAATATAAGTGGATTGGTGTTAGGTAGAATCATCAGATAACATATTATTTTTTATTTATATGACCTATTCATTTTGTCTAGTATATAGAAATATGGGTTGTGATTATTTGGTGATATTTATATTGTATGTATTACTATTTGTATCAATAAATAAATATACATATGGTATAAATCATTTCTTATTTACTCTTTGTATGACATGATTTATGATGTCAATTGAAATACCAATTTTAGTTGTTAGGTCCAGATAAATTTTTTGAATTCCACCTCTGATCTTCAATCGATTTCTATTATACTATTGAGGTTGAGTAATACAGATATTTTTAATGTTTTGGGATAATTGCACTTTGTACCCCGATCTTTTATTTTTATATTCGACATCCCAATATTTGGTTTTTGAACCACCGCACATATTTATTCATTTCAGGCACATTAAAAGATAATATTTCGAGAATGTGAACACACGTGCGTGAAATTAGATTTATGGTCGAGTTTTAGTAATTTTCCCCTATAGAGTGCAGGTCGGAAACTATAAACAATTCCCCTGGTAACTAGGCATTTGGGCCTTAGGTTCTTCACACCTCTCATAGTGAAACGGGCGTTAAAAAGCTCGGCCATAAGTTCAATTTTCACATTTGTGTGTTTACATTTTTTTAGTACTCCCTTTTAATGCGCTTGAAGGGAATAATATACACAATGCTACAAAGAACAACGATCAGGTGTCGAGTGTAGAAAAAATGTTGGGGGGAAGTGCAACGAGCCCGATACGTTGGCAGAGTGTATGTGTTTAACTATTTTAATTTCAATAATTCATACATGCCACGAAAAGTAGATAGTGACATGAGTTTAAAACGAACTTGTTGTGTGAAGATCGTTTGAAATTTTAGATAGTTTATAGGCCATATACATTCTAGGGATCCTGCAAACACAACACTAAGTAGGCCGCAGTTATAGTTCTTCATGTTCAAGTCAGTAATATTGGCTCAAGGATAAAATTAGTGCAATAAATGCGTGACGAGTCCATTTGGACCAGTCACATCAATATAACGTGAACTATTATAATTTGTTGATTTAGAATGTACGATACGCCAAAAATATAAGATGATATGTTCAAGTACGATCGACTCTATTTGACCATGCAAAAAAGACGTGGGCCCATAAACACTTAAGGTCATTATTACCATTTTTTAAGGACGTTTTCGTCTAAAACTCAACATTAAATAATAAATAAATCTCCAATACAGTCAGATTCAGGTAAACAGAGTCCATATAGTCTCTAAACTTTAGAGTCTAGAAATAAAAGTTTTAACTTGAAAATCCAACTTAACGGCAAAGTGCTATAATTGGTGAAAGTTTAGGGGTAAGGTGCTTTTAATTTTTAAGTTACTTTTGAGGTAATATTTATACTATTATAAAAAGAAAAGGCCATTCACATTCGTAAATAGCGATAAATGACACCACTGTACCATTTTTTCGTTAAGTAAAATATGCCCTCAAATTGATAAGATAACTAACTAATTTAACTTTCAATTTTTTTTACATTAATTAATGAATTAGTTTTCTTTCTTTCTTTTTTATTTTTAATGTGATGTGTTGGTTTATATTTTGCTCTTATTTATAATAATATTTATACTATTATTATATAAAATAAATTCATTTTTACTCACAAGCGGTTAATGACACCGCCGCACCACTTTTTTGTAATACAAAAAATAACCCTCAACTGATATGATAATTCAACTTTCCAAATTTTATATTAATTGATAAATTAATTTTTTTTCTTTCTTTTCTTCTCTTTTTTTTTTAAATGTGATGTATTACGTTATATATTTTACTATTATTTATAATATATTTTAAAACATAAAAAAATATTTATTATATGCACACAAAAAACGACGTGCCACGACGAATAGTATTTCAAAACGCGAACAAATATTTATTATATGCACGCACGGGTGACATGCCACATCGGTTTAGTGTTGTATAATAAAACTTTAGGGTGAAATGTAATTTACATGTGTACACTATAGGCATGTGAATTTATTTTTTTTCATATGTAATAATTCAGAGACTCACATCAAAAAATGGATAAGATGTGAGTTTTAATTGGTTTCGGGTTAATTCATGTTAGGAAGATTGGTGTGACTTTTAACTTTTTTTTTTCTTCATTCATTTATTCATGACTATGACAATGATAAGTCGAATGAAAGAAATATATTTATTTAAATTAGGTGTGATTTGACAACTTCAATCATGCAATATAATTAAGTTTGTGAGCAATAATTATAATAATAAAATAATAATAGTTAAAAATACTTTGATTTCCTATGTTGTCGTGTATTTTTTATTGTCAACTAAGAAAATGATACCTAATAGTTAGGAAATAATTGAGCTCGGTGAATTTTCTGTACGTGTTTTAACTTTGATATTTTGATAATAGATAATATAATAAATTATATATAAAAATATAAATATTAATTTTAAAGAATTAGTGTGAAAAGTAAAAAAAAAAAATCACAAAAATTGGGATTAGACCATGAAATGCGTTAGTTATTTTAATGAAAAAAATAAAATCAAAACCATACAATCACGTTTATTTTTCGTGTGCTGAAAATAATTTAATTCATTTTCCAGAAGTTACTATTAAATAATTCAAAAGTTTAAATGTTATAATGACAAAATAACTTACCTAAAACTAATAAGAAAATTAATAACCTGAGGCGCTATGTCCGCATAATTATTTAATTTAGGGTTAATTACACTGACTTCCCCTACTACATGGGAATATACAAATTTCTCCCTCTTAGTATGAAATTTACTCAAACTTCCATTTCAAATATACTCATTTTACAAATTGTCCATTCCGTTTGTCAACTTAACGGATTTCGTTATGTCATAAAAAAAAATGGTCTAAACTTCCTAGAATACCCTCGACCTGATGAATTACTCTATTTTCTATGACTTAAATACTCTTAAGGGATAATTTATTATTTTTAAAGTTAATAAGTGTGTATACTCGTAGCTTTTAGTAAATTATTTTATAACATCTTTCTAATCAAATATTGTGTACGTGTAAGTTGTGACATTAATTTTTACTCCTAACAATCATCAAAGCTTGCAAATTTTCTTAAATTTATATTATTTTATAGCAAATAATAAAATAGAGTTTATATTACTCAAATGTTAAAAATATTGAGGCAAATTTTATTATTTTAGCCAATTTTACTATGTTGAATTAAAATTAAACAAGTCCGTTGTAGTGTATTTTAATTTTTAAAGTTTTATACGTTATAATTCCTAGAAAAATGAAGACATACGTATATTTTTAAATTATTTGAAAAAAAACTTTTTTCCTTCTTTTCATTTCAAATAAAGAAAATAAAAAAGTACTTCTATTATTAATTTTATTGAATTATTTTCAGTTTTATAAATGAAGGCAAAATAATCATTTAAGCACCTATTATTAAATTTGACTAACACCTATTAGTTAGAGGGGGCAATTTGTAATTTTCATAGTAAGAGGGGAGAATTTGTATATTCCCAAAATAGCAGGGGATGTGAGTGTAATTAACCCTTTAATTTAAGATATGTGTACATTTTTTTATTAGTTAGGACTTTTATAAATAAAAAATGCCTAAATCGTGTATAGAAAATAATACATAACATAAATATTAGGGTTAAATACAATTTGCCCCCCTAACTATTCTTGATGTAATATTTACCCCCCTAAACTAACAAATGTAACACTTTTCCCCTAAAACTAAATATTTGCAAATATTCCTTATATTGCATATGTATATTTTTAATTCAAAAGACCTTTTTTTAGCACTTTTGAATTTAAAGTTTAATATTGGAAAATATATTTTAATTATAATAAAGTAAAATAAAATTAATAAGTTAAAGGCTCACATTTTTTATTATATTTTACCGACTCAAATTTAAGTAATGAATGAGTACAATAAATACACAAAAAACTTTCATGTAAAAGATTTTATTAATTTGGTAATAAAATTAAGTTATTAATTATTTAAGTTTTTAGATAAAAATGAGTAATTACATATCCATTTTTTTTCTTTAAAAAATATGATAAAATTAAATTTATTCATTTTTCTCCTAAAAGTGTTTAACTTTTGGTTAAGCATATATATATATATATATTGTCAATTTTTCAAAAGTATACATGAGTTGTTGGGATATTATATTAACTTATTAATCCATTTTTAATTTAATTGGGATATTATATTAACTTATTAATCCATTTTAAATTTAAATTCTTTATTTATTAAAAAAAGATTAGTTAAAAAATTTGGTGATGATTTAATGTGCAAAATACTATATTATACTGTAAATAATATAATTATTCAAGACATAAAAGGCAATTTTGTCCAACTATGGGGGTAAGTGTTACATTTATTAGTTTAGGAGGGTAAATGTTACATCACGAATAATTCATGAGAGCAAACTGTATTTAACCCTAAATATTAAACAGAAAATGTAGCAAACTTAAAGAAAAAAAATCATAAAAAAAGAGAAAAAATCAAGAGAAAGAAAAAATATTTCATTGATGGAAAATAACAAATTATCATTTTCAATTATTATATAAGAAGTCGTATCTATCTTTACTCTTTTATTAAAGGAGATTGGACTTTTGGTGTCTCATATTTTTTTGATTTGCATAACTACTTTTCAATATTTTTTTAAAAGTCATTTCATGTAATTTTTCCTCTTTCTAAGATATTATATCATTATCTTATTTGTGTATATTTTATTGAATAATAAAATTTATATAATCAAATTATTTTGAATAATTTAAATTTTTTTGCATAAATTACACTTTTGGTCCTTATGCTTAAGGCTAAAATTGATTTTCATCCCTAAACATTTTGAGGTATGATATTAGTCCATATTCTTTTTCAAAATGTTATGATTTTGGTCCAATCGTTAAAATTGGAGTTAACGAAATAAAAGAGCACGATCGTGTTCCGAAGCTTACAACAGTGTTATTTGGATTTGGAGGAATGACGATGGAGTGAAGAGAGGGGGACGACGACGAAAAGAAATGAGACGAAAGATCTCACCGACGGTGATAAGTGAGGGTGGAAAATAATCAGCGTGAATTGAGTTTTCAAATAATGGTGATGGCCCAGTGAAAAGATGGTGAACGGTGACGAAAAATGGAGAGAAGAGACGGGATCGTGAGCAAAGCTTTCGGGACAAGACAAAGCCGATAAGTTGTCGATAGTGGACCGATTGGTGATGGGTTGGGGTGCCAAATGACCGCCATTGGATAGACTCTCAAATGTTGACAGTGGGCCAACGGGATATGGTCGGCCGCCGAGGGATTTGAAAAAGATAACCAAATTGCGCTGATCACAACCATATTCTCCAAATTCTGTTAATAACGATTGTACCAAAATTATAATATTTTAAAAAAAATATAATGTGTTTTAAAATATTTAGGAACCGAAATCGATTTTGACTTAGAGACAAAAAAAAATATAGTTTACCCTAAAAACCACAAATTACTAATACGAATTAAAATGATAAATTCGTTGATCCAAACAAATAAATCGTGTTTTTGCTTTTATTTTATTTTTCGCGGCCAACTATAGAAATGGTGGGTCGCCCGCTCCAAAATCCCAATTGGTGAGCCCCAAAACCTCAGAAGACACAGACTGAGACAGATGATGCAGCGATGGTGCTCGAGGCTCCGCCGGCTGACAGCGCTTCATTCCATGCCTAAACCCCAACCCCACCACCACCACCACCTCCACCGCTCTTTCGTTAGCAATCGTCTCTTCCACAGTTCTCCCAATTTACTCTCCAAACCCCACATTATAAGCCACTCCGTAATTTCCCCCAGCTTTAAGCCCCTCCTCGATGTTCATCCCTTTCCCCAAATGTGCAACTCTCCACTCTATGTAAGTAACGATTTTACTCCTCACTATGATAGTCTTGGTAGTTTTAATTTGTATTTTTCGTACTGGGAACTGGCTGATTTTTATTCATGCTGATTTTTTTTTTGTTAATTTTTTCTTTAGATTTTTTTATTGGTAAGTTAGTATCTGCTGTTGTGTGTTACACCTGTGCTGTAATGATTGTATTGCAGGAGGGAAATGGAAGAATTGTTGGTAGGAAGTTTTTGGAGTTTTAATCTTAATTAAATACATGGAATGCTTGGTTTTGCATCCACTATTAATGAGGATAGGTTCATACCCTAGCTGTAGAGGTTGTCCCATGGCTTTTCATGCTTTTGATCAATTGTCCAGCTACCCCTTCATTCCAGTTTAGTTTCTTGGTTAAAACTATCTAGTATAATCTTGGCTTTTGCTCCACATTTTGCCAAATGAGAAATTATAGTTCATTCATTGATGCGGTATACTATTACATTTCTTGTTTTCATCTTATTATTGTGTTGGTTGTATTACTTTGTATATTCACCACTGGAGACATTTCAACCAATGTGCTAGTTAAAGTTATTTTGACTTTACTTACCTTTTGGTTATCTGTATTCCTGTTTCCTTAAGGTGGAATAATAAGAAAATGTTTAATATATATCATTGATTTTGTTGTAGACGATGAACCGATTGTAAAATCTTCTAAATGTGTCTGAAATATGTGGTTCTGATGTATTTTTAGCTGACCCAAGTGCGTCATATCACCGCCAAGCAGAAGCAAAGGAAGTTGAAGAGTAGGAAGCCAATGACACCCATAACCTCCAAAGTCAAAAAAATCAAAATCAAATGCTACTCGTATGTATATGATACACTAAGCAAATATATATGCTTTATTTTTAGTTTCATAAATATTCATGAGCAAGGAATGTTGATTTTATTATGATTTTACATATTAGGTCATTTAAAGGCAGATTTAGGATAATGAATGATGGCCAGATCAGGCGCTGGAAGGAGGGGAAGAGACACAATGCCCATTCAAAGGTTTGTCATCTTTTGCATCTTACAGAAAAACTTAGTACATACTACTTCAAATAAGATATTGCAAAATGGGTTCTTATAGCAGGTTTTCTGTAAGTGCCGTTCTCCCTGCTTTGCTTAGAGACGATGTTAAGAGTTTTATCCATTGTCTGTTTATTTTATATCAACCATCATGTGCATGCTTGCCCCTCGACTTGGTGAAGTAATGGCGATCTTGTAATAGAATCTCTTGAATTTAGAAGAGGTGAGGCTGTCTGGTGAAAGAAGCTAGTAGCTTATATAGTTCCCATACAAGATATAAAATGACTAGGTTAGTCTTCTCTATTATCTGTGTTTTTCCCGCATTATTATGTCAAATAGTTCCAATACGATGTCTGACTGTACCAAATGGCTATTTTCATGTGTATTATGGAGACCAGTTTTCCCCATTGTTTTAAATCCTCCCGCTTAATGGACCGGATCTATCATTTTAATTTTGCTTTTCACCACTGGCTTTCATACTAGTTGCACTTTTACCAAGTTGCGGCTCAGGACTTGTAAGCATTTGTGTTTTGCTTTAACTCATGTTTTGGTGGTTTTTTGGTTTCTGGTATTCATTACCGCGAATGTTTTTCTTCTTGTTGGTGACTTGTAGCACTCAGATCATAGTTCAAATATAGAGAAGCGGTCCATGCATTTTTTTCATGAAATAAGAAAACACTTTAGTTTGATGCAAAATCCTTTACATTTAAGATGCGAAGAAGCTTTCGTTCTTGTGTATTAGAGTTTTCTGCTGGTTCTCCTTCTCTGCTTTCTTGAAATAGGGTAAGCTCATCTAAACTGTATTTACACTCACCTCATTTTAACTTTGAAATTACTTCAAAGGAGGACCTAAGAACTTGTACTTCCAGTTATTAAGATGAACATTTTTACTGTTGCTATCTACTATGTGTAGTCAATTATACTCAGTCCTCATGCTAATGAAAGTTGGAGCTCTAGTCTAACTGGATATTGCAATAGGTAAATATTGATAAAAATATGTCTACTTGACTAGTGCCTAATGCTTCTGTTGATTTTTATATTAAGCCTTTGGGGGAAGAGCAGGAAAACATGTTCCTTTATCAAAATGAAGGAAGTGCCTCCCAGGAGCACCTAGAATCAAAATAGAAAATAAATCCTTTTCCCCTTTAAAGTATATTTTACTACCCACAAAGAAACTGTTGATATCTTTAAAACAAATGGAAGTATAATTGAAGATTGCACGCGCATGAATATTTCTGCTGTAGGTATTGGGTATAATCTTGACCAAAGAAACAATATATTTTAGCATACCAACCAGTCCTGTAAACAATATGGTTCTATTTTGTTTTTACTTTCTTACTCTGCAGTCAAATGTGGCTTTCAATTTCTTTTCATGTATGAGTTTTTCTCGTACTTTTATTTTTCACTGTTCCCATTAAAATTTGAAATTGTTAACCTGCCTATCCTCCATGATATTTATTAATCTAGCAACTCCTTTTTGTTTTTGCAGTCTAAGAAGTCAAAACGTCGTCTGAGACAACCTGGTATAGTCCCTTTGGCTTATGCAAAAGTGATGAAGAAGCTCAATTTTTGCGGTTGAATAAAACAATCCTCCGGGTTCCTTGCCTGAAATGCGTCCTCATCATTTAATTTCTGCTATATGCTCTGCATTCAGAATTACTGCAGCACTGCATTTCAGTTCGAGCACTCTGTTTTGAGTTCAGTTGGTTTCTTAATTGAACAATTATAGATTCTCTTGCAGATATAGTGGATGAATATTGCATACAAAATACGCCTGTTCTTTTGGGGGCAAGAGGATGGTGCTTTTTAACAATTTGTTTGTTCTGCTTTCTTGTTTGAATATCCAGGTCTCATGTAGTGAACAAATGCACATATAATTTCCTGCTCAAGAATGCAGTTTTTGAGTGCTAAATAGCCAATACACTGCTCATGACTTCTATTAAGTTTGACTTCATTGAATTTTTCATGCTTTCAAACATTGCTACTAACATAGCATATCTGTGACACAGTTCATGTGTAGAAATTCAAGAAGTTGAGCCGAATGTGGTTCATATACAGACCTCATAGCACATGCAGACTCCCCAAACTTCCTAGTTAGCAAAGTATCCTTGGATAACACCACCTCTGTTAAGAGACTCATAGTTGGGAGCATAATCATATAGAACCCAAGATTTAACCTTAGGCTCCCATCGATATGCGCTGTCTTCATCAAACCTCCAATCACAGCTCTCATACTTATCCTTACTGCACTCGTAGTCAAATTTGTAGGCGATGAAGGTGCCCATGTTGGTGGAGCAGTTGAACATGGTGGAAGAAGGGTATATGTATCTCTTCTTCACTCTGAACTTGTATTGGCCCCAGGATGGCAGGTGAACCACGTCGAACTCATTGTTGAATGAGAAACACCGCACACTAAGGTAGTTGGTGTGGTTGTTGGTCAGCACGATGATCTTCTGCTTCACTGCGAAGGCTGCGTGGGTGGTTGAGATGTGGAGGAGGTAGACGGTGACGAGGAGGAGGAGGAGGAAGGTGTGCTTAGGGGCCTGCATAGTTGTATGTAGGTATGTGCCTTTGTTCTTGTTTTTCCTTTTCTCCTCCTGTTTTGAAGTGGGTTTATATGTGATTTTTGAGAAGAGAGTTTAAATCAGGTTTGAGTTTATGTAAAGTGGGCAAATGTTAATTTCATATAACTTAAGACATTTTTACAGGCATACAATATAAAGAGGAAAAACATGCAAGTAAAACTTCAAGCTGCAAAATTAACAAATGAATCCCATATGGATATAGTTAAGTTTTTGGGTTCATTATATTTACTCTTGATCTATGATCTGTTTACACAAATCATCTATGCCTTTTGCATAATTACACAAACCACTTTTGACGGCCAAAAAGCAGGGGTATTTTGTATAATGATATTGAGTTTTTAGGGGGTGTATATGTATTATTTTAAAAAATAGAGGTGATTTGTGTAAATGATGTTGACGTTTTTCGTGGGTGTATGTGTAATTATTTAAAAAACAGAGGTGGTTTGTGCATTCCATGCATAAATCCCATATGAGTTTTAACATGAATGATTGGAATTGTTCCGAACGATGTAAGAATATGTCTTTACATATGTTTCTGACCAGATATGATAAATATGCCAATATTGAAACAGACCAACGTGGATAACTAATAATTGTGCAAGAAACAAGAAGATGCATTGAAATGAGATTAAGGAAAATATAATGTTGTTGATTTTAGGGAAATTGAAATAACAATGAAGAGCATGAAAAACAGATTAGAAATGTTTTTAGGACAGCATACCTCCCTTCTTGATTGAAATGGGAAGCACCAGAAATATTTTTCTGTGCAACAATTTGTAATGAGGGAGCAGTTCAAATAGAGAGATTTTTGAGAACCAAAAATGACAAGGAAATGATGTGTGGTTTGATTTTCCCTTTGACTGTTAAGACTTATTCAATGGTTGGTTATTATTAAAAACTATATTTATATAGCGATACTTGCGCTTTATAATCTATACTAAATATTAAGGGAGAGCATTTATTTGGTGTCTTCCCATTTTTGGTCTGTTTTTTTTTTTAATTTCCCACTCCCCTATTATTTATCATCTAAATTCCCACTCTCCCATTATTTTCTTTTTTTCTTTTAATTTTCATTTATCTTTTTTGTCACCTTTTTTTTTTTTTTTTATAAATTTAATATTAACTTATTGTTTTGTTTATACTTTATTAAATTATAAACTTTTATAAATATTTTAGTTTAAATAGTATTTATAAAAATTGAACACACATAGAGTGTGTCAAAATTACTAACTTACATATTATCATAAATTCACCAACTCTGAGAATTATATTCTCCAATGGGGTAGTTTTCATTTTTATCTCTATGTTTTTAAACCAATTACAAAGTCATCCTACATCTTTTTTTTTTTTAATTTTTGCAATGTCATCCCTCCGGTGACTTTCCAGCCACATTTCTCTCCAAGTTTAGGGTATTTAGGTACTTCAACCTTACTAATTATCAATCAATTTATAAAAGAAAAAATCATGATCATTGATATTAACACGTAGTCTCAACCGTTAGATGGACAAAGGGCACATTGTGTGCCTCTACAAAGGCTGTTTTGAATAGCTTTTGTTAACTAAATAATTTTTTCTTTTTCTGGTTTTCATTTTTGAAATTTTAATTCTAAATTTATAAATTATAAATATTCTAATATATCATTATAATCATTTAGCATATTAAGAGGAATAAAAAACTAAAACTTTTAACTCTAGTAAACTAAATTAAACAATAAAATGTAAAAATAAATCAAATAAAAGTAAATATTAAAAATTAAGTTAACCATTATAAACTAAAGATATAAGAAAAGTAAACATTAAACACTAACATTTGGGTTTGATAATCTTTTTTTTACCTTATTTTTGTGGCATTTTAGGGTCTATAGAAATACAAATGTAGGAAGAAGAGAAAAATAAAAAAAAGTATGTGGAAAGGAACTTTTGTTGAGAAAGAAGAAGAAGAAAAGAAAAAAAAAAGATATGAAGGAAGGAGTACCTGATTGGGTAGGACTCGCCTACCAGAAATAATAAAAATGTATAAAAATTGCACCTTTTATTGTAACAATGAAAATATAGTTTAAAAGGAACAGTAATTAATTTAAAAATTTTTATTGCTGGTTTTATTCTGCAAAATTATATTCTATTTTTGAATTTGATTAATGCTCCATTGATATTGATGTAATATTTTGAATTTGGGGAATGCGTGGTTAATGAGTATATTGTAATTGGTGTGATTTTGGTGAATGAAACAATAGGATTTTGGATGAAATATTTGGTTATTTTGGTGAGAATTTTTGCTCGTATGTTGCTACTTCAAATGCCAAATGGGATTCATATAAGAAATTTTTGTTGGATATTAGTTGCTTTCCAACAGTCAGTATGTAACGATAAAAAGGAACTATTTTGATATTGTTTTTACAAAGGGATGGATCATATTGGAATTGTATTTAAAATTGAGGGACCAATTTAATTTGTTGCATGTGTACTACTAATTATATAAAGGATATTTTAGTAATTTACTCTTTTGGGATGCTTTTTGATTGGAAAATATAGCCGGAAAGTCCTCGGAGGATGACATTCAAAACCTAAAATGCGTAGTATGGTTTTACAATTGATTTAAAAACACAAGGATAAATATAAAAATTACCCCTCTCCAATGAGATAGGATCTTTTTCTTTTTTTCTTTTTTCTAACAATATGCCCGAAATAAATCTAATTTAATTGGCGAAGCTGAGATGTCGAGGTTGTGTTATTGATATTTGATATTGATAATTTTTTATACTTGGATGTTGGTATACTGTAAGTTATTGGTTAGTTAAATATTTAATATTGATAATTAATATTTCAATTTTTTCACAATTACAGTTAATTAAGAATATCATTGAGAGGAAAGGAAGGGTACTATTAAAGGCTCGTTAAGAGCTAGATTTAGGTTAGAATACAAAAAGGTATTTATATTTATGACAAACCTCGTCAGATTGTATTTATGACAAACCTCATCAGAATCTGCGTAATTTACCCTTAAAAAAAAAAAAAAAAAGACAAAAAAGACAGCATGTCAAACCTGTATCTATCAATCATCCCTCTTATAAAATCATTGTGCAGATCACATGTAACTTGGAAGAACACAAAGAATCAACAATGGAAGCAGCCAGCAACTTCAAGAACACAGAAGCAACAACCCATTGCCCATTTCCATATACATCAATCAACAAACCTTACAACAACTGAGACTGGCCATTCATATGTCAAACAAATGTTAACCTATCCGACGACTGCAAGAACTCAGAACGTCGTTAGGACTAAACATCATGGCTGTGATTCGATATCATGCCTATACACTCTATTTTGAGATTCAAATTCATAGTGATACACAGTGTGGATGCTCTGGGATCGCTTGTCTTCACAAACGGTTGGAGAAGGATTCGTGATATGTGCTTGGTTTTTATCGACTCTTACTTCATCTAGTTCAACTTCTTGGAAGGAGTGGAAAATAGGATGCACGTATGCACCAGTCATGTAAGATTTTAAGTCGTCATCGGATTCAAAAGCAACATCTTGTGTGTCCTTGTTCATGGCTTCCTGAGGAGGTAAAGAGATGCACGGAACAATGACCGGTTAGAACACAACGGATTATACCTATGATTCCGACAGATATGTACTCCCCATTCCTTAATTCTCATGTAGGAATCATACAGAAAGAATTTGTATCATTCAAACTACATAGGAATAATTACACCGTCTTTCCACGAGATTTTGTGTAATTACACATAGAACCCCCTTGTAGTCTGGGAAATTACATTTAGTACCCCCGACGATTGTTTTTGTCTAACAAATAGACTTTAAAATGAAAATCCATATTTACCTTCAATTGACTTATTACTTATTGCACGCCAAACAAATATTTTTTTGACCAAATCACCCTTACAAAGTGAAGATCCTCTTCACATGCATTAGCATATGAAGATGTATAAGAGTAGTTTGGTTAGAAATAAATTTACTTGACGTGCAATAACTCAATAGTAAGTAAATTGGGGTTAAATATGAATTTTCATTCAATTTTTTTGCTAATAGCAGCAAATCCGGTAAATTTTGACTAACGGAGGAATCTATTTGTTAGACAGAAACAATCATCAGGGGTACTATATGTAATTTCCCAAGCCACAGGAGTTTACGGCACATAATTACGCCAATCCTCATGAGAGGACAATGTAATTATCCCGACTACATATGTTGTGTGTATCATCTTACCTCAAGAGGGTACTTTCTGAACGCTGGTTCAAAGCGATTCTTGCAGTACTTATGGAATGTCAAAGTCAGTATGGGCAAGACGATGAGCAAAGGAGTGGAGTTTGCAGCCTTCTTTGTGCTCAGCAGTCCCATTAGCAGCAACTGCGATATCACCAAGCTTGCTATAATGCGGCCATGAACGTGCGGCCAGAACGCAGCAGCGCTCTCGTATTTTTGGTTGTAGACGTTAATGACCTGCATGGGAAGATCGACGCATAAGATTGAGGTCTCATAACTTACACTGAATTCAGAGCGGTATAGAATGAACCTGATGGCGATACACAAAGTGTGCAAAGGCGAAGAAGACCAGTATAAACGGAAGGAGGACGGGAGTAACGACCATGTACACAATGCCGAGAAGGAAATATAGCTGAAGACTCGGCAAAGCCTCTGGGAAATCAACGCTTTTAGCGTTCATGGCCTTCTCCAAGTCCCTCTCGGTTTTCACAAGGAACATGTTCTTTAGGTGGAATATCGCTAAAGGTTTCAGTCGGAGAATTTCACTTGCGATTCCAGCCCAACCATCGACCATTATGTATGTGATGAAGAAAGTAGCTTTCATTGGTATCGACACACCAATGTTTCTTGGGATCCTGCAACCAAGACAGCAGTGTTTTCGATCAGGTGTCCGAATCTGTTTAAGAGTTTACAACTGAAGCTGCAAGAGATGGAGGGAGTGTTACTGGGTGGCTGATTGGTGAAGGAAAGCATGAAGTTGCTGGAACGCTGTACCGGCCGCTATGCTTCCCAAGAACACGTTGACGAGCATGAAGTAGTAGTATTTGGCAGCAGTTCTCCGCTCTAATACTGCTAGTGAGACGTGCCCCTCGATTTTTGACATAAGCATTAAGATTGAAGGAAGAGCAAGCAGGAAGATCTTAAGAGCTAGACCGGGAAGGAAACCCTGTAGGAACGACTTGACGACCTTCCTGCAGAACATGTCGACTGCTTTAGAATTGTATCAGAGCTAGTTCGCACGTCTTTATCTATCAATGATATGGTACTTTTACTTTGATTGCCTCTTACCATTCGATTAACGGCCTGAGAAACGGCGCAACCTTCTGAAGTCCCTCCAGGTTCGCCAATGATTGCACGAAAGCAATAGGTATCATGTAAAAGAACACCAATGCAAACATGGATATAGCTATCACGAGCCTCCGGATGGTGAGGGAAACGTATGGTATTGCCAGATTCTTCCAGTATACATCGCGGGGTTCAGGGGCCCAATTTGTCAACCAAAGTGTCGGATTTTTGCTCTGTTGTGTCTGTGCACAAACAGCCGCTCCCCATCTTGACTTGAACGACACAAAGGCAGCCGGAGTAACAAATTTGGGGTCTTTCAGAACTTTTTGGCGTTCCATCGTCAGCTAAGAACAGAAACGAAGAATAAACTCTACTAGAAAGAAATGCAATAACGATCTGATTAAGGAAGCAAGAAACATCAACCTGGAGCACACCAGAGTTAAAGCAAGCTTACTTGTGTATCAAGAAGTTTAATTTGCCCCTTGTAGAAGTCGATCGAATCAACCGTTTCACCCCAAAGTCCGAGAAATCCTCCCTGAATGAGAGAAGAATGGTCAGATTCTACAGAACAACTTGCTCAAAGAATTAAAGAGTTCTTACCGGCTAAAAGATCGTACCTTTTTAGTAGGTCTCTTGTTCGGATTCCTCTCAAACTTCAGTTGGTTGTAATCCAGCCAGTTTTGAAGTCGATCTCTTTTTCTAACCAGTTTGGCGAACTTTTTAGTATTGTATACAGGCTGGGTGGTAATGAACACAGGCCAAACAACCATAATCAGAGTTCTGATGGAGAAAGTCTTTTCAGAGTAAAAATTTCTGACAGGACGATCGTTACCTGGTGACAGAGATAGTGATCAGGGTGGTTTCTCCGAAAGAAGGTTTCAACACTATCTGATACCGAGCGTCCAGAATCGCGTGGCACATTCCTAACTAGAACCTGCGGTAGTTCAAGAAAAGCTTATTAGAAAGATGCATTTGAAAACTGCAGCTCAAGTGAAACAAAGGCTTAGAAAACTTTGCAGTATCATATGTTATGAAATATTAGTCCAACATGAGACACTTCAGTTGTCCTAAGGCATCTTAATAAGCATCCACGCTTAAAGATTCCACTGACAATGTAGCACGTTTCGAGCTATAGGTCGACAAATTGATAAAACGATTCAATACTGTCTGGATCTCATGTAGTCTATTTTTCGGTGATCTGTTGCATTCTTCTACCCTTCCTGAAATAATTTCTATCAGTGTCCGTTTTGTCAGATTCCGCAACAGATGAAGAAACAAAAGACTTGCATGCAAAAGCTTTTAGTCACTCAGATAGGAGGAAAGAGTGTTAATTTCGAATGGAACGACTTAGGCATCATCCAATGACTTAAAATGCTGGAAAGTTTCCCATATTCACACTTGATATGTCAATAGCCATGACAGCTAAACTAACCGTGAATTGTTCCGGGCGCCTGCCTTGTGAAGCCAGAAAGTTTAGCCTCATTGATGCAACTCTATCATATTCCTTATAAAGCATGTAGCACGCCCAAAACGTAAACAAGTATTCCATCGATATGTGGGCCAAAAACCTGAAACTCAATCGCAAGTTATTTTCATTAGCAAGAAATTAGGACGTGAAACGAAGCAGAAGAAGAATAGAGTAAAATGCTACAGAGGTTTCGACCCTATGTTTTCTTGACGGAACGTCTCAACCATCTGTAATGACTGATTATATGTGAACAGATGAATGGAAGTTCATAAGTACCTGTCCTCAGGCATATTAATAGATCAATATACATGTCGTAATTAGTGAACATACATTACTATAGAGAAAAGCCAACTTAAGAATAGTTTCTACATGCAAACATGTAGAAATATGCTGATACGCCTTCTCTTGTGGGACTGTACTAATTTATCTTATCTAGTATAAGGAACACGAAACTTACTTATAGGACCTGGGACGAACATTTGATATTGAAAGCTTGTCGATGTTGCTGACAACCAGGTCACGGCGTAGGAAAAATAAAGTGCCACCGGTTGCATTCACTGGGAGCAGAACTAGGAATGCGACAACGGCTATTGGTCCAAATATTTTCAAGCTGCCAGAGGTTAAAGACGAACAAACTGTAAAAACCAGGCTACAGTTACACCATTCAAGAACTAAAAATCACATATTAACCATCAAATTACCAGCCATAATAGCATCTTGTATTTCATTACATCAATAACCGAACTTTCAACTTCGCGGTGGTTAGAACCAAAAGAAAATTTCTTCTCAATGCAAGTTTAGTGGTTGCTTTAACATCAAAATAGTCCTTTTTGTTGAAGTTTGAACCATACATCTTTTACTAAACAGTCTTTTCGCTTCCTAAACCCAAAGAGAGGGGCTGTGCCTTCATTGAATCCTAGTAAGGTCCCGTAAGCCCAAAAAGTGTGAGGGGACCTGGCATAGCCGAATGAAGGTACTTCAAACTTGGGACGAGCATGACGAAATTAAAGATACTGAAAGGAAAGGGGGCAATATCCTTGATGTTAGCTTAAATACAGGAACCAACTCCACCTGCTAGAGGTAATTTATTACTCGAGCATAGCAGCAGTTTAGCTCCTTCGTTCCTGCCTCTCACCCGAAGTCAGTCACTCGCTGCTAGTTGATATAGCTCAAGAAAAGGGAATTTCCTGCCTTTCCCAAGCCCCATTTGAAAACTAGACCAGATATCTAAACATCTTGTTTTAGTAACACACAGCTACTACCAGAAATAAAACATGCGGGCAAGCAAGACATTCCTTGTTTCTTGCGTACACCTTAATGTCAAGCTTTTCACAAAAGGAAATTTTTATCCAGACCGGGTTTGCCCAAACATAAACCAATTAAATGGCAAATGTAATGCACTCGTGTGATGAATTCAAGAAAAGTGAGCAATCACGCGGCAAGTATATCGTACTTGTGTGTTTGGCTTCGTTCAGCCAACTAAAAATTTTCCTTTCTCGAACTAATATGGCAACGCCTAATGCATTGTTCTTGAAGACAGCACGTAATTGGAACAAAAAGTTCACACACCACTATACCAGCCTCCCCGAAGCAAACAAACAGCGTACAAAAAACCATTGGGATTCATGAAGATAGGGCAAACAGAAATAAACCACTACAATGAAAAACACATTGAACAGTAACAAGAACCACCCAGAATCATCCAAGAAACTACAAAAAGTTCTTCTTTTTTTTAAAAAAAAATAAAAAATCGAATCTTGCACGTACCCAAGTGTGTAAATCCTCAAGAAAACAGCAGAATCAAGCCCAGCATGGCTAATAATCTCAGACTCACTCATCTTGAGAGCCTGAGGCATCCAGTTGAGGAAAGTCAAGTAAGTCCTGAAATTGAGATTAACAAATTTACCCACCAGCCCACCCCTGTTGTTCCTGGGGCTGCTCCTCTTCCCCGCAATGTACCATTTAGTAAAGTAAACTCTGTCATTGATCGGCTGAATTCTCAGAAGCGCAAAGGCAAGCAAGAACGCAAAAGCACTCAGTATATTGATGAACGCGGACACCCCAATATCGCCAAGACTCGCCATTTCCACCCCGATTCGAACAACACCAAGAAAATGAAAAACACAACAGGAAAAGGAGAAGAATTTAAACGTGGGCTGTGAAAGGAAGTTCAAGAAAGATGAAAGAAAGGAAAAGAATGTTTTCTAAGTGGGCTTTTCTTTTCTGGGAAAAGTTGGTCGATGGGCATACGGTTTATTCTTCACTTAGTCTCACGTTTGTAGTATTTTATTGAGGTTGTCTCCTTCTCCAAGTGTGTGTTGTGTGTGAAACTAGGGACCCTTTTGAGGTGGGTTTCTGTCTGAGGTTTCTTCAGGATTTGGGAAGTGAAAAGAATAATTATTCTCACGGCGGAGAGAATCGAGTAAGGTGGTGGTGATTGTGGGCGGGCTGTTGTTATTTTTAGTATTTTGTGAGAGTTTTGCTTTCAAGTGGGGTTGTGTTGGAAAGTGGGGATCTCTGACGACAATCCCTTTCTTGTGTCTTTTGACTTTAGCTTGTCTCTGTTGATTTCTGTCTGCCGGCGCTCCTGCTCCGCCGTGCAAAGGCGGTGGCTATTCGCCGCAAGTCGCTCTTTTGGTCGCCGTGATTTTTGGATGCATGACGATTTTTCTTACTTTTCTTCTTTTCTAATTTAAAAATAGAGAAAATTGAAAATAAACATATATGTGGATTTGTTTATAATTTTTTTAATATTTTAAGATAATAAGTAATGTGTTATTATCAATATTTTGATTGAATTGATATCACGACGCGTTCGATTCAAATTTAGGTTTTTTCTCTTACTTTTGTTGTAATAATAAAAAAATAACTTGTAATTTATTTACGTATAATTTTTTATGAAAAAAAAAAGTATTTTATAATAGAATTTGGGGTGTTATTAATCAAAGTATGATGAAATATTAGTAATAAATTTAGAATAAAATCAATTTGAAGTGTGCAATACTTTTAATGCGAAGTAATGTGGATTATCTATTCCGCCTGTGTCCCGAAATTTTTTTTATTTAGGGTAAATTACAACCACATTCCCTGAATTTTAACATAATTATAAATATTCTCTCGTTGTTTGAGAAATTATAAATGCCCACATGATGTTTGTAACCGTCTAACAATTAACTCATTTTCATCCACTTTTATGGGTGAACTGACCAAAATGCCCTTATGCAATTATTTTTTTACTTAATTTTTAAAAAAATTTTAAACTACAATGCGCAGGGAGAGGTTTCTTAAGTTTTCTACAATTTTAATAAAAAGTTTAGGGGCAAGATGGTCAATTTCAGACATTTGATTAAAAATTACAAACCTTAAGGGGTATTTATAATTTTTCAAACAATGAGGGGCATTTGTAATTATATCAAACCTCAAAGGAGGTGACTGTAATTTATCCTTTTATTTAATAAAAAAAATTACGAATGCAAATATACATAATTGTTTTGTACAAAAATAAAGTGTTCTGAATTTTACGATGAAGGAATGAAAAAAACGATTAATTTTTTTTATTAATTATTATTCATATGAAGCTACTATATATTTTGTTTCATGAATTATTCATTATAAATATGCAATAAATCCTTGAGACATTGCATGATTTAGAATAATTTATATTATTTAAATTAATTATCACGTGCAAGTGTAATATATTTGCATTATAAACTACAATCAAATAGCATCAAATACATTAATAATTTCAAATACATTTTAAAGAAAGAAAATAAATAGAATATTATAAAAATAGTCATTTATCCATATTTACAAGGGTAAATTAGAACGAACTTCCTAAAATTTGACATAATTATAAATACTCGCTCATTGTTCGAAAAATTACCAATGCCCTATGATTTTAGCAGTTGTTCAACAACTAAGTTAATCCATTAGTCCCTTTTAGGTTTTCCATCATTTTTTATGGTGAATAACCTAAAATATCATTTTGGACTATGAATTATAATTGTAATGGATTAAGAGGATTAATTTTTTTTAACAATTTTTAAAAAAATTTCATCCACCTTGTCTTTTTTTTTTTTAAACAAATTCAACAAGGACAAAGTTGATAATTTCATACACCTATTCAAAGATTACGTAATTTCATCAAATATCAAGGGCATTGATAATTTTCCAAACAACGAATGGGCAATCACAATTATACATAAATTTAAGGCATAAAGGCATTTTTGATACTGTAACTATGCTCCATTCTCGTTTTAGTCATTTATTTTTCTAAGGTCTCAAAATGGTCCTATAACTTTTTAATTGATACAATTTGGTCCTCATTTGGCCGGATTTTTTTCAAAGTCGCTGGAAATTTCTGACATGGTATTTTAAGTTGGGGGAAACGATTTTATTTGATTATGCATGACATGACGATTGTATGACGGTAATATATATTAAACAAAAAAAGGGCGGCGGCTGCCAATTGCCACCTCAATCGCCACGTCATGCATAATCAACCAATAAAATCATTTCCCCAATTTAAAATGCCATATTTGTATGACTGTAATATATATTTAAAAAAAGAAAAAAGAAAAGGTGGCGGCAGCCAATCGCCATGTCATGCATAATCAACTAATAAAATCATTTCCTCAATTTAAAATGCCAATGCAAAAATTCCGACGACTTTGAAAAAAAATCGACTAAATGAGGACCATAATCATGACAATTAAAAAGCTACAGGACTATTTTAAAATCTTAAAAAAATAAAAAGACTAAAACAAGAATGAAGTATAGTTATATGATACAAAATACAAGCCTAAATCTAAAGAGAGCTCATTACAATTTACGCCCTTTTTTTAATTATAAATTCTCAATCTTATCATTCCAGCAAAAGCAAAATTCATTAGCCATTTAAAATTGTCCAAGGAGATTATGGAATTTTCTCAAATACATATTTCCAGTCCACTAGTGAAAAAATACAATATAAAACATTCTTGAAATTCTTACAGCTTAGCCTAATTAGTGAGAAGAAGCAGAACCCATACCCATACCCAGCCCACCATTTTTGCTGTCGGAATTACCAGAGATTCCTACGACTGCACCCGGGTTTCTTGACTGATCAATTGTATGAGTTTCTCTGCTCAAAAACCCTAGAAAATTAATTGTTGCTGTTCTGTGCAATATATGATTGTGATGTTTTGTTGGTCGCTTGCTTGCATGCATAGACATTTGGTGGGTTGTTCTTGATTTGTTTGAGGTTGTCCCATTTGGGTTTCTGGTTGTTAGATTTAGACATGCATCATCTTCATGATTTGACATGATTCAAGTGGTAAAGTCAACATCATTACCTCTTGTTCTCTTTCCAGAGATTTTATGAAATTGATATTTTTATTTATTTTTGTGTTCTGATTTTGATTATTGTATTGTATTTTCTTTTTCTTGTTTATTTGCGTCTGTATTGATAGATTTGAACGTGAGAAAAATATTTGGGTATCAAAAGAATTTCTGCAATATACAATTTAAATTTAGAGTTAAAGAATTTGAGATTATTTGGTTTATAATTATTCAAATGAATTCAAAGAATTTATTAATAGTTATGTGAACTTCATCATTACAAGTTTATTGCGCTTGTCGTTCTCTGTATTTGTAAGCTATATATAGAGTCGTTCTCTGTATTTGTAAGCTATATATAGAGTTGAAAAATAAATCAAATATTCAATACTTTTAGATTCGAGAAGGTGGCTAAAAACTCACTTTGATTTGATTCTTTAAATGTTGTAAACTAAGCTTGAGCAAAGAAAAAAAAATCGCTTCAAAGTTCGATTGGAACTTGATTCGATTAAAGCTCGTGAGGTCCGACTAGCTAATAATCAAACTAAACTCCATTACAATTTCTTGAAGTTGGATAAATATTCACACAAGTTTGAACAGTAATTTGTTCGACTAGATTTCATTCACACACACAAATGGTGGTGCAACTTTCTTGATTTCAGCTGTGCTCAGACTGATGACATGAACTCAAATGCCGGCATTGCTGCTGTTCCCATTCAAGCCGTTGGTCCGACAAAAAAACCGGCAAAAAGATGGGAAAAGAAGACTAATTCCTCCTCTAAACACAAGCAGAAATCATTTGTATCCCAAACACTGAGGCCAAAACAGTGCAAAAACAAGTCCATAGGACCAAGTGTGGAGGTAAAGAATCCGAATTTAGCTCACAACGAAGCCAGCCTCGACGTTTCTGGGGTCCCTCCACCGTTCTGTTCTTGCTCAGGCGTTGCTAGACGGTGCTACAAATCCGGGCCTGGTGGATGGCAATCGTCGTGTTGCACTAATTCGTTGTCTGAGTATCCGCTCCCCCTCAGCCCCTGGAAGCCCGGGAAACGAGTGTCGGGAAGGAAAATGAGCCGGGGACCCTATAGGAAGCTTCTCTTTGCACTTGCTGCAGAAGGGCATGATCTTTCTCAGCCTGTTGACTTGAAGAATCACTGGGCTAGACATGGTACAAACAAGTTTGTTACTATTAAGTAGGTAAGAAGAGAGTGTCTGAACTCTTGATAACTCTTCTTGACTTAGCTCGTTTTGGCGATGTAGTCGCGTTAGCATATGTTATGCTAACGTGATCGTGGTGTAGTCGAATGCTGATGTTTCTTGCTAACTCTCATTTCATTTCATATATGCTTCTGTCTGTCTATGTTACAACTCTCAACAAATAAATACATGATAGAGAAATGCTCAACGACACGGTGGTAAGAAGAAAAAAACGAGAAAATTTTGTGCCCGTCTGATTTATTTCAGGCATTTCTTAGGCCTTTCGTAGCTTCTAAGGGCGCTGCCGTTCTGGTTGTGGTGATCTGCTCGTAGAGGTCTCTGATCTTCAAGCCGATGATGGTCTGGAAGAGACCGGTACCGTTGTTGCTGCCTGGGAAATCCGCGTGCTTCAGCATTTGCTGGGTGACTTCACCGTAGAACTTGGTGGAGATGTTGCTCAGATGGCTTTCTATGTATATAAGCTCGTCTAGTCTGTCGAATTGTCCGTCCATCTCCAACACGGATACCTGCAGGGTTCGGAGGAGGAAGAGTAGCTTGTTAATTATTGCACATCACGTTGGACTAGCAATTAGCTCCCTCCTCCGTTAGGACATTGCAAGACAGACTATGAAACGAGCGTAAAAAGAACAAGAAAAATCAAACAGAAGAAACGTTAGGTCAGACTGAACACTCCAACAACAATCTGACAAAGTCGTTTGAACATATAAACGTAAGAAAGTGTTTTTCTTGAAGTGATGAATGTGGCGTACGTACCTCATGGCCGTAGTAGGTGTCGGGACCGTAGGCGAACTTGATGCCGGGGTACGAGCAAGTCAACTTCCTTCCGCAGGGGATCCAAGAGATGGTGGAGCCTTCATCAAACAGGTATACTGGGTTGAAATACTGCACTTCTTCCTTCATTATCAGCCTCACTCTCAACACCTTCCCCTCGTCGTCGTCCGGGATGAGTTGGGTCGGCAACACTTCGATAACGGCATCCGCGTGTTGCTTCTGTGGGTCTGCGCCATTGCAAAAAAGGTGACACGAGACACTAAAGTCGATCATTTTGTACAATAATCTTAGAGAGTGTCAGTGTAATTATTCTTCAACGAAAAATTACCGATGTAAGCATCGAAGTCCGATTTCCGGGCTTCAATACTAGCTTTGATGCTCTCAAGGCTGTGTCCTCTCTCAGCCATGTCCCTCTTCATTTACATGAAAAGCATGATTAAAGCCATTTACTATCATAATATTGGCAATGCAAATAGAAGAAGTTACTGTAGGGAATTTTTGTTTTATCCATATCATGTCTGGCAGAACCAAATTAATTACACAACAAGTTTGATGTATTTATTATGTGATTTGTCCATCTTTAAACTATATACAAATCACATTACAAATGTATTACATGTAATTTGTTCAAAGTGTAAATTTCAATGAGATTGGGCATAATTACAAATACTCCTCCATTATTTGCGAAATTATCAATACGTCCCTAATTTTATGTTGGTCTAACAACTAGCCCATTTGGTTAGTGACCATTACGTCTCCATCCATTTTTTGTGGTAAACCGACCAAATAGCCCTTGTGAGTATGAAGCGCAAGATGGAAATTTCACCTATTCAACTTTTTTTTACATTTTTTCAAAAAAAAAAATTAAAAGACAACAAGAGCAAAGGAGACATTTTCATGCATCTGTTCAAGGATTACATAATCTCACTAGACATTATGAGGTATTGATAATTTTCCAAATAACGAGAGACTATTCGTAATTATGTCAAATTTCAAAGGAGCTTGTTGTAATTTATCCTTCGTTCAAATCTGGCTAGACTAGGCTAGAAATAGTTACCTGAATTTTCCATGCGAATTTGACTTCATTGCTGATGTCCAGATAAATACTGAAGTCCAAAAGCTCTCTAACTCGAGCATCGTACCTTCAAATTAACAAAAATGGAAAATAAAAAATCTGTATTTTTGTCATTAAAGAGAATTCATACTAGATATGTTTGTTAATTTCGAATTTACACTTGTAATTAAGCAACTTAAAAAATTTATTTTCTAGCGTATTTGACTGTCTATTCCAAATTCAATTACATTTTAAATTCCATTTAAAATACACACGTGTATAAAGATTATGTAATTTATTGTATTTAAGAAAAATATTTTTAAACACATGACTGTGTCTATGTTAATTAGAACAGGGATGAAATATTATTTGTAACAGAAAATTCACTCCCATTTTCTAGTAGTTAAAATAAAGAGTAAATTATAACGAGCTCCCATGATTTTTCACATAAATACGAACACTCCTTTGTTATTTGAAAAATTACAAATAATCTTAATATTTGATGAAATTATGTAATTATTGAATTGAGGTATAAAATTACCAATTTTAATGTTGCTATATTTTTTTTAAAAAAAAAATTGTCCATTTAGTTTATAAAAAAATAAAAAAAAAATTAATAAACAAATAGAATTATAATTCATTATCCACAATGGTATTTTGATCAGTTTATCCCAAAAACTGATGAAAATATCAAAGACTAACGTGTTGTACTAATTGTTAGACGATCGTGATACTTATAATTATATTAAATTTCAAAGATGATCTTGTCGTAATTTATTCTTAAAAATAAAATGCAAAAAGAGAATTAAGTGATAAGGTGTGCATGGCACGTGAGGTGTCATCAGAAGATATGATTTGGACAACCTTCATTCCTCAACCATACGATTTAAGGATAGCCCACTTTTCTCTTTCATTCATCCTAGAAAATATCAACAACAAATGAAAATTTGAGGGGTATTTATGTAATTAATGCCAATGTATGTGTATGTATATGTACAGTAGCTTACTTACATTGGGTGTAGTCCTTCAATGACTAGGATCTTGGGAGGGTTGATCAGCTCCGGCGGGTCCAGTAAACCGGTGACGTGATTGTAGATAGGCTTCTCCACAGCCGTTCCTTCTTTGATAGCCTTAACCTGCTCATACATGAGATCAAAATCATTGGCTCTCGGGTCCAGTGCGGTCACTCCCTTCTCCTTCCGTCCGGTTCTGTCAAGTGAGTGGTAGTCATCCAAGCATATCACGGTCGTCGTATCACTGATCAGCGTGTTGGAGTCGGGGTTTCCGCCCTTGGGAGGTTCGGCGGCGCCGCCGAAGACGCTGGTGAGGCGCCGCATGAAGGTGCTCTTTCCGCAGCCGGAGTCCGCAGCCAGGCCGATCACCACCGTCTTGTCTTCTTCGGCTGAGCATGAAATTGATATCCTCCGGCAGCGGCAGGTGGTGGTGGTGGTTTTTCCGTAGTGGACGAGTTGGTTTTGGTTGAATCGCAACTCCGAGTGGGTTTTGGTTGGGGTGGGGTTTAGGGTTTGGAAAGTGGATGCGGAAGAAACTGCCATTGTTGTTTTTTCTTACTTTCTCTCTCTAGGATTAGTGAAGGTTTAGAGAGAGGAAGGAGATGTGGTGTTGAGGAGAAGAGGTTATGGTGAGAGAGAAAGAGAGTAGAACAGAAGAAGAACAGATGTCTGCTTTGCTCAACAGGAGATTGTTTGGCTTTGATCAGGGGGACTGTGACGTGTCATGTGTTTATGTTAACGAAAAATTCTAGCTCCGTATCGAGTTTGGTCAGATCGGAATCAATTATATGATAAATATAGTATATTTATCGTGTGATTGATTTACAATTCAAAAAAAGTAACTAATAACATGCAAGTGTTTGGTTTGGGTAGACGTGGTTTAGGTAAGAATATCCCTGTGTAATGTGAAATTCTAATTCAAATCGAATTTGATCAGCCTTAAATCGATCGTATAACAAATCACAAATGTAACACAGTTGTTCTGTGATTGATATGCAATTCACGAAAAGTGACTAGTCAATAATACAATGCATCACAGATTTGTTGATTTGGTTCGATTAAATTTATATAATGTGCAAAAAAAAATATTAAGTTATACTGGTTATATTATATTAATAAACGAATTTATATCAATGTAATCTATGTTTATTATTATAAATTAATATTTCATTTGGCATTATACTATACGTATATTAAGTATTTAAGTTATTTTTTGGACGCATATGTGATATAAATTATATATTTACAATGTAATACAATACTAGCATGAATCCCGTGCTATGCACGGAAATTTATACAAAGTAGTAGTTGTAATACAAACTTTTTTGTACAAATTCAATACTGAATTCGTCACTAAATTTATGAATTCAATATTTTGAAAATAATCATAGAATATTATCATATTATAGATATTAAGAAAATTGTATAAGTTTCAATATGATATATATTTTCATATTCAATTAATATAGTCTTAGTAAAATAAAAATATTAATATTTAAATACATTATATAAAATATATATACTATCATATATATTCTATGATATAATTAACAAATTTCTATTGAAATAATACATTAAGAAGTACTGAGCTTTCTTCAAGTAAATATGTTTAAATAATAAAGCATATAGGAAAAGAAACGGCAAAACTAATGGCAAGAAAAAAGGTAAAGTAAAATTAAAAACTTCTAAGCACAAAACAATGAAATGAAGATGAATAAATAAATTCCCCCTTGTCATTAAATAAAGGTAGAGTTATCCAAATAAAAAATATATCCCGATAAAATCAAATTCAAGTTGAAGAGAAAAATCAATAAAAATGTATAAAGCATAATTAAGAGAATTTTGAAATTATGAATTAATAATTCAGTGACAATATAAATTTATATATGTATATGTAGATATATGTAATTTAGGATAAGAAAATAAGAGATACCTTGAAATGAGAAATTATTAGGAGTTATTATAAACATTGTTGAATACTAAAATGGGTGAAGAAAATTGGTGGAGAAAATATCACAAAAGTTCTTACTCTATACATATCATTCAATAAGAGTTTTAAATAAATAAACATGAAATTTAATGAACAAAATATTGCTGGATAAGTTAAAAAATTGAAGAACTTTAGTACAAATAAAAACATACGAACTAATTTAAGCAAAAAAATCAGGTCCCAATTCCACACTGGAAAAGAAAGCAACAAATGCAAAATTTCAATTGATTTTTCTAATTGTAATTGTTAGAAGAGGTAGATGTTTATAAATCATTATTAGATAAAATTATATATTCTATAGTGATTAAGTAGAGAAACCATGACTATTTAATTCAAATAATACGAATGAGTTATTGTAGCTAAAGGTAAATATTTAAATAAAAAAAATCATTAATTGATGAAACAAACAAAAGCAAGTAATGGAATATGAAGGCTAAAATAACTGGAAAATAAAATTAAAAAAAGTTCAAGTAAATACTTCGAAATTAGTAATAACAACAAATACAAAAATTATAAAATCATAAAACTTTTAAGAAGTAAAGAAGAACACTTCACAGTAGATTTGCAAAAACATCAAAATAAGATTAATCAAAACACATAGGAAAATACATAAGAGACTTGAAATTGGGCAGCAAAAATAAAAAAGATAGAAAATTATTTGGTCATGCATCAGGCAAAGAAGCCTTTTACATTAATGAAAAGTATACTATCTACGAAATATGTAAAAGAGAAAAGAAAAGACAAAAAAAGACAAAATAATTATAGTTTATTTTGACATCTTTTACTATTTTCATGCTCAATATTTACCAAAAAAAAAAAAAACTCATTATTAAATAAATTATATTAATAGTCAAGTCCATCAAGGAATATATTTGAAGTAGAAATTTGTTCTAATATAATAAAGAATAGGACTTAAAATAAACACAAAGATGTTGTTGCATTTAATCAAGATAGTAAAGTTTGATTGCAAAAACATAAATTTAGATTCAAAAGTTTAATTTTATATTTCAAATTTTCAAAAATTACAATGTATATTGAATTTCGTGATTTTGCAATGCATTTTGTTGATTACTTGTAATATAATTAATTACAAAGTAATGAGTTGTCTTATAAATATTAATAAATAAAGTGAATAGAAAATAACAAAATAAATATAATAAACATATAGGACTTAAATATTTGTTCATAGTCAAAATAATTTTGCATTTAATCGAGATATTAAAGCTTGATTGAAAAATCAAAATTTATATTAAAAAATTTAAATATTATATTACAAATTTTCAAAAATTAAAATACAGATTGAATTTTTGTGATGTTGCAATGCATTTTGTATTTTACTTGTAATATAATTAATTACTTAGTAATAGGTTATCTTATAAATATTAATAGATAAAGTGAGTAGAAAATAATAAATTAATAAAATATTATTACCAAGCATAATACTACAATGTCGAAAAACATAAAAGTTAAATGGTTCAGAAGACAAAATATATTGATTGAAAATCATTCAAATTTGTCTTTAGTATATTTTATTTATTATTTTTTTGTATTATCTTTTCTATGTAATGGCGATTTTCCCTTGGATCATAACTCAAGGAACAAAAATAATTTTACCCATTTAAAAATTAATACAGTGGTGGTCTTAAGTTTTTAATCCTAAGTGACAATGGGTATTAAAATAAAATCTGATAACAAAAAATTGAGAAAGAACCAAAAAAAAAAATTAATTTGAATGAAATTGAAAAACTTACTTTATCAATGTTAGCAAAAATAAAATAAAAATATCCAACAAATAGGATAATGGAAGATCTCAATTTAGAAATAACAATTTTAGCTGATTATATTAAAAATTTACTGCATATAGTATGAGATTTATATAAGTTTGGTGCATGAATGAAAAGTATATAATTAAAATGAAAATAAATAATTGCTTATAAGATACATAAATTTTTTTTGGATGGATATTTAATTCTAATTTTGAATTTGGTCAAAATATAGGTGGATTGGATGAGTATCCTAATTGTGAATGTGGAATTTAGTATAGATAAACACTAATCCTAAATATAGGATTCTTTTTTTTTTTTTTTCCATAAATACAGATTTAATTTAAATTTAAAATAGATGAGATCTTCTAACCAATGAGATATTTTCTTGACAATTAAAATATTCAAAATTATCAAAATTTAGCATTTGGTCAAAATTAACTTAATTTTGATCAACTATCATTTTGCTATATATATATATATATAGATGTAGCACTCATCTAAAACAGAAAATTCGTCAAAACTTTCCCCTTAGGTCAATGAATTTAGATTTGGACGAATGATCGGAAGAAAGTATTTTAAATAACTTCACAATAAAAAAGAATTACATTCATCAATATTCAATAAAATACAATTAGAACTTATGTTGAATAATTTAAAATATTTTAAATTTAAAAATGCCCAAATAAATTAAAAAAATATTATTAGATATTTAAAATTGATAATTTCAAATCCACAAAACAAATTGGATAAATTACAGCTACCTCCCCTGAAATTTAACATAATTACAAATACCCCATCGTTGTTTGAAAAATTATAAATACCTCCTGAGTTTTGTAATCATCTAACAACTAACTCATTTCCATCCATTTTTATGGGTGAACTGACCAAAATGCCCTTATGCACTGGATTATTTTTTATTTAATTCTAAAAAAAATTGGAATACAATGTGTAGGGAGATATTTCTTAAATTTTTTACATATGGGAATAATAATGCAATTTACCTCGGTTAATGTTTCTATAATTTTAATAAAAAAATTTAAGGGCAAAATAATCAATTTCAAATATTTGGTTAAAAATTACAAACCTCCAAAAGTATTTATAATTTTTCAAACAACAAGAAAATATTTATAATTATGTCAAACCTTACTAGACTTAGGTTGTAATTTACGCAAACAAATTGGAGGTGGTTCAAGAGCCGGAGAGACATGACGTGAGAGGGCCTCGATTGGCATTCTCTCTTCTTTCGCTTCTACGAGGATAAAGACGTCAATTTATTAATTCTTTTTAATTGTATAATATGGGGGAGATACGTTGACGGGGAGGTGATAAATGCAGCCTAGGGATGGGAGAAGTTTGGTTGTGATTGTTGGGGGTTTTGGATATTTAGTCCACGTGGCGGGAGATGATGGCCTGATAAAAAGATGACGAGTGTGCGGGTGAGGACCGTGAGGTAAGGGGAGTATGGGACATTGGCTTTCTGTTTGATTTCATTTTCTCTTTATTTACAAGACGAAGAGAAAATAAAACGAAACATAATATCATCCAAAATATTTTTATTGGGTATTTTGAATAATTTTGACGTATTTTTTTATATATACATACATTCATCTATAAATAAATAAATATTACTATATATATATATATTTATAAAAATATATAAAATGATACAATTTGACAATGAACAGTATTTTTTGTCTCCCAATATATAATACAATACATACAAATAAAACAAATATTACTATATATACACATATATCAAAATATATAAAAGAGACATTATTTGAGAATGAACAGTATTTTTTATCTCACAATATACAACACAATACATATAATGTAATTTTTACACTATTTAAATTAACTCCAAAAACAAACCCAAACATACGCTCTATCTCTAACATACATTTATTTATTTTTATTTTCTCTCTTTATTTATATAAAATAAAATAAAACATTCCAAAAATAAAATCAAATACAAGTGGAATTGTTCCTCCGCAAAGTTTCCGTGGACGCTCGCTATTAGTGTCCAATTACAACACAGTATGTTAACTTATAATTGAATTGGAGAATTTTTACATTTCAGAAATGGATTTGAAAATTTCAATTTTTTTTATATTGTTAAATGGATTTTAAATCATCCTCAACATATGACAAAATACAATTCAAAAATAAAAACCCACGAATTTTTGCAACATAAAATTATCCAAACAAGTCCGATAGATTTAATATTATGAATTTAACCTAAACCTCACAACAATATTTGCAGGGATAATTGCGATTTTGGTCCTCAAACAAAGCCATTTATGCAGTTTTGATCCTCAAGGCTCAAACAATTTGATATTGCAATTTTGTTCCTCAAACTATCATTTTTTTGGCACTTTCGATCCTTCCGTTAAATTTAACGGAAATTTCATTTTAAGTGAAAATACTGTTATTTTTCTCCCATTTTGTGGTATTCTTCAAGTTGTAGTCCAATGGACCCATTTTCCCGATTTTTCTTCAAAGTTAAATAGAAAATAAATCAAAAAAATAAATTTAAGCAACAGTTTTTTTAAAAAAAGAAATTAACAAATAAATTGATAACTGTGGAAAAAGAGACTCATGACTAAAAATCTTAATAAATTTTCATTTAAAGTGGAAAAATTGCTATTTTTCTTTAACAGAAAAAGTGAAAAAAAAATTGTTATTTTTCTTAACAGAAAAGTGAAAAATTGTGATTTTTCTTAATGGTAAGATATTCTAACACTAGTTGAAAATATTGGGGAATTAGTTTAAGTGTTTCTTCCTCTGCAATGAACATACTGTCCTTACTCCTGTTGCTTTGAGTTAGAGATTTTAATTTCAAGGTAAAATATGCATGCAGTACAAAATTGACAGTCAAAAATCAAGAAATAATCAATATTTTCCCTTATTTGGTTCTGCTATATATTAAGAAAATAGTAAATTTTCACTCTTTTGTTAAGAAAAACAATATTTTTTCCACTTTAAATGAAAATTTGTTAAAATTTTTAGCTAACAGTCTCTTTTTCCACTGTTATCAGTTTTTTTTAAGATTATTTAATAAATTTATTGCTTAAGTTCTTTTTTTTTTTTTGTTTATTTTCTCTTAAAATTTGAAGAAAAATAGAGAAAATGGTTATATTAGATTAAAACTAAAAATATCACAAAATGGGAGAAAAATAACAATTTTTTCGACTTCAAATGAAATTTCCATTAAATTTAACGAAAATTAACAAAATGACCGAAAGTGCCAAAAAAAAATGATAGTTTGAGGATCAAAATTGCAACATCAAATTGTTTGAGAACCAAAACTTTATAAGTGACTTTATTTGAGAACCAAAATCGTAATTATCCCATATTTGTATCATGATAAAATATTTCCTAAATAGTAATTGATATACCCATCGGAACTAATTAGTCGATTAAATCAATGTTAAAGAGCATTAGTAAGAGGGAAAAAAAAAGGGTAAATTATAATCACCCTCCATAAAATTTAACATAATTACAAATACCACATTATTGTCTAAAAAATTATAAATACTTTTCTTAAGTTTGTAATTTTTAACCAAAAACTTAAAATTGACCATTTTCTCCTTATTTTTTTTGTTAAATTATAGAAAAATCAATCGAGGCAAAAAACTTAAAACACCTCTCCCTATGCATTGTAGTCCAAAACATTTCAAAAAAAATATTAAATAAAATACATAAGAGCATTTTGATCAATTCACCCATAAAAATGGATGAAAATGAATTATTTGTTAGATGATTACAAATTTCAGAGAGTATTTGTAATTTTTCAAACAATAAGGGAATATTTATAACTTTTCAAACAAGGAGAAAGTATTTGTTAGAGAGGTGGCTGTAATTTACCCCAGAAAAAAATAAAACAACGACAAATCAGGAACCGTATTAGCATCCTTAGTATACTTGAGAAACAGAAAATGTAAAAGTTCTAATCATTAAATTGTATTAATACAATTTCCAGAGAGTAGTTTCTATCTCAAACTCATTCATCCCAAAAAGGAATACATCAAAATAAAAAACCATCATAAGCACTAAAGGAGGATAGAAATATATACTTGGGCAAAGAAAAACGCTTCAACCTCCAGATGCATTCCAGAGTTACTTGTTTCCCCTAAAATAGAAGTATATTTTCTGCAAGGAAGAAATGACGCAATAGATATTAAATATTTTTAGAAAAAGATGAAGAGGTGATTTGCAAACACCATAAACTCATAAATCACATTTATTGTACAAAGCAGTTGGCAATTCTCTAACCTGGAGTACCCACAAGCTCAACAGTGATTCCAAGCAGAATAATGCAAACCCAACCAGGTAGAAAATCTGCATCAACATACCATAAATAAAGTAATTGTACTTGAACAGAATAAACAAAGCAGAATTTTAATCTTTGGCATGAATTACAGAGCAACCGGAGCAAACACATATAAGTGCAAGTAATTTGAAGATAAAAGGAATAACTAGCCAAGCTCCAAAAACAGCAGCGATCTTTCAGGACCATGCGAATTCCATTGAAGGAAAATAATCCATTGCAAAGTAAAAGTGATGGATCCTATGAGCATCAATAGAAAGACTTACCCCTACCAACACGTGATCTGAGAAGACATCGATCGCAGCAAGGATGCCCCTGATACCAAGGAAAAGAAACAGTGGGTATCAGTTGATAAAATAAAACAGAAAACAAAGTAGAAATACATGGAAAGATGGAGAGAATCTTACGTTAACGATTTTCCATGAAAGATGATTGGAGGTGCAATTGCAGCAAATATGCAAAAAGCGATATGGAGCTGCACAATGCATGTTAAAGGTGTCAGAAATGGATAAGCTATAGTCATGAAATTGTTAAATCCTCAAAAGTAACTACCAAACATACCAAGTAGAACAAGAAAAACCAGCTAAATTTCAGCGCACTATCAGTCCTGAAGATCAGAGTCACAGAAGAATTTGCTGTTAATACCAATAATGTAGTAGTCCCCAGAAAAAAGTTAGAAAAAAGGAGATCTTATATACCTCATCGCACGATACAAAGGCCTGTACCATAGGACATATGAAACGGGGCATCCAAGTAGGGCATAGATTATTGCAAGGAAAAAAATCTTAACCCCTACAGATGGTAAGTCATAGTACATTACTTAAACCCGAGAATGCATAAGGTGAGTTGGTGCATCAAATGATCGGAAAAGCAAAAATGGCCAATAAAATTATCAAAGAGACTTACCACCACCCCTTATCCAACAAACAGTGATGGCAATGACATTGAAAACAAGACAAAGGACAATACCTGTCAAGGGGTAATCACTTCCTCAGGATAACAACAAACCAAATTACAGTGTGATAACTTAAATAAAGCCATATGGCATAGAAAAAGATAGAAAATTTTGACTCCAGAACACAAACAAGTAATTTTTCGACCAATCATTTTTTTCCCCATGCTTTGCATGACTTAGATAACTTATGGGAGGATATAATAAGGCATTACTCTTCCAGTCTGAAAAATGGCAGGGTGCTTGATGAATTTGAAATGAGAAAAACCATTGTTAGGGAAACATGAACCCAGATAAGGAAACCAACATTGAGAACTTCCCAAGTAATTCTATTAACAATGACCAGGTGCAAAGGAAAGATAACATGTATCCTGAAAAGGTCAATATCAAAAGTTTAGTTTAATAACAAGGGTATGGCGCGGACATCCCCATTCACTAGGTTACACACATTTTTCTGGACATAAATTCAAATGTATAATTTTGCATTCTAGTAGAATGTTAATCACAAGTATGCCTCCCTTGTCACAAGTCCAGTTTTCTGAAGAACAAATTCAACAAATATGACATCCAAGTTTCACAGGTTTGCCTACAAGCATAAATATACAGGGGATTCCTCAATAATAAGTTGGATGTGAATAGTGCAATTGAGAGCTAAAGGGGAGTTCGAAAAAATAGAGTGAGAAAAGATAATTAACAACACATGAAACATAGAAATTCATGAAGACACCCTTCAGGCATACACTATCATAAGGAGAAGAGGATCTACCTCCAAACACAGGCCTCAAATGTAAGAGTGAAAACTGAAAAGTTTGCAATAACAAATGGTACTCGCAAGCTTGAGTACTTATATTTAGTCAAGACCGAATGTCAAAATCATTATATCCAACAACAAGAATTATATCAGAAACTACCAAGCAGTAAACATAAACAGGAGAGCAGCAATACCCCACCTAACCAACTTGCAAAAGCCAGATATTGCAACCTCTGAGCATGAACTGGAATTTCATTGGCTATGTCATGGTGAATAATGGGAAAACATGGGGGCCAATTCTTATCATCCACGGGAACACCAGCTGAATCAAAGGATTGTAGAAATTAGAAGCATGCGAAATATGGATAAATATTTCTAACATGATTAGTGGCCTTAATCTCATAGCTCACCCCCGGCAACGGCATCTTCCCTGCGTTTAATTTCCTGAAATGCCAGTAAATTGATTACAGAAAATGTGCATAAATAAAAGGTAAGACAATTATAACTTGAAAACAGAATGAAAGTAACACCACAGAAGGGCTCAACAGAAAGCTTTGCTCCCTAGTTGGTCATCGCGTGTCATCAAAAGCATAATTAAATTTCCCTCAATAACCATTGTTCTGTATTTACTCCATATTGATCAAGAACACCTTAGCTCCTTCAGCATGCAGGCCAAGTTCATATTATTAACAATTATTTCATATAAATGTACAATGAACAAATAGGACTGGTTCTTTTTGTATAGACATTGTTTAGTAAACCAGGGGAAAAAGAGATTATTACAGCAAATATGATGAATTATTTATTAATTAATCTTCCCTAGAGCAAGAGCAAGACATCAAAACTTAAAAGTCAAGCTAGACAGAGAATTGCCAGTAACATATATAGCAGCTTTTAAGATTGCATGTATTTGGTCACTTCAAATCTGAGAAACCAACCCTTTCTCTCCTATTCAAATCTGCTTCCCAAGTAGAAAGTTCTTTCTCCTTCTTTCTTGGATCCTGAGAAGTTATTAGAAACCACGTATATTAGAATTTTAGATGTTGTAGTAAAATTGCTAGAAGAAAACGTGTTATCAGTTGCATTACATTCATGGTATCTAATGGGATATCCACATTGGCGTCGTTCTTCTGACCAAAGCCCAGTGTACTAGCCACCACTTTAGGAATGCGTGACTTTGATCCAGCAGGTGCAGTACCATTCTGCAAGACATTACAGATGAGCCAGGTTGAATCAATTCATTCTCAGAGTTCATAATCATGTATAGATTCAACCCAATGAAGGTTATCTCATTGAGTTTTGTGCAACAGATAACATGATGCTTATCTTAATAACAATGCGGAAGATTACAGCACCTTTAGCATACTTTGAATTCTGACAAATAACATTAATACAATTTGTATCACCAAATTACTACATCAGTTCCTTATTCAAAAGCTAACTATTTCATTGATGAATGCCCTAACACAAGCTGCACACGAAAACTTTGGTCATCCTTCATTTTCCCAGTAGACGATAAAGTAGTATCAAAGTATAACCTCTCTGATTTACAGGACACACATCGTTTTACTGATATCTAGACATTCTTCTAACCTACAATGCTCACCAGGTACATTTTGTCAGCTGCAAGTGCATGAGGACCCCCTATCCCATCACAATAACAATATTTTACAGCATCAGAAATTATTTAGCTAATGCATGCCAGTAGTCTTCGTCCATTTATCACTTTGCGGAGAAATTCAAGAAATGATAGGTGGATAGGATATGCTAAAGTGGGTTATTACAGTCACTCATAAATATCCTTTGTACTGGATATGTACCTCCGTCCGTTAACCGGGAGAGAACCATAGGCTGTACTTCAGCATTGCAATTGAACAGCGAATAAAAATTCCCTTTGGTTAGTGAAGCATGAATAGAAACCAGAGCAAATCCAGTGTGCAAGCGAGCTTACACAAGATTCAGAAATATTGTAGTCATACGACTGTCAATTATCAATGTAGAACGTCAATAGTGATGATAACATGTTTCTATATTTAAGTATATAAACATTGACTCTTGATACATTAATTACTCTCGAACAAATAAAATATTATTATCCTTATCCTTATTTATAAATATTTATACAACACGACTGTTCGCCGACTACAAGGATTTTTGTCAACGATAAAATTCAGCCGAGTAATTCAAACCAGTCTTCCTATTAAAATCAAGAATATTTCACTTCTTCTCCTCAAAACATGCCCTTCACTACACCTAAACATCAAAATTCACCCACCCCTTGGTTCTCGGATGCAAATCAAATCACCACAAACCAAACACCGAGAAATCACAGCCACACAGGAAATCACCGATCACCAGAAACCACAAAAAAGATCGCCAAACGCAAAACACAGTCTAAAAATAGGCAGATCTAGAAAAACTGAGAAGGCGGTTACCGAAAATGGATTAATTTCAGGTCCTCCCTCGTCAAACGGATTCGGATCGTTCCGCCCCCTCATCGCCGATTATTACGCAGCACAAAATTTCCCGAAACTGAACGGAGATATATGTGCGATGTTATGTATACATACAGAGGTACGTATAAAGCTAGAGAGAGAAAGAGAGGGAGAGGGAGAGATTAGCAGTGTCTGTGAGCTGTTTTTGCCGCTTTGGGCACAACGCGGGATTTGGAATTGGATTCCGGAATAAAACCCGTCGTTGAAATTACCACCCAAAATTGCTATAGGAAATTAAATTTTCATTTAATTAATTTTTAGCGTAATTGATTTTGTGAAAATCATATTTGAAATAATTAGTTCCGGAAGAAAATCAAAATCCTCAAAAGAATCAAATAATTTTAAACAACTTATATATTTTCAAATATCTTATAAAATATTTTTAAAAAATTTATAAGCTTGACCAAACATATTTTAAATGGATAATTACGTAGTCCTCTCCTAAAGTTTGACGTAATTACCTGTAAACTCCTTGTGGTTTGAAAAATTGCATGTAGTACTCTTGACGTTTGTTTTAGTTCATTAAATAAATCCCTTCGTTAGTCAAAATTCACTGATTTTGCTAATATTAGCCAAAAAATTGAATGATAATCCATATTTATTCCGATTGACTTATTCCTTACTTATTGCAAGTTAAACAAGTTTTTTCTAATCATATTATCCTTGTACACCTTCACCAGAATTAATGAATGTGAAGATTTACATTTTCACATTTACAAGGATAATTTGGTCAAAAAAAATTTTGTTGACTTGCAAATAAGTCAGTTAAGTCAATCAGGATAAATATGATTTTTTTTTCCGTCGATATAAACAAATTCATCAATTTTATCTAGCAAATTGGTATATTTATTGAACAAAGCATCAATTATTAGACATAATTTTTCAAATCATAAGAGATTTATATGTATCTATATATATATATATATATTTATGCTACTATATAAAGCAAACTTTGTTTTTACTAATAAATGGCGGTTACTTACACCACAACACCAAATTTTAAAATTACAAAAAAATCCTTATGTATCTGTCTATCTATCTATACTAATTTAAAAAGAAAAGGTTTTTTTAACTCACAAATGGCGGTTAATGACACCGCGATACAATTGTGTTGGTTTATCTATCTATCTATCTTTCTTTCTTTTTTTTTTTTAAATGAATTGTGTTGGTTTATATATATAACTTTCTTTTCTATACTAATATAAAAATAAAAGACATTTTCAACTCACAAATGGCGGTTAATGACACCGCGACACTAATTATTTTGTTATGCCGATAATACCTTTAAGGTAGTTTTCTTTCTCTGCTTTCTTTTTTTTTTTTTTTTTGTAAATGCATTGTCTTGGTTTATATAAATAATTTTTTTATTTACAATAAATTTAAAATGTGCAATATTATTTTATATGCACGCAAATACGACGTGCCACGACGGCTAGTTATTATATAAAAGAAACCCATTTTTGACTCACAAATGACGGTTAATTACACTGCTGCACCATTTTTTTGTAATGCCAAAAATAATTCTCAACTGATATGATAACTACTTTATTCAACATTTCAAATTTATATTAATTGAAAAAATTAGTTTTTGCTTTCTTTCATTCTTTTTTTAATGTGATGTGATAGTTTATATATTTTATTCTTACTTATAATATATTTCAAAGCATAAAAAATTATTTATTATATACACGTAGGAACAGCGTAACATGACAACTAATTATACTTAACCTCGTGAGAGTGCGGCGTAATCATCCCTATTTTAAATTGAACCTCCTTGATGAAAGTCTTGGACAAGTAGAATTGGGCATGTAGACGGAAAATGTAGATGAGTTCAAAGCACCGGTAAAGTTGGCAAATTAGTGTTAGGTTTCTAATACTAAGTAGGTGTTTGCAAAAACTGAAAAAAAGTGATTATTAGCTTATAGCTAAATTTAAGTCAAATGAGTGTTTGGGAATTTTGCTTTAGCTTCTCAAAAGCTAAAATTTAATTTTTTTTTTTCAGCAAAAATTTAGGTGCTTCTTCCAGCTTTTGTTACTTTATCACTTTTTCTCTCTTTATATTTTACAATAATACCCACCACCACCACCACATTACACAACCACTCTTCCTCACCACCACCACCACCACCACGTTACACAACCACTCCTCATCACCGCCACCATTTCTGCCACCACCGACACCACCATTGTGCGTCCATATATATGTATATACAATGAGAGATAAATGTATTTTATGAAATATATATAATTATAAATAAGTTAATATATACACATACATATATATGTGTGTGTGTGTTTACTGACATGCATTTGAAGTGTTTTGTGGAGGTGAATAAAGAACTAGAAGTGGGTTGAGAAAAAATGGAGGGTGGGCGGCAACAAAAATGGTGGGAATCATACCTGGAGAAGAAAGGGGGAAGGTATTGGGGAAGAGGGAGAATGGAGGGTGGGGGTGCTAACACAAAAATGGAGAGGAAAGGGGGAATGAGAAGAAAAAAGAAAGAATGAAAAATTGTATAATTTAATTAGGGATAAATTAGTAAATTTCAATATAAGTGGTTAAATTTGTAATTTATTTTTAAACACTCCAATTCTAATTTTTTCCATTTTTCACTTTTGCATTCAAACGCTCTCCACCTTTACTACTACTTAACTTACAACTTTCTCTACAACTTATTTTCACAGCATAAGCATAAGCTATTGCAAACACCCCTTAACTCAAAGCATGAAAAGTTTCCAAAAAAATGCATCTATATGAGTTGAAGTGACTATTTGGTCCACTTTTAATTTTCCTATATCTTTTCTTCTTTTATTTATATTATACACGTGAATTTTGAATTCAAAATCTCTATTAATTATTTTTGAAGTTCAAACTCATGGATTGTTCGATGCGACATTTCGCTCCATCCCTAGGTGGCATTTAAGACGATGTATAGCATACGAATTTTGCTTCCTGATAGCTTCATTTAAAGTTCCTTGATACTCTAACAATATAATTTAACTAACAGCGCAAGTTGAGTGGACAATGTAAAATTGAAAAAACTACCACTATGTAGTCCATTTTTAGGTTGTTTTCGCAAGCGCCCAACACAACACAAGTGTTTGGCCACATTTCACAGAATTTATTTTGGCCCATCTCAATTTTTAGTTTTGTTTTAAGTTCACCGTTCACACTTTTTTCCTCTTATTTTCTCATGTTTTTCGGACAAAAATATCTTCCCCTGCTTTCACCTATGTTCTTTTCCTCCTTTTTTATCGCTACTTAAGTCGCCTTCACAATAAAGCAACGCATACATCGGACCCAGCTCCCACTTGCCCGGGTTGACCCGCGAACCTTGTACAACAATTCAAACTCGCTCATTTAGCTCATGTTTGATCTTGTAATTTAGTAGATCCAATTTATGTTTTGAGTACAGACGTTATTTCTTATATTATTTGACCATTTCTTTTAGATTAATTTCAACTAAACTCACATTTTAATAAAAGCTGTTATTTGTAGGTTTTATCATACTGCAATTATTTTTTATGTAATTACTTATTATCTCTTCAATATTTTTTTCTAAAATCATTATTAACCTTAAAAATGATTTTATTTGAAATTTAATTATAATTTGTATTTGTATATCAACTATGAAATAATGATGCATCTAGCAATAATTTTTTTTTTAAGAATTTAATTATTTACGATCCATTATGTAACTGTGGAACCCAATTGGGCCTATCTTGCATGAGGGAAGGGTTGGTTGATGCTCGTAAATCATGCCTTTTAAAATTAACAAGCAAATTTTATAGTAAGACTAATGGATATTAAGAAGTTGGAAAAAATGATTAAGGAGAGAGAGCATAGAGAGAGGTATCTCGAATGTGAAGTATCTCTTATGAGAGGAGTGCTTTCTGATATTTTTTGAGTGAGATTGTTGATGAGGGTTGGGTTAGTTTATTGAGTGATTTGTGCATTGGGATTTGGTTTCCTTATCGTATCATGGGATTTGTTATATTCCGCAGTACAAGCTTCTAGTATTAGGGAGGTGTTGTATGTGTCATGTTTGCTCTGGTTCATATTTCGTCGTTGGTGTCTTCTTTACTGATTTGTTGGTTGGTATCATGTTTGTTTTCTTGTTCCCTTTCTTATCTCATTACATACACTTATTTCCGGTCCAGTGTAAGGGCAAGCAAGGGGGTTCAAGTGTACTATTACTAGGGGGGCGGGTGGTTGAGGCCATATTCTTCAGACCGGGGCGGATGAAGGAAACGGTGGAATATCTTGGGAGGTCATTGGTGTTAACGGATGTTGAGGGTGGGGAGTTGGTTTTACCGGAGACAACTTGGGCTTCTCAGATATTTTATTGAGATTACATACGCTTATTTCCGGTCCAGTGTAAGGGCAAGCAAGGGGGTTCAAGTGTACTGTTACTAGGGGGCGGGTGGTTGAGGCCATATTCTTCAGACCAGGGCGGATGAAGGAAACGGTGGAACATCTTGGGAGGTCATTGGTGTTAACGGATGTTGAGGGCGGGGACAAATTGGGCTTCTCAGATATTTTATTGAGATTTTCACCTCATCTCGGTCTTCGGACTCTATTATGGAGGAGGTGTTTTCAACTGTCTAGGCGTGAGTAACTACTGATATGAACTCTACCCTTGTTGCTCTTTACACTATGGTGGAAGTCAAGTGTGTTGTCTTCAACATGTCCCCGTTTAAATCTCATGGGCTTGACGGTATGCCTCCCATGTTCTTCCAAAAATTCTGGCATATTATTGGGTCTGATGTGTCATTGGCTGTGCTTCGTATTCTAAATGATCGATCATGCCCTATTGCATAAGCTTAACTTTACTCATATTGTCTTAGTGCCCAAATGTGATAAACCTGAAACAGTCTCCCAATTGCGATTGATTAGCTTGTGTAATATTATTGTCAAATTTGCTTTTAAATGTGTTGCTAATCTTCTTAAGTTCATGCTCGATTCTATTATTTTCCAAACACAATCTGCTTTTATTCCGAGTTGGTTGATTACTGATAATGTTTTGTTGGCTTTTGAATTGAATCATCATTTGAAAACATCTTCTGGACCCAAAGAGGCTTGTGTTGCGTTAAAATTAAATATGAGAAAAGCTTATGATAGGGTCGAGTGGCCTTTTCTCCGGGGAGGGGGGGGGTCTTATTAAATTAGGATTTCAGCATAGGTTTGTTGATCTTATTATGTTGTTAGTCACCACTGTGTCTTATTCGTAGAATGGCGAGGCATTTGGTTACTTTCATCCGACGAGAGGAATTACACAAGGTGACCCTATTCCATATTTGTTTATCTTTTGTGTGGAAGTTTTTTCTTGTTTAATTCAAGCAGCCGAGAGAGAAGGGAGGTTGACAGGGGTCTCGGTAGCTCCACAGGCACCTCCTATGTCGCATTTGTTGTTTGTTGATGACACATTATTGTTTTGTGGATCTACAGAGGGCCAATTGAGGGATATTAGTAGGATTTTGGGGTTATATGCTAGTGCATCGTGTCAAGTTATAAATCTTCAAAAATCTAGTATGGTGGTTAGTGGTCCGGGGAGGGATGGATGGAAGAGGTCTCTGGCGGGTGTGTTGGGTGTTAGGTTGGTTGCCAATTATGATAGATATCTAGGTCTACCGGCAGGGGGTGGTGGGTCTCGGGGGTGTTGTTTCATTATCTTAAGGATCGAATCTGGGGTAGGGTGAATGGATGGAATTCAAAACTTTTGTCTTAGACGGGAAAGGGTGTGTTGATTAAAGTTGTGTTGCAATCACTCCCGACTTATGCTATGTCGTGTTTTCAACTTCCAATATATCTGTTGCGTAGCTTAGAGTCGATGTCTGCTGATTTTTGGTGGCATAATAGGGGGAGAGGCGAGTTCATTAGGTGGCTTGAGCTAGGTTGTGTAGCTCTAAATTCGAGGGAGGGTAGGGGTTTCGGTCTTTAAGGGAGTTCAATTTGGCATTATTAGCTAAACAAGGCTGGAGATTGGTAACGAGACTGGGATCTATGCTTGGGATGTGACACTTGGTCGTAGGTCTTAGTGGACGTAGAGGAGTATTTTTGGGGCTAAGGAGTGGTTGAGGGAGGCATGTGTTTGGACTGTTGATGGGGGTAATGAGGGAGGGTTGTGTTTGGACTGTTGGTGGGGGTAATGAGGGAGGGGAGAAATATAGTTAAAAGTGCCTATAAACATGTTGTGACTATGCGGGAACAGATGCGAACTTCAACGTCCGAAAACCGACTGCAACTGGGATGATTGTAGACTATTTTGTGGCAGTTTAGAGTCCCCCCTAAGGTGCGGTTGTTTATGTGGAGGATCTATTCTAATTCTGTGCCTATATTGGGGAAACTAGCTCGAAGAAATGAGGAGGTTGATCCAAGGTGTCTTGAATGTGGGCGGATACTGAGAATTTAAAGCATGTTTTACTTAAATGTCAAGGAGCAAGATTATTGTGGGCTTTATCGAATATTTCATGGGCGCTGGTTTCTTGTTGGCGGAGTAGTGCAGAGGAATGGGTTTGGTACGTCTTAAGCCGTCTACCAACAGAGGAGCATGAACTTTTTTCTGTGTTGTGCTGGACTTTATGGCAGCTGCGGTGTAAACGGGTAATGGAGGGAAGAGTGTTGGATGTGCAACAGAGATGGAGCCAATTTGTGAGGATGTTGTTTGATTATAAGCAAATAAGGACAAATGTGTTGTTTCAATGAGTTATGTTCTGAGTATTGAACAATTTGTTTTTGGTTAGCTAGGTTTTATTCTGTTAAGTCTGGATTTTTTGTACTTTATTAATGTTGAGATAGGAATGCTGACGTTTGTGTTGGACATTTTTTATTGTTTTGGTTATTAGTAAATCTCATCACTTTAAAATAAGAAAAAAGAAGTCGGAAAACATACTTATTTATGCATTATTATTGAATCACTAATCCCAAATTAGCAAAAAAAAAAGCAAACCGCAATCACTTATTTATTAAGTGTTCGTTTGACACTGTGATTCAGCCGGACAAATCTGTTGATTTTGTACCTCGTTTAATACATTTTCACAAAAGCACTATTGAAATTAAATTCTATAAAAAAATATGTTTTGATGAAGGCTTAAAAGCTACAATTTGTAGCGGTTAATCCCCCATAATTATTTTCCTTTAACTACCTATTATACCCATTAAATTCTACCAAAACTACTTGATTTAACTAAATTTGAAATTTAATTACAACATACATTTGTATAATCAACTCGTGAAGTTTATACTCATTTTTCAAAAAACCATTTACTCCAAAATTAATCATCTATACTATTATAAAATAAAGTATTTTATCGTACAAACTTTTTTCAGCACTCAAATTTACACTTTAATTTATTTATCTCCTTAAAAAAGACTTGGTCAAAATAGTAAATCCAATATATTTTAATAATTTTTATAATTTTATCTTTTTTCCCTTTCAATCACCGCACTACATTTCTCTTATCTCACTATGTATTTCTTTTTTTCTTTCTCATTTCATCACATCATGATTGTTTTTTTTTTTTTTCATCTCAAACCATAATTCTTTCTGTACGACGGAAATTGCCTGCAACAATAATTAATTTTATAATAATTAGCCGAGGTGACGCGCTTTTCCCTATATACATATAATAAAAAATATTATTTTGATAAATAAAAAAATATAAATCAATATATCATATTTAAAAAAACAAAGAAAAAAAATGTATTACTGTCGTAACGAAAAATTAATGTTCATATAAGCAATCGCTCTTCACGAGTCAAAATATGAAATTATTTTTATATTAGTATAAATTATGCAACATCCGGACCAAAGTGAACCTAAAATAGGCTACGCCAAAACCCTTAGATTGAGAAGTTTTAATTTAATTAAAAGCCAAACAAGGCCTTTAAGAGTTGTTTTCGGGTGAGTGGAGCAGAATTTGCCGCCACCCCCAAAAACCTCAGACAATCTCCAACCACTTCTCTCTAGGGTTTGGGGTCTTATTCCTAATTATGGGCGGCCAAAAGATTCAGACTACTGAAACGGAAGCTCTAAACGCCATGGAAAATGGCGAATCCAAGCGTCAGAAAAAGCACAAGGACAAGCAGAAGAGAAAGCTTGAAGAAGCTGATGCGGAGTTCGCTGGGGAACCGAAGAAAGATGTGAAAAAGAAGAACAGGAAGCAGGAACAAGAAGAAGAGGAAGAAATTGCAAATGGTTCGGCTGAGATCCACACGAAAAAGAAGAAAAAACAGAAGAACGAGGAGGTTTTGAATGATGGGTCTGTAGAAATTGCCAAGGAGAAAAAGAAAAAAGACAAGGCAGTGGGGAAGGAAGAGACTGTGAGTAATGGGTCAGTTGAAGAATCAAGAAAGAAGAAGAAGAAGGACAAAGAGGGAGAAGAAAAGGAGGAGGAGAAGAATGCTTCTGAGGAGGTAAGAGAAGGTAGTGGTGTGGTGGTATCTGGGAAGAACGTTAATGAATCAAAATACAAGGCTTTGAATTCATTTTCGGAGTCCGGGCTTCGTGGCGAGGTTTTAGAATGCTGTAAGACATTTGATAAGCCGTCGCCCATTCAATCTCATTCATGGCCTTTTCTGCTTGATGGCCGTGATTTTATTGGAATTGCAGCAACTGGGTCTGGTAAGCTTTTCTTGTTTCTTCCTTTTGTTGTTACATTACTTAATTGTATTGTGTTTTGCTATGTGTTTTCAATGTAAAAAGTGTGTTGCTGGGTTGATTAGGTAAAACAATTGCGTTTGGAGTTCCTGCTATTATGCACGTATTAAACAAGCGAAACGGTAGGCCTGCTAAGAAAAGGAACCCACTTTGCCTTGTTCTGTCACCTACAAGGGAGCTAGCTCAACAAGTATGTTCTCCATTTGGTGATTACAGGCTTTATATTACTAATTGTAGTCTGTCGCGAAGCATGCCTTATGCTATGGTTTACTTGACAAAGGTTTACTGGGTCTGCAAGTTTGTTTTCGGGTTATATTTAAACTGCTCAATATCAGTGCTCTCCGGTTTTTACCTGATATTGAGGATTTTAAGGGCCTATTTGTTCATGTTTTAATTTTCAGTTTCTAGTGGATTATATATGTTTTCAATTTTGTGTAGGTTTTTGTGTGAAAATGAGAATATGTTTGGATGAATTATTGAGATTGGACTGGGGTGTTAAATCAGTATTTTCCAATGAGAATAAGTATAAACAAACATGCTTTCACTATATATACAGTTGAAAAAATGAAAACTGAAAATGGAAACAGAAACAAACAGGCTGTAAGTATCCATTACTGAAAAATATATCTGCATGCTATCGAGGAGAGGTGTCTAGGGTTTCTGCTTTCTGTTCGAGCTGAATGCACATTCAACCTTTTCCAGTGTCAGAAAACTGCAGTTCTACCAAAACTTATAATCTTGGATTTGACTTCCACAAATGATATTCTCACTTGCTTTAGATAATAGCCGTATGAAAGATATAAAACATCGCATGGACCTAAGAACCTAAAACCATGAGCATGACTTGTTATCAGTTACATTTTTCATGCCTGAAAGCACGTATCTAAAAGTCTGATATGCTCAGTTGATGGCTATATAAATGATATGACTGATGGTGCTGCCTAAATATGTTAGATTTTCGATGTAATTTGTGATGCTGGGAAGCCTAGTGGAGTGCAGTCAGTTTGTGTATATGGAGGAACTTCTAAAGGGCCGCAGATATCTTCTCTAAAATCTGGTGTGGTAAGACATCGTGATCATAAACTCTAAGCATATCTCAACTTGGTTTCTGATGATTATAGTTCCCTCTGTGATTGAATCCATAATGAGAATGATATCCACGAGTCTTTTCTTTTGGTTTCTAAGTTGTCTCATGTTATTGCCTCTCGAATTTTTGTTAGTTGTGATGCTTATCAATTATGGTTGACAACATATGTATGATGTTTAGTTAGCACAAATATGTACAAGTATTATTTATTATTCATATCTGGTTACTTTACTAGTTTGATCCCTGGGAAAAGAGTGCTACATGTATCGGCGTAAAACTCTGGTGTGCCGCGTGGGCTTTACTTAGGCGAAAAACAAAGAAAACCTTTCCTTATGGTTAAATTACATCTATAATCTACAACATTAAAAAACAGGACAAAGTTGGTATCAAATTCTTTTGGGTATGACTAAATCAAACCATTGTTTTTATCAATGCTTCTCTGAAGTCTAGAACTCCTATATGTTATTTCACTTTCCTTGAAAGTTAGTTAACTATTCTCACTACATGAAATTGATTGGGTAGTTGAACTTAGAATGGTTTAACCTATGAATCCGTGAAGAAATTGATTTCGAATTATTTGAGAAGGTCCAAGAGTTATACCTTTGGTGGCTATAACTCTTGGAGCTTTAAACAGGAGGATGTAAGGCCATCTCTTGAGGCATGGCTTATGCGCAATTGTGATAAACCGTGCTAGACTAAATTTGACTACCTAGTAAATCAAGTTCTCTTTGTGCTCATGTCCATCACAGCTCTGTCAGTGGGGAAAGTCAGGCATAGAAAATAATTTTTCGAGGTCATAATGCCTAGTGATTTCTCACATATGCACTTCATGTTGGACTTATCAAGTTATTTTCTGCAGTAAGTGTAAGATATAGTGAGTTCGGGTAGATGCATTTGATCAGTCAGATTGTAGTGTTTATTTATTTTTCTACAAAGAGTATATTGTATATGATTCCAACTATTACTTGAATCCAGTCTGCATGAATACCTCAAGCATCCGTTATTTGTGGCTCTATGCAGGACATTGTAATTGGGACCCCTGGCCGTTTGAAAGACTTGATTGAAATGGAAGTGTGCTCCCTAAAGGAGGTATCTTTCGTGGTAAGTATCAAATTAGGTAATAATGATTAGTTTCTTGGTGATGATTTGCGATTTTCACTTTCATCTCTCAGGATTTGTCATGCTATATATTGTTAGTCAATTGTTTGTTTCAGATGAGTATCTCATGGGAGGAGAAGTTGCTTCACTTTTACATTTCAACAGTTATTGTATCAGTACAACTTATTCAAACTTTACCAAATGTGGTTACTGAACAAAAAAATCTAATGTTGCATTAAATTGCTTAATATGCTCTCTGGGGGAAGGAAAAAAAAAAAAAAAACTGTCCCGGGAGAATGTGGGGGGAACATGTAATTTATGCATGCTAACTTGATATGAGATTTGACAATATTTTTTTGGATAGACATGGTAAGGTAAATGCTTGAGAAATTGGGATATCTTGTGATCAATCTAACTTAGCATTAGTGGACGTGCTTGATACAACATAATGTGTTCATTTTCTGGTTTGCCAGTTATTTGTTCTTGGATTACATGAATTATGCATGCAGGGTGTACAATCTGGCACAAGTAGCTAATTAATTGAAGTAGTTGATTGGATTGCCCTGGCCGCTTCTTCATTCTCTCTAGATTGAATGAGTTGATCATGCTTTTTGCTTGTACTCAGTGCTTGACCTATCTCCTGTTTGACTGAGGGGTGTAAATTAGAACGCCTATGTCACTTTTAAGCCCCATCAAGCAAATGTTTCTCACTGTGACTTATGCTTTAGGTTCTTGATGAAGCTGATCGAATGCTTGACATGGGATTTGAACCTGAGGTTCGCTCAATATTAAGTCAAACATCCTCTGGTATGATGCTGAACTTTGATTGCAAACGAGTTAAGCATGTTGATTTACTACTGTAGCGTACTTTCACCTTAAACTTGCCAACAGATGTGTCTAGTGGTTCTTAATTTTCATGGATTCATTTATTCTCTTCTATTTTAAGAGACATTTAATCTATTTTGCACGAGTATTTGCATTGAAATATAAGATATGAATCTTTCATCATTTGTACTTAATAAGTATCCACTTGTAGCATTTTGTATGCTTTTTTCTGGATATGTGTAATTTTCATATGGCATTGTGTGCAGTTCGCCAGATGGTAATGTTTAGTGCGACATGGCCTCCAGCTGTGCATCAATTAGCTCAAGAATTCATGGATCCCCACCCAGTTAAGGTATGGATATCTGTGAGAATCAAATTCACTGTCTACCTTCTTCGGCGCTCTTTATTTGGAAAGTATATTTTCAGGTGGTTGTGGGCTCGGAAGATTTATCTGCCAACCATGATGTCATGCAAATAGTAGAGGTATGGTTATAGATAGTGTCAATGAAACAATTAACCACAAATAGGTATTGCCTGGTAAATACGAATGTTCATTCGCATTATTTGGAAGTGTTCATTTTCGTTGACATTGTAGGTGTTGGATGATCGAGCACGTGATGAAAGGTTGCAGACTTTGCTAGAGAAGTATCACAAGTCTAGGAAGTAAGTGTTGCTGCTGTAAATTATGTACGTAGTTTAACATGTTAGACATAAGCAGTTGAAGATTCTCAAAGTATGTGCAAAATGCTAACCATAACCAGGAAACTTCTTGACTTCCATAGTTCAGAACTTTTTTTTGACTATTACTTTTGCAGCTTGGCATGGTCCAACAGGAAAAAACACATATAAAATGTTTTTGTTTTTTGGATACTTTTCTATAATTGTTCTCACGGGGACTTCAAAACTTTGGCAGGAATAGAGTATTGGTTTTTGTTCTATACAAGAAAGAAGCATCTAGGGTGGAGAATATGCTCAACAGGAGGTAATTTCTGTTTCACATTGTGATTTCCCTGGCAAGTGATATGTGACTTTTTTGTGCTTCTGCTGCGTTGTGTTCATACATGCCTGAATCCTGAAGGCTGTATTCCTGCATTTATTAGAATATAATATAATATATAATATTAGTTGCTGTTATGTTCTTGGTTCACAGGGGTTGGAAAGTTGTTTCTATAAGTGGTGATAAAGCCCAACATGCCAGAACCCAAGCATTGTCATTGTTTAAGGAGGGAACATGTCCTCTATTGGTACGTCATAGGCTTTTCTCAAAAGAATATAAAAAACTGTTCTGGTTCAAGTTGTCTACACTCATCGGCTATAATAATCCTTGAATGGTGTTTCATACTATTCCAGAAGTAATAATTGATTGCAGCGGTGCCGTACAATATGCATTTGTGTTCTACTTTTGCCTTTCTACGCAAACTGTTAGCTTTTTGTTTCTCGCTTGTCCTTTACTTAGTCTTTTAAGGGAGTCACCTCCCTTCTACACTTTTTGCTACCTTTATATTCTTCTCTTTATCATGCAACTGTCCTTTTACTTTCACTTGCGGGACACAATTATTAAATGCTTCTCAGTCTTGCCTGTTGTATTTCACTAGTTACTCAATTATGGCATGTTGAAAATTCTATGAAGCCTGGCTTATTTGTATTTCTGCAGATAGCAACTGATGTGGCTGCTCGAGGATTGGATATTCCTGATGTTGAAGTTGTGATAAATTATAGTTTTCCTCTCACAACAGAGGATTATGTGCACAGAATTGGTCGAACAGGACGAGCTGGTAAGAAGGGAGTGGCTCACACCTTCTTTACAAAGGAAAACAAGGTATACTAAAATCTTAGTAGTAAATATTTTGCTGATCTGCTCTGTATTTTATACGTCATTGCTGATGCTAGCACTAAATACTTCCAGGGACTTTCTGGGGAGTTGATAAATGTTCTCAGGGAAGCTCAGCAGGTCGTACCTGAATCCTTACTGAAATTTGGGACTCATGTCAAGAAAAAGGTCAGGCACACCCACCCTTTTGAAGTGATAAAATATGTTTTTTAGGAGTTCTGAGCAGATTATATGCGATAAATATTCAATGTTCTAGTTCGTCATTCTTTTTGGCTGTGATCTACTGTCAACAAAGCACATTTTGGCTTCCCGAGACCTAAAATGAACAAACATCAACGTTGTATCTTTAAGGCAATCACCCACTATAAAATTTAGTCTATTTGGTTTAGATCAATTGGCGAGGCATTGTGTAAGATGATGAATGTCTATCATTGTGCTTATGGTTCATAAATCTGGCTATAGTTCAGTAAGTTCTGGTCTGCATTAAAAAATTTGACTCATGTTGTAAGTTCCGGTCTGTGACGCACTTCTGGTTGTCAACTTCATGCAGGAATCCAAGTTATATGGTGCCCATTTCAGGGAAATCAATGCTAATGCTCCCAAAGCTACAAAAATAACATTCGATAATTCTGACAACGAAGATTGATTCAAGGGTTCTCAGGGAAGTGTTAACACTACTGCAATTTTCAGTTAAACATCATCATAAATATGAATATGCAGTGATGAGAAGCCAAATACGAGTTAAAATCGTTGCATCTTTAGTAAGTAGTAAATCAAAGGCAGGACGAAGATCAATTTTGTTTTTTCTTGTAGTTTTTATTATAGAAAATTGGAAAATACCGATATTTTAATTTATTCGGAGGCTTTTTGTTTCATTCTTGATTTTACTTGTGTCTCTGGATGATTGTGCAAAGAGAAATTATTCAACTATCAGTATTTTCCTCAGTAAGATGTAGAAGTTTATGTAGTTATGGTTACCCGCAGTTTGATGGTTCCTATTTAGCTTATAATTCTTCAATTTGTTTTCATGGACAAATTGTGATGATGTTTCTTTATCGGGGATAATTACATTTACACCTCTTGACTTATAGTCTGTTTATACGATCACTCCTGCTTTTTGCATAATTACAGAAATCACTCTTGATAGTAAAAAAATAAAGGTATTTTGTGTAATAATATTGATACTTTTGAGGGGTGCAAGTGTAATTTTCTAAAAAATATAGGAGTGGTTTGTGTAAATGATGCTACATTCTAGTGGGTGTATGTTTAATTATTCAAAAGACACGGATGATTTGTGTAAATAGATTGTAGGTTAGGGGGTGTAAATATAATTATCCCTTCTTTATTTTGTTATAGAATATTACTTCTGTGATTCTAAGGTCTCATTTCGTTTCTTTCTAAAGGTTCAATTTCAATTTTTGTACTATTTTACATTGTGGGTTCATATTGAATTGGATTTGATTATAAATTTTAGGAAATTGGTCCGTACACCATACTACTATGGACACCAGATTATCACAAAGTATTATGATTTCAAATGTACTTTTGTATGTAAATAAAGGTACTAATATAATTACATTTTCATTCTATTGTCTTTTATTATACAAAAAATATCAATCTATATATATTTTTAATTTCCATATAAAATTTAATGCAAATCTTACTTGCAAATATCAATTAAGATAAAACCAAACAAATCCTAAGAGTTCTAGTCTCTATGTCATTTATTCCAAGTCGTTGGGAAGTTCAGAAAAGATGGAGGTTGTTGGACATCAGTTCCACAATATATTAGATTATCTAGCATGTAAATTTTGATTAAATATACTAATAGATTTATGTAAAAAGCAGTCCGTGCACACGCGATGTGTGAGCAAATAAAAATATTAAGATATATTAATCAGTGTATTTAAGTTATGTACTTCGGTCAATTTTAGTACGTATATGATCTATTTCACATCGAATTTTAGTATATCTTTAATGATATATTTTAATTGTCTGATCTAAAATGTTTTATAAAATTAATTTACAAAAACACTTAATAGATGACCGTAATCTATTTATACTATTATAGAAGAAAATATTGTTTTCCTCTAATAAATGGTGGTTATATCATATTTCTATCACTCTTTTTTAAAAAAAAATTGCCCTTCAAAACAAAATTGAATTTTAAGTTGAATAAGTATAATTATCAGGATTTTCAAGGATAAATGCACTTTTTTAATTTAAAATCAGTTTTATTTTGGCGGCCAAAATTTAAAATAAGTGGTAAAAGCATGAGAAACTTTTATTAGAAGAAAACAACTTTTTCTTTTATAATAATACAAATATATATATATATATATATATCATTAGAAGATCTTTGAAATTATTAATAATTTATTTTAACATGTTAGAAACACGCGATTATATGATAATTTTTGATTTAAAAACTTAATGTTATATATGATCCGTTTAAAATAAAATGTGTTTCCAGAAATTAGATATCATCAACCAGATATCATTGATCTCGTGCCAAAAACTTCTAATTAGTTTCAAAATAAGACTTCATGTTGCATAAATTGGATAAAAAGTAAACAAAATTTAAATTAGTAAATTCACTTACTATTTGATACAAACATTAACAATTAAAAAAAAATTTGCAATATGTAGAAAATTTTAAATATATATGAAACATATCAGTACTAACATTAAAAAAGCAAGCTTCAATCTGTATTAAAATCCACTTACTACTACATAACATGTTTAGAGTTGATAAATCGATAAATTCCAAATAAAATAAGATAGTGAGAAGTAAAATACTTCAAAGTATGTCTTCTTAGCAGAAAGTTTGAATAATTTTTCTGATTAAATAATTGTACATATAACCCATGAACATGCATTAAAGAATGAGGTTTGATACAACATGCATTAAGTAATTGTGCTTTGCATCTTTGATCTTTATGTGTAAAAATACAAATAAATAGATATGAGTCTATATATATATATAGAAGATAGCAGAAAAGGAAGAAAAAAATAAAGAACATATTAATTATATTTTTCTTATTAAGACCAAATCCTGAAAAAAAAAATATTAACATATTAGTTTGTGAGAAAGGTTTTAGACTTTTAATTGAATTTTAATTTGTAGAGGTAAAAGAAAAAAAGAAATAAAAAAGATGGTGTGGGAACATGGGTGGTTATGGCAAGAGGGTATATTTGTTAGTTTGTAAAATTGGTATGAGAACTACCAAGAAGATGGTGAATTTTCATTTTTATCCTCCACAAATAATTAATTCATCTTATAGAAAGAAATCAACATTTGTATTTTAAAAAAAGCAAAGGACAATTATTGTAAAAACACATAAATAACTTTCATATTAAACACAAAAGAAGGTTTCTTTTTAAAATAGTATAGATATATACTAAAGTAACCAAATAAAAATTATTATAAAAGGTCGACATTCGTATGTATACAACATTCAAAATCAAAGGTTTTTAAATGTAGTTCTAAAGTCTCAATTTTATTTTGCTCGAGAATTGAATAATTTAATAATTTTGTGGGGTAAATTGCATAACATCCCCGTATGTTTTGGTGAAATAGCGTGAAATTCCCCTGTGTTAAATTTATAAACAAAAAACCTTATATATTTTACAAAATACAGCAAAAAAACCCTTTCCCATTAGAAGCTAACGAAGAGTATATGATACGTGCTCATTGTGAGAGTGGGGTTCGTTTTTGATCTTTTTTGAGGTTATTTTAAGTGTATAAATGTCTATTTTGCCCCCTTTCAATTTTAACCTTTTTTATTGAGGTTATTTAAATGTCCAAATACCTATTTTGCACTTTTATTTGATATTTAGATATATTGTAATAAATTATTTATTGTTGATTAATTTAATTATTGATCGATTTAATCTATTTTAATAAATTATATATTTGATAATTCAAAATATTAATTAGTTTAAATATGCTTTAATATTACCTAAAAATATATAAAATTTTTAAAAGTTCAAATTTTAAAATGAAAAATACAATACAAAAATTAATATATTAAAATTAACTTTTCAAATTTAAATATTTATAAATATAAATAAATTCAATTATAATGATATATTATTATAAACAAAAATTTTATTTAGTTAAATTTATTTCAATAAATTATATTTATTTATAGAAAATATTAATTAAATATTAAAATACATAAAAATTAAATTACAATATATTTAAAATAAAATTTTAATACTTTTTATAATATTTCAATTTTTTTTAAAAAACTAAACCATTTTTATTTAAATTTTTTGGGTTCTCCGCTGCCGCCCGCCGATGAGGTGACGTCGTTGGGATCTGAGCGACGCTGCCCGGATCTGGGCGACGTTGCCTGGATCCACGCGACGTCGCCGCCGTTCCTGGCGCATCGTCTGGTTCTGGCGATGCCCTCTGCATCTCGGCGACGTCGCCTGGACTAGGCGACGTCCGCCCCTTTGTGCTCAGGCGGCGTCGCCCAGTCTACATATATAGTAAATAAAAATATATTTTATATTAATTAAATTTGGATCGTTCATTTTTTAACAATTGAAAATTAATGGCCAAAATAAAAAGGGGATAATAGAAAATTTAGTGAAAATGTTAACGCCGTTAAGCACACCTAACAAAAGGAGAGAGTATGTAGTATTTTAAATAACATAGGAGGGTTTTTTTGCCTTTTTTTTTAATACGGGGAGTTTTTAGCTAAATTTTAAAAACACGGGGGGGGGGGGGGGGGGGGTTGGTTTATGCAATTTATTCTATTTTTGTGTATACTTGTTATTTTTAATTACTCGAATAATTCAGATAGAACTTTGAAATGTCGGCACAGAAATTCCCTATATTTGGTTTTGTTTTTTCACCAAACGATGATAAAATAAAATCAAACATAAACTTACTAAATACACCTTCATTACATGTCTTGGGTGATTCTCTCATTATCTCATACAATAATATATTATATGATTTAATATACCTACAAACAAATAAATATTACTAATAAAAATATATAAAAGATACATAATTTGACAATAAATAGTATTTTTTGTCTCTCAATATACAACACAATACATATAATAAAAAATAAAGATTACTATATACATATATACATTTATGAAAATATATAAAAGTGTCATGATTTGACAATGAATAGTATTATTTAGCTCATAATATACAACACAATACATACAATATATTTTTTATACTATTTAAAATTAATCCCAAAAATAAATCCAAACATACACCTATCTCTAACATACACTTATTTAATTATTTATTTTATTTTTTTTTATTTTCATAAAATAAAACATGTCACTCCAAAAACATAGTGAAATGTTTTCAGTAAAATACGCAGGTGACTTTTCGGCTAATTTCATTCCTTCTTCTTATTACCTGTTCGTTGACAAAAAAGAAAATAATAATAAAAAAGGATAAATTACAACTAGCTTTCATAAGATTTGGTATAATTACAAATACCCTTTGTTGTTTGAGAAATTATAAATACCCTATTGAGGTTTGTAACCGTTCAACAAATAACCTATTTCAATCCATTTTTATGGATAAATTGACCAAAATGCCCTTATGCACTGAATTATTTTTTTATTTAATGTGCAGTGAGAGGTTTCTTAAGTTTCTTACACAAAGGAGGTATAATGCAATTTACCTCGACTGATTTTTCTACAATTTTAATAAAAAAAATTAAGGGCAAAATGGTCTAGTTAAAAATTACAAACCTCAATTGGGTATTTGTAATTTTTCAAACAATAAGGAGGTATTTGTAATTATGGCAAATCTCAGAGGAGTTGGACGTAATTTACCCAATAAAAAAAATCAAAATCTGTGGCACGTGGAGGCGGGAGCAGGTGATCCGAACCCGGACGTGTTGCCAGAAAGGAAAGCGGAATTGATAAACCCACGATACGTCCGAGAATTTGTGAGAGCGAGGAAGGAAGGAGAGAAGCCGAGTCCTCCTCGTTTTTGCTCTCTCAAATCACTACCCTAAACCCTAATTTCTTTACTGTTCAAATTCTTCTACATCATTGGGATTGTTCTACTCCTCCTCTTCCATTTCTGCTGTTGTTGTTGCATCACTTGAAAGAGCGTTGCGGTAATTTCTCTTCCAGCTGATGTTTTGTATGTGTATGTTTAATTGTGTGTGATTTTCTTTGTTGTGATTGTTTTATTGTATTGGTTAGTTAATGGCGAGAGCTTTGACGGCTATTTTTTTGGTTGGTTCATTGAATCAGTTGGGCAGTGGTGACTGGAAGTTTGATTGATCGTTTGCTGATTCTGCAGTTTTGGCTATTGACTCTAGGGTACATGTAATCTTATTATTTTTCTTGTTGAAGTTGGTTTCATATGGAATTGTATTTGTGTTCCCTATCTGCAGCTGAAACTGTGTTATCTCTCTCATTGAATTTTCTATTTACGGTATTGTTCAGTGGTTGTGATACTCTTTTTTTCTGTTTCTGGTTGCTTTTTACATTGGAAATGACTTATACTGTTGTTTGAAATGTTGAAACTATGCCTGCTTATCTGTAGTTGTGGCACAAATGAGCTGGTATCAGCATTTTGAGGCAAGTCTGATTGTAGGCACCAACTGTTTCTTGTACCATAGTTTGAAGGATGGAGAAAATGACATTAGTTAATTGCTTACTTGATGAATGGTTATTGGTTTATTAAGTTCTCTGAACATGACAAGTGAACGACTAATCTTGCTTCAAAATAATTTTGATCTTTCATAGACCTTTTGTTTAAATATATTAAAGAAGCGGATTGTAAAGTAAAGCCATTGTTTTCCTTCTGGAATTGTTGGAGAGATATGTGCGGCGCATAATATGTAAATTTATCTGGAGTTCTGTCGTTCTAAAATGGTTGCAGTATCCCCTTTCCATCTCTTTCAGAACCTACCGTATTAGTGTACTGTCTCTTGTTTGAATAAACAAAATTGGGATTTCAAATTCCCAAGGGTTTACCTTCTGGGTACAAAATGGTTTTGGTTATTATATAGTATTATTATCACCTTGCTTCATAGTTTAGTTAAATAGTCTGTAGTTCAAAGACCAATAGGTTGGTGCTGAAATTTGGATTTGGATGCCGTGATGTGGTGTCATTAGAGATCTCTTTTTGTCAAAGAAGTTGAAGGATTTCTTGAAAATTTCAGCTACAAGGTTGTGCTATATTATACAACCAAATGAGCATTTAAGAAATCCAATAGCCATCCCTTGTTGCAACATGTCCTTACTGGCTTCTGTGCCAGCAAGGATGCTGATGATGCCACATGGGAGTGGCTCACAAATGTTCCAAAAATGCTGGGCATGTGATTTTAGTTATCTATTCATTTAGCCCCTTCTTTTTGTTGCTATAATACTAAATGGAATAATTTGTGTTATTCTTTAGTGTCAAATAGACAAACCTCTCCTTGTGCTCGTTGGAACTGAATTCATTACAAGATATCTTATGCTGATTTTTCACTGAGACTAGTAGTTTCTTTGATGTAGCAGGTGATGGAGATATCAGCACTAAAATCACTTCTCAACAGCATCACTCGGTTCTTTCAGTTATCATCTTGTGAAAGCATAAAATGCGAACCAGTTGAGAGATATTATCAAAAGCTTGAAGAGATGATGAAGTTGTTAAAGCCAATTCTTGATGCCATTATCGATGCTGAAATTGGTTCCGATGAATTGCTTCAAATAGAATTCGAAGGACTCTGCAAATCTGTTGATGAATCAAGAGAGATACTTGAAAGCTGGCAACCACTAATGAGTAAAGTTTACTTCGTACGTGATAAGATTTTTTGACTCTAGTTGTGAACTTTAACCTTTCCAATCATTATTTGCTTAGAAATCTTCTGGTAAATTAAGTTTGTCCTGGCTAATCTTTGCTTTGGTGTCTAGGTTTTACAAATTGAATCACTGATGGTGAATATTCGGACTCATGGTTTGAAAAGTCTTGAGATACTAAAATCTTCTTCTCACTGCCTACCTGCTGAACTCAATGCTGAATCCCTTGAGGTAACCGCAATGACGTTGTTTCATTCTTAGTTTCTGCTCTGTCTAGAAAAATTTTATTTTGGCACCTAGCTTTATGAGGTAGTTTTTTATGCTGTGTTGGTTTTGTGTTTTACTGCTGATTGCAGCACTGTGTACAAAAACTAAAGCATATGGGGTCAGAACAAACATCATCGCTAATCATGAAAGCTATTAAGGATCATGTGGAGGGCTCTGGAGCTAGCTCAGAGACCCTGGGAAAGGTTGCTGATAGGTTGAGCCTGAAATCAAACCAGGAACTTCTAATTGAGGCTGTGGCCCTTGAGAAACTTAAAGAAAATGCTGAACAAGCTGAAAAAGCTGGTGAAGTTGAGTATATAGATCAAATGATTGCCCTGGTTACCCACATGCATGAGCTACTTGTTATGATGAAACAGTCCCAATCCTGTAATCCTCCGATACCTGCTGATTTTTGTTGCCCTCTTTCACTTGAACTCATGACTGATCCTGTTATAGTTGCATCTGGACAAACATATGAGCGGGCTTTTATACGGAAGTGGATAGATCTTGGACTTATTGTTTGCCCAAAGACACGGCAAACTCTAGCACACACAAACCTTATTCCCAATTACACTGTCAAGGCACTCATTGCAAATTGGTGTGAATCAAATAATGTGAAGCTGCCTGATCCAACAAAACCTACCAACTTGCACCAGCCTTCTTCCCTGCTTGCAACTGTTGAATCTGTTAGAGTCAGGAGGGCCAATAGTTCTGGCACACCTGATCGGTCTTTAGGTTCTCCAATGAAGAGTTCAATTTCGTCTAATGCAACCCAAAGAATGGGGACATCTCCAACCCATCCTCGTTCATTGTCTGAGGATTCGTTGACAGAAGCTGCTATAAATGGAAATATGTTGGACATGGATAGAGTTTCGCCAAGAAGTTCTGGAGACAGGTCAGACCACTCAGGTGAGAGAAGCTCAAGGTCTGGAGGTCTACTTTTGATGTCCCCTTCCAGAAACTTTGCTGGTGCTGCTGCTGATGAACGGTTATCCCAGGGCCACAACCGGACCAATTCAGCATCAAGCACTCTTTCTAATTCTAATCTGTCACAAGAAACAGCAGTAGACGGCAATGAAGGCGCATCTCCCGCCGATGCTTATGCAAGTGATGCTTCCGGGGAGCTCCCAGCAGAGCCGCAACCTCCTACTAATCCAAGCTCCACAAGAAGAGAGCATGATTTCCCATCTAGGCTGGAGACGAGAACTCGTGGTCAAGCATTTTGGCGCAGGCCGTCAGAGAGATTTGGTCCAAGAGTAGTTTCTTCTCCCACTGTTGAAATGAGGGCCGAGCTCTTAGAAGTTGAAGCTCAAGTCAAGAAGCTGATTGAGGAGCTTAAGAGTGGTTCCATTGATGTGCAGAGAAATGCCACTGCTGAAATCAGGTTACTGGCTAAGCATAACATGGACAATCGCATTATAATTGCAAATTGCGGGGCTATCAGCTTGTTTGTCAATCTACTTCGTTCAACAGATTCAATAATACAGGAGAATGCTGTTACTGCTCTGCTAAACCTATCGATCAATGATAATAACAAGTCTGCCATTGCAAACGCCGATGCAATTGAACCCCTAATTCATGTCCTTGAGACTGGGAGCCCTGAAGCCAAGGAGAACTCTGCTGCGACACTCTTTAGCCTCTCGGTAATGGACGAAAACAAAATCAAGATTGGAAGGTCGGGGGCAATCAAGCCCTTGGTTGATTTATTGGGAAATGGAACTCCTAGAGGCAAGAAAGATGCAGCCACTGCTCTATTCAACTTGTCTATCAACCACGAGAACAAGGCCCGAATTGTACAGGCCGGTGCAGTAAAATACCTCGTAGAATTGATGGACCCGGCTTTTGGGATGGTTGATAAGGCAGTTGCTGTCTTATCAAATCTTGCCACCATTCATGAGGGAAGAACGGCAATTGGTCAGGAAGGAGGAATCCCTGTCCTGGTCGAAGTTGTTGAGCTGGGCTCTGGAAGAGGCAAGGAGAATGCTGCTGCTGCTCTTTTGCAGTTATGCACTAATAGCAATCGATTTTGCAACATGGTTCTCCAGGAAGGTGCCGTTCCCCCATTAGTGGCACTGTCACAGTCTGGAACACCTAGAGCCAGAGAAAAGGTGAAATTACAACGCCGACCTAATTATTTTCTCCCCTATTCTATTTGATTTGTTCATATTTAATTTTGAGGGTGTACTGCTTTTCTCTCATGGCAGGCTCAACAACTTCTTGGCTACTTCAGAAACCAACGCCATGGTAATGCCGGTAGGGGTTAATTTTGGTGTCAAGACTCTTTTTGGGTGTTGTAGAATAGTTGAGGTCTAAATTGTAGTCTGTGTGTAAATTGTGTTGTGCAAAATAATTGATTTGGAGATACTGTATTTCGGCCTCTCTTCCTTCACTACATTGAAAGAATGAAATGAAGAATTGATTTATCAAAGGTTTGTATTCATTTATAGAGGTTTCTTTACTATAGATTATTTGGAAAGTTCCAATTGTATGTAAAACCGTAGTTTTTATATTTTCTCTCTTTCCTCACTTGGGTTGTACAAAATATGTTATTTTAAAGATAGTTTGTTACTTAGGGTAAATTCTTTGGGATTGTTGGTATTTCAAGGCTTTCTTTGTTTCTTTATTTTGCTATTGGAAAGACAATTAGGAACATTTTGAATGTTTGTCTATATTTTAATGTTGGGAGATTTTTGTCCAGACCTAGTTCGATTGAATCTAAGTCAATCATATGGCAAGTGCAATACACTTGCAATGTGATTGATGTACAGTTTAGGGAATGTGACCAATCACATAGCGTGTATCACACTTGCTATATGATTGATTTGATTCGACCAAATCTGTTTCGGACTAGAATATTTGTGATAAGGTTGGATTGCGCTTCCAATCCACCCTTATCCTTTATTACCTGTGAGATGAAGACCCATGATTGTGAAGGATCGGGTTGGATAATGTTTGTTTTGACCCTCTGCGCAATGTTTGTTTTGACCTTGGGCACGGAATGTTGCTATTCATTTTAGTCATGCCAAGACCTCCCTCCTAATGTTAGTGCTATTTTTGTCTATCTTTCCTGAGATTTGATGATAGTCGTCTTTGGTTGCTAACTCGAACGTCGAACATCAATCACAATATTGTGACTCTCATTGCAAAGTTGCTATTCATAAGCATTTAAAAATGTCCTCATTTGAACACTTACCCAACCTGAGGCCAATTGCCAGTCTTTTCTATCACTACTTTTATATTTGTAATTTAACTTAACTTATAAGACTATGACTCACACTCACCGCTTTTTAGTCTAGACAACAAATTCTTAAATTCGTAGAGTAAATTACAGCTGACTCTTATGAGATTTGACATAATTATAAATATTCTTTCGTTTTTGTAATTTTCAAACAAAGACCTGAAATTGTAGTCCAAAAAATTCAAAGAATTTTAAAAATTAAATAAAATGCATAAGGGCATTTTGGTCAGTTTACCCATAAAAATGGATGGGAATGAGTTTTTTGTTAGACGATTACAAACTTAAGGGGTATATTTGTAATTTTTCAAACAACGGGAAAGTATTTGTAATTATACCAAACCTCAGGAAAAGTAGTAATAATTTACCCAAATTCGTAATATAGTTTGATACATAGTATCGTAGCTCACAACTTCGCACTAAGAAACATAACAAGTACTATCAAATCAAAGAGATAAAAAAGAATAATAATAATAATAATAATAATAATAATAATAATAATAATAATAATAATAATAATAATAATAATAATAAAGAAGAAGAAAAACTAATTAAAAGTTTTAAAATAAAACTTGCTTTTCTTCTTCTATTTTAGAAGTGAGGGGTTCTAGTAGGTTTGTTCATCAGAGTCCATTGGTAGACACCTAAAAGAGTTAATTAGGAAATCCAAAATAAAGAAAAAATAAAGCAGTTTTGCATTAAAATTAATAACATAGATTTAATTATCTTTTTCATGTAAGAAGGAAAAAGTATTCTACATAAATCATTAGAAACTATTTAGATATATTTATGTAATAAAATTTATTCATTTACGTTGTTTCTACCTAGATCTGATTTGGCTCGAATCATGTCTTATTTGGATTTGTGTCAATTAATATTTTGTACTTTTAATTAGATTCATCTATAAATTTTAGATATTAATCGATGAAAAATTATCTTCACAAAATAGTATTTTTATTAAATCCCATGAATTAGGGATCCTACTCTTTTTGCACAATTCATGCACATCTCATTCTAGCTTATGAATAATTTTGTTCTTGTCTATAACTCGGTAACTTATATATAAATGTAAAAAATTCTCACAAAATTCATATACCCACTTATTTTGTAAATGAATCAAAAGAAAAATCGATTTTATTATATATTCAATGTTTTTTTGAGGGGTAAATTAATGAATTCCCTGAAATCACAAAGCTCCTACAGTAAAAATCAAACATCGTTGAAGTTGTTCGTGCTGGGGGACAGAGTTCTTCAAGTACAAAGTATGATGCTCGCATGTCTATGTTGAATAAAAGCATAATAAAGAGTTGTTTTAATTCCTTAATAAAAGCATAATAAAAGCCAATTCTTAATTTTATTTTCTTTTAAATATAGCAATATATCACACACCTTTGATTTTAGTATACACGGCGTGTATATATTATTGATTTAAATTCTCAATGATTAATTACATGGATGAAGTTTGCCCCTTGTAAAAAGTAATCTTTCAATTTCAGAGCCATTTTGATTCTGACAAGATCATAGTTGTTAATGGCGCACGGCGCATTATGGCGCAAAGGTTCCTTGGAGCACGTGCACCGTGCGCCTTTTTAAAGCATGGCACATATTTACAAAAATAAATTATATATTTATACATTAATATCATTTAAAATCTATAATGTAGACATAATTAAATATTATTACAAGATTGATTAGGGGATTCATGTGTATTTATATTATTTGTTGTTGATAGTTTTCGTAGATAGGCTAATCATATCTATATATATTATTTAAATATTAATTAAGAGATTTGTATATATTTACCTTACTTATTGTTTATATATTTGGTAGATAAATTCATCATGTTCATAAATAAATATGGTTAGAATATTAATTAGGAGATTTATATATATTTACCTTACTTGTTGTTTTTATATTTAGTAGATAATCAATCATATCCATACTATATATATAAGTTTTCCTAATCCTAACACTATATATTTATTTATAGAACAAAAAAATAAAAAAAATTGAGAACCCTACTTACGCCAGCCCTAACCGCGCCGCTCAACTTTTTTCCAGCCCAGTATATATTTACCTTACTTGTGATTTATATATTTGGTAAATAATCAATCATATCCATACCATATATATAAGTTTTTCTAATCATAACACTATATATTTATTTATAGAACAAAAAAAACCTTAAAGAGGGCCGGGCTTTCACGAGGCGCGCCATGTCGCGCCTCTCACCACGGTAAATTGTGCTAAATGGCGCGCCATGGTGTCGCCATTGTTAAGGGGGGCGCCATTCTGCGGAAATGGTGCCGAGGCCGCGCCATGCGCCATGTCACGCCTCTCGCCATGGTAAATTGCGCAGAATGGTGCGCCATGGCATCGCCATTGTTAAGGGGCGCGCCATTCTACGAAAATGGCGCCGAGGCCGCACCATGTGCCATGGCGCGCGCCATTCGACGCCATTAACAACTATGGACAAGATATACTCAAGAACAGGAAATTCAACATTGAACCTTGCTAACAAAGTCCACAAAAATTATTTATGCTAACATCTCCTACTTTAGCATAAATATAGCAATATAGTACATACCTTTGATCAGCAACAACCTCAATACCTCATAGAATTAAGGTGGATTTATAGGTCTTAGGTCTAATGACATTTTTGAATTACTAAAGTGGAACAGTAGTTGCTCAATATCTGCACAAAGACAAAGCAAAGTTATAAGCAAATCAAAGACATTATACTTGAATTAATAATTTTAAAATTGTAAATGAATGAATATTTGCACAAAGTTTTAAAACATGCTAGATATTGAGATATTTGTAAATATATTCATATAAAATAAATAAAAAGTTATCTTAACAGAATTGTATTTGGATTAAATGTTCAACCAATTAACAATCCCACATTCTATCGTACAATTTGTACTCCTCTTGTTCTAGTGCACGAATTGTTATGTTCTTATCGTTAACTACATCACATGTATATTCATGTCGTAAACTATGACAAAATCCAAATATACAATTACTTCGTAAACCAATCAAGAACAAAATTGATTTTATTATTCAATGTTTTTTTTGTGGTAAATTAATGAATAAAAAGAAACTCCAGAATCAAGAAAGTTCCTAGCGAGATTGAAAGGCACCACATTATGTGACAGGAGACTGGGATAAAAGGGTGGATGATGAAGATGATGATACTCGAGGAGGACGACCTGGTGAGCTTGACTTCGGACATTCTCAAGAACAAGAATTTCAATATTAAGCCTTATGAAACATAGTCTACTTTCTATAATTTACCCTAAGAAATATGACATATATATATTTATATGTTCAACAAAAAGCATAAGAAATAGTTGTTTCAACTACTTTTTGACAATTTTTCACTTCAAAATTAATAATTTAACGCAAAAGTGAAACTATGTATTGAAAATTTTAAAATTCTGAAGCGTATTTTCCAGAATAAGAAAAGCGCTCATAATCATTTTAGTAAGATCCAAAATAATACTAGTACCTTGTAGTCTTTGAAATATATTATATTAAAAATCTAAAACGTTATATCTCAATAACTTTGAAATATAAGAGAAGAAGAGCACGGACAAAATCATAATCATTTTTTGGCAAACATATACAAAACCACACAATAAAATTGGCCATATAATTTTAAAAAGATAAACATTCATTCATAAAAACAAACAGAACTTACAAAGATAAACTCCTACTAAATTGTACATGAAAATCGGGCAAAATGGATGCACAAATTGAATAACAGAACTTACAAAAATTGCACATTTTGTACTAACAGAGAAAAGTTCAGATTGCAAGGGTAGTAGAAAGAAAAAACCGATTCTGTAATAAATTTTCTTATTTTTGCCAAAAGAAAATACTATACGAAGAAATCAATTCTAATATGTCAAACCTTAGATATAGAAAAATGACGAGTATTAATTTAGTTTTGGATAAAGTTGATTTTGCTACATGAAAGCGTATTTCTTATAGAAACGAGGCTCACACAATATACTTAAAAGGGGATGATACCTCTAAAATTGCACACAACTAAAATATGTTAGTTTATTTATTTACATACACATGTATACACAAATATAATCCCAACTCCACTCATGCTCGAATTGAAAAATATAAACTATGTACGTGGTTCCTACTTCATTCCTTACACTTTAGTTTGCAGTTCCGAACTATCAAATTATTTATTTCCTATTGCTTTAAACCTAAAGCTCCTCGATCTTCATATTCTCAATATGATTGATAGGTACAAAAAAACTATATTATTTAAATTCTCGATGATTAATTACTTTGATGATTAATGCCCCTTGTAAAAGATAATCTTTTAATTTTCAGAGCCATTTTGATTCTAAGAAGATATACTCAAGAACAAGAATTTCAACATTAAACCTTGCTAACAAAGTCCACACAAATTATTTATGCTAACATCTCCTATTTTAGCATAAATATGGCAATATAGCAATATAGGTCTTAGGTATAATGACATTTTTGAATTACTAAAGTGGAACCATAAAATACTATCAAATTCAATTCCTTAAATGTAGACTAATATGATACTGTAACAAAGTTCGCTATATGCAAAATTATTGTGCAAATTAGTTGTGCACATTCCAACAATTAACCCTAGAAATGGTTACAGTGAAATACAAAGATACCGATTCTGAAGGGATATTCTAAAGAGCAAGAATTTCAATATTAAGCCTTATGTATGTTACATTTTTTGTAATTTACCCTAAGAAATATGACATAGAGATTTATGTACTCAAGAAAAAACATAAGAATTTTTTTTCACTTCACACCAAATAATTTGAACTCAAAAGTTGAAACTTTGAATTGAAGATTAAAACTCATTAGCATATTAATTTTCCAGAATAAGAAAAGCAATGCTCAAAATAGAAGTTATATGTCAATAATTAATTTGAGATATATAAAAAAAGAATACAAATAAAATCTTAATCAGTTATTGCAAACATATACAAAATCACCCACAAGAAATTGGCCATATAATTATAGAAAGATAAACAATCATTCACAAACAGACAAAATAATTGAATTGCATGGATTTAATGGATGCACAAAACGAATGACAAAACTCACAAAAATCGCACGTTTTCTCCTAATAGACAAAAGATCATATTACTAGAGTACTAGAAAGAAAAAATCTATTCTTCATGTATTTTCTTATTTTTTGCCAAAAGAAAAACATATATCAAGAAATTTATTCTCATATATATGTCAAACTTTAAATATATAAAAATGTTGAATAATGACGATCAATTTATTTTTGGATAAAATTGACTCATCCACATTAAAACACATGTCTCATAGAAATGAGGCTCACACATCATATGGGAATGGTATCTATAAAAAGTTTAGTTTCTCAAGTATGTGCATGCATGCCGACATAAAAAATATAAAATGATTAAAAATATTTGTTTGTTTATTTACGTATACATATATACACAAAATATTAATCACAACTTAGTTCATGTTTGAATTAGAAAATATAAACTATGTACTGCTTTCCCACTTCAATCCGTACACTGTAAATCCTTTGTTTGCTCAGTCTAGTCTGCGGTTCTAGACTATGAAATTATTTCTTTTTTTTTTTTTTTGGCGATAGTAAACTATCCTAAAATTGTTTCACTCGTTCTCAGCGCCTGTTGCCATCTCCATCAATTGTATTTTGATTTCATGCTATTTTCGTACCAAATTTACACAAAATCCAACAATTCAAGTGTCATTTCTCTATGTCTGTTAAGTTTGGCATCTTCTTCCACTACTATTTTAACCTAACTCCTTGATTTTCATCATATTGATTGATAGAGACGAAAATAAATTATTTAAATTCTCAATTGATGATTATAACCCCTTGTAAAAGATAACCTTCCAATTTTCAAAACTATTTTGAGACAAAATTCAAAATAAAAAATAATAACCCATAAGTTCGCATAATTATTTAACTTTCTCGTGAATAATAAAACTCATAAAGATATAAGATATTATCAAACTCAATTCGTTAAATTGTAGAATAACGGGATAATATACTAAATTTCGTTATTTTAGAAAATATTGTGCAATTAGTTTTATACATTACCAACAATGAATCCTAAAAACGGTTATAATACAATTATAGATTGAATTTTAAAAGGGTATTCCCGAGAACAGAAATTTCAACGTTAAGCCTTATGTAACATAGTTTATACAAACTTTTCACGCTAATATCTCAATTTAGCTTGTTTAGAGTAATATTGCACGTAATTTTGATCAATGACAACATCAACGCCTTGTTCAAATTGAAGTGGATTTCATAAATTTAGGTTTTAGTAACATGTTCATTAATCGCCCGAAATTTGCACAAAAACATAGCAAAAGTAACAAATTAATCAAAGAGATTGGTCTATAATTGTACTAAAATTTGAAAACAAATCCTAAATAAATTAAAGATATAATCTCTTGTTATTGAAGTCCTCCCAAAATAAGTTGTTCTTTTTTGGAAGAAATTCTCTTATAGGTTTATTCAAGAAAGTCCATGAGTTAACTTAAAAAATTAAAAGATAAAACAATTTGCATTAAATTAAAAATAGTGTAGTACATAAAAACATCAACAATCATCATCCATATATATGTAAGAAACATAGTTTAAACTCCTGATAACTAAATTATTAAAAATTCTTTTGACATGATAATGCAAAAATACATACTTATTTACTTTGTACAAATTAGATATTAAGCAATGGGAAATTACTGTAATAGGGTTATGTTTGAATTAAAATCAAACCAATTAAAAAATCCCTCTCTGTTTGCACGATCACACTCCCTGTATGTCTTTTGTGTGCTTGCACAGATGATTTTATTCTCGTTTATAATTAGAATTAATTGTACATTCCATGTTTATTATATTCGAGCGAATTAATATATAAAGATTTATAAACTTTCAAATTCATTAAAGATCTCTCAAGAATTAGCCATATAAATATGAATATATAAAATAATCATTTTTCACAAATTCATACAATAAATTAGCCATATAAATATGAATATATAAAATAATCATACATAAACAACCCAAAAAATTATTGAGTTTCATGGATTTAATTAAAAAACAACAAAGGAACTCTCAAGAAAGTACAACTCTAACCAAATTGTTCATAGAAATAGGGTAAAATGACTGTCAATATGTACTTTTTTTTTTCATTTGAGTAAAGGGAAAAAAACTAGTCCCGTATAAGTGTTTTTTCTTATTTTTTGCATGAAGAAAAATGATATGTGAATAGATTAATCATCGTATCAAACTTTAGATGACTGAAAATTTATTTTAGTCCTGGATGTTTGAGTTCAACTTAATTTAAAATAATTCTTTTCATTTCAATTCACTTTAAGTTAGCTCCCTGATTAAACTTCTTTACAGAAAATCATTTTAGTCCCTCATTTCTTATTTTCAATTGCAATTTTGGCGCCCCTCTCACTTAAATTTTAGAAATATAACAGTTATTAATTGAAAGTATTTGCAGTTGTGCAATTATTTAAATAATAATTTGATCAATAGCATATAACATATTTTTTGTGAATGTAACGAATTTCCTGTACTTTTGACATAAAAAAAATACACTTGAATACATAAGTTGGAAAAAATTAAATAAAAGCAAATTTTTTTAACAAAAAATCTTTTGGAAACTCTCTCTCTCTCTCACACACACACACACAGATATATAGATATATATATATATATATATATATCTACAAAAGAGTGAGGATAATTTCGTCAAGCAAAGAATTTCAAAATCTATTTTGTTGTTTAAAACTTAAAATCTGTGCCGTCTAATTTGAGTTGGCACTCTACTGTAAAGGGTTTTATATCCCATTCGTTATACTCTACTTTTAAATGAGTTTTTGTTTAAATATTTTTTTCTTTCTCCAACTTATATATTCAAATGTGCTTTTATAATTAAGTTCATAATAATTATCTTTATGTCATCGATCAGGTTATCATTATCTAAATAATTATCTAGAGAAAAAAATCTTTCAACTGAAATTGTTATATTTTCTGAATTTGAGAGGAGCAATTGCAATTTCTTTACAAAAAAAAAAAGAAAAAAAAGAAAACTTTAATCAGGGAAATATGAGAAAATCACTCATTGATTGAATGAACTAATTTCAATTGAGTTAAAAAAATAAGAATTATTTGAAATGAAAATCAATATCGGGACAAAATAAATTTTACCTCATGCACATGTACATTCACAAATAGTAAAATAATATTTTTCGTTGCGTAATTTAAATTTTTTTTACTTTTGATCTCACTTATTATAAAATTTTTATTTTTGGTTAGGTAATTTTTAAAAATAATCTTAGACAAAATAAATAAGAATTTCTCATAATTAACGAGATCAAAAATAAAAAATTTTAAGTTACCGGATGAAAAATAATATTTATTTAAACAAATATAATCAGGATTCGGCTCATGATTCAATTGAAAAAGACGTAACATAGATTCTTTGCATCTATTGCCGTGTATCAGCTCTGTCAATTTTATTTTGATTTCATGCTATTTTTGCATCAAATTTACCCATAATCCCAACAATTCAAGACGACGACAACAACAGCAGCAGCAGCAGGATTTGTATATAGGTAAGGCATTTATACAGATGAGCACATACCTGTAACGCATATACACACAGCTTCGCCTCGCTTCTCCTGCATCAGAGAGTGATTTTCCGGGTCATTCATGGGTTACGAAAACGATCCGTAAGTTCCACTTCCCCAATCTGCAAAAATTGTGGACCTGGGCTTTTGAATCGATCAATTTATGTATGTATATAGGGTTAGGGCTTTTTGTTGCAGAATTGGGGTTTCCGGTCAGTTAAATTGTGCTTCTGTCGTTTATCGGTGTGTGTGTGTGTGTGTGTGAATATAGGGTTAGGGCTTTTTGTTGCAGAATTGGGGTTTTTCGAATTGTGCATCCGTGGTGTGTGTTGTGAATTAGGGTTTTTTATTTTATTATGTGTATCGAATTAGGGTTTTAAAAATATTGAATTGGTGTTTTCTGTGCGGTGAATTCAGTTACCGAGATGAAGATGGCGAGCCATTGATGGATTTCGATGAGGATATCTAGTCTGAGGGTGATGAGCCTCAGCAACATCTCCTGAATGACGTGGATGATTCTCTTTATGAGAGCCACGAGCGATCCCCAACTCCAGTGCATAACGACTCAAAGGCGAAGCCCTGGAAATGACTGATAAAAAATTCATCTGGTAAAGATTCGGGTCCCGTGGATCTTGATTAGATGATGATGATGATGGTGGTGTTGGCAGGGATGATGATATGGTGGGGTTGGTTAGAGATGACTATTTGGATGGCGGAAATAGGAAAAGAGAGAAAGGGGAGAGGAGGAAAATTGCAGAGAAAATGAGGAAGGGGAAGAAAGGGGAGAAGAAGTTATAAGATGAGGCAAAGTGGAGAAGGGAGAATGAGGGATCATGAGGCGGATCCTGAGATGAAAAAGATGTGGGACACAATATCGGGTGGCAATTCGGAGGTTTAGCTCTCTTAGGTTAGTACATTGAGTTCCACATTTGTTTTTCATTTTAAAGTTGCGTTTTGCCACGCGCTCCATTTACTTTTTAAAGTTGCGTCTGACAAACGTTTGGTGGTAGATTTAGCCATTTTTGTAATTTATTGGATACGGTGTATCCGTTTATCTGATTGCAGCCTTATTAGTAAAGGTGATGAATTTATGGAAATTTAGTGAAGCTGTGGCTTTTATTAGTTTGTTGAAATAATTTGCGCTGCCTGAGAACATTTTCTTTTTGTAAATGTGGCTATTGGTCCGCACTTCAAGTAGTTTTTATTCGAAATTCTAAGATAAGTTTATGGCCCTTGATAGAATTAGTATATTGGTGAAATCTTGCAGGGTGCTAAAGATGAGTCGGAAATATGTAATGTTTGCAATAGCCAGTGCGGTTTTTTATGTTTCTGTTTGTTTCAATGTTAAGTTAGAATTAGCTAACTTTTTTAGGTTTTGGTTAACACAAAAGGTAATTGCCTACCATAGATATCCTAAATTCTCTGTTTTTTTTTTCATTTGCAAATGTTTAGAAATTTCCCCCCTCTCCTGGGATTCTCTTTAGACTGTCCATTTTTTATCAACTTGATGTTTGAGTTTCTTTACACCATTAAATTGACTATGGGGACTACTGGTGTTCCCATGAACTGCAAAAGAGATACATCTCCCTAAATGAATAGGCTAATTCCATCTAGCTTGGTATGAGTCTGAAGAGAGGTTCACAGAATCGATGATGAGGCAGTATCTGTTGCTCTTATGCTTTTGTGATGTGACCAAATTCTATATTATGTTGGTATGTTACTCTTTAGGTGATATGAACAATTGTTATGCGCCGTTGGTATTGCAGTCATCACCTTTGTGTTTAATTTTTTCTTAATTGTGTTCTAAAGTAAATACTACAACCATCTAGGCTGGAGATGAGAACTCGTTGTCAAGCATTTTCGTGCAGGCCGTCAGAGAGATTTGGTCTGAGAGTAGTTTCTTCTCCCACTATTGGAATGAGGGCCGAGCTCTTAGAAGTTGAACCCCTAGTCAAGAAGCTGATCGAGGACCTTAAGAATGGTTCCATTGATGTGCAGACAAATGCCACTGCTAAAATAAGGTTACTGGCTAAGCATAACATGGACAATCGCATTATAATTGCAAATTGCAGGGCTATCAGCTTGTTTGTCAATCTACTTCGTTCAATCGATTCAATAGTACAGGAGAATGCTGTTACTGCTCTTCTCAACCTATCGATCAATGATAATAAGAAGTCTGCCATTGCAAATGCTGATGCAATCGAACCCCTAATTCATGTACTTGAGACTGGGAGCGCTGAAGCCAAGGAGAACTCTGCTGCGACACTCTTTAGCTTCTCAGTGATGACGAAAACAAAATCAAGATTGGGAGGTTGGGGCCAATCAAGCCCTTGGATGATTTATTGGGAAATGGAACTCCTAGAGGCAAGAAAGATGCAGCCGCTGCTCTATTCAACTTGTCGATCAACCATGAGAACAATGCCCGAATTGTGCCTACTGGTGCAGTAAAGTACATCGTAGAGTTGATTGACCCGGCTTTTGGGATGGTTGTTAAGGCAGTTGCTGTTTTATCAAATCTTGCCACCATTCATGAGGGAAGAATGGCAATTGGTCAGGAAGGGGGAATCACTTTCCTGGTCGAAGTTGTTGAACTGGGCTCTGGAAGAGGCAAGGAGAATGCTGCTGCTACTCTTCTGCAGTTATGCACTAATAGCAATCAATTTTGCAACATGGTTCTCCAGGAAGGTGTGGTTCCTGGAGAATGTTTGTCTGTATTTTATGGTTCGTTTACTTTCTTTGATAAGGCCGGATTGCACTACCAATCCACCCTTATCCTCCCAACATTGTGCCATTCTTGTCATTTTTTCAATCTCAATATTGTGATTCTCATTGTGTATGTGATGGAATCAAGTAATGCTTCTGGGCTTCAATTTTATGTGGGAAAAGGTTTAAGACATGGAAGCCGCTGATGATTGAACTATCTTTTTCTTCGACGGTGTCCGTTGAGGCTTTCAGACAAAAGGTGTACGCATATACTCAAAGAATAAGAAGATATATTCCGAACAAAGACATGATATGAAGTATGATTTACGGTACGGTTGATATATTCTGGTCCAGACACGATTCGGTACATATTTTTTAAGGCATAAAGATTGCAAAAAAATAAAAGAAATTCTGTAGTTTTAAGGTTTGATACATAGTATCGTAAGGCTTAAGCTGATCAGATTAATATACAAAGTTGAAACTATGTGATTAAAATGTTTGAAGCGTGTTTTCCAGAATAAGAAAAGCAATACTGGTAATTATGTCAGTAAGATTCAAAATAATTAGTACCTTGTAGTCTTGGAAAATGTATCATATTAAACAACTACACGTTATATCTCAATTTTTCTTTCTACTAAAATTTTGGGAGCCATTTTGATTTGATAATTATATTTTTGTCCTGTAACAGTGTAACTATAGACCATTAGTTACTTTGTCTTGTAACTTACTCCATATACATATTTAGTCCTTGGCAAAATCTCACTTTTGCTCCCACTAGATGGAGCCGTTATCACTTTTGGTCCCTCGCTTTACGGGGTCAACACTTTTGATCCCAAAACCCTAAAATTCTAACATTAATGGTCCCAAACTGTTAAATTTAACGGAAATGGCACATGTTGGGCATGTGCCGTCAGTCAATGGCCGTTGACCAGACCCAAAAATGACCAAATTCTATTTTAGCCCCCTATATTTTCTAAAAAAATGTTAAAACACTCCTGTATTTTAAAAAATAAGCTCACCCCCCCCCCCCTTTTTTTTTTTTTAAAAAAAAACTCCTTTCTAAACTCATTTGACTAAAGTACCTCTCTTGATATTATAAATCACCATCCTTTATTTATTTTATTTTTAGTTTTTTTTTGTGAGATCATTTGTATTTTTCTTCCTTCTAAAAACATAAATATTATTTTTTTCAAAATATATTTATTTAAATATCAAAATACCATAAAAGTATATCAAATTTTTTGATTCTTATAATTTATATTGAAAAATTAAATTAACATCACATAAAAAATTAATATACTAATTTTTAAATTTAAATATCTATATGAATGTAAATATTAATCAATTATAACAACTATATATTATTAACTAATTTAAATTATTCTTGTAATTTACATATATTTAAACAATTAAATTATTTATTATAAATAATATTTAAAATTAACTTACCATTATAAAGTATAATGGTTATTAAAAAATAAATTACCATTTAAATTAAATTATAGTAACTAATATATATGATTTCTTATATGTATAATTATTAAAATATTTTAAATTAAATAATACTTCAAATTACTTAATAGTATATAATTATTATAATTTATTAATATTTACATTTATATAGATATTTAAATTTTAAAAATAAACTTTAGTATATTAATTTTTTTTTATGTGATTCTAATTTAATTTTCAATTTAAATTATAAGAAAAAATTTGATATACTTTTATGACATTTTGATATTTAAATAAATATATTTTGGAAAAAAATATTTATATTTTTTAGAGGGAAGAAAAATACAAATGATCTCACAAAAAAAAAAATTCTAAAAATGAAATAAATAAAGGATGGTGATTTATAATATCAAGAGAGTTACTTTAGCCAAATGAGTTCAGATAGGAGTCTTTTTTTCTTTTTTTTTTTTAAATGGGGGGTTTTAGCTTATTTTTAAAAATATACGGGGTGTTTTAGCATTTTTTAGAAAATATAGGGGGCTAAAATAGAATTTGGCCATTTTTGGGTTTGGTCAACGACCATTGACTGACGGCACGTGCTCGAACATGTGCCATTTCCGTTAAATTTAACGGTTTGGGACCATTAATGTCAGAATTTTAGGGTTTTGGGACCAAAAGTATTGACCCCGTAAAGCGAGGGACCAAAAGTGATATTTTGCCTTTAGTCCTTTTTGACGAACTTAGTGTTGAACATCTCACATTCACTCTTTTTTTTTGGCAAATTTAGTCCCATGTTGACAATTATGGTCTCATTCTCAAGAGAGTAGATCTCGTTTTTGTCCCTATAAATATATGTCGCTTGGACCAAATTTGTCAACATTGGACTAAATTTGCCAAAAAAGACCAAATCTGATATGTGTTGGACTAACTTCGTTAAAAAAAGAACTAAATGTGTAAACAATGTAAATTATAGGACTAAAAATGTAATTTTGCCATTTGATTTTAACAAGATATATATACTCAAGGACAAGAATTTCAACATTAAACCTTGCTAACAAAGTCCACACAAAGTATCTAAAGTGGAATAATAGTTGCTCAATATCTGCACAAAGGCATTGCAAAGCTTGCAAATCAACGAGATGATACTAATTGTATTAATAATTGTAACGTTTGAAATATATTCATACTAGATCTTCAGATATTTGTAATATATTCATATACATAAAATAATTAAAACTTATCTTAATAGTATTGTGTTTCTATTAAATGCCCAACCAATTACCAATCTCATATTCTTTTGTACAATTCATACACGTTCCCTTCTAGTGCACGAATAATTCTTTTGTACATCACCCCATGTATTCATGTCATAAATTATGACAAAACTCCAAATATACAATTATTTCGCAAACCAATCAATAACAATATTGATTTTATTATTCAGTGTTTTCTTGTGAAAAATTAATGAATAAAAATAAACTCTAGAATCAAGAAAGTTCCTAGAGTAAATTCACATAATTATATATCTTTGTCGTGCATAAATAAAGTCATAATGATACTGATGGGGTGAAATTCGGGAAAAACGTAGCCTAAGCACGTGCACCAAACGAATACAAGAAGCTTAACAAAAACAAGAAAGTAAGAAGTGAATTTGCAATATTCATTCAGAAGTATCCCAAATAATAAGATTCACCCCCTATTTATAGTAAATTCTAGGGGGTGAAATTACAATGTTGTCCCTTAATCCTACGGCCTAGATTAAATAGATGAGGGCGTTTCCGTCATTTCCTAGACCCCACTTTCTTTTCAACTTCCACCTCTTCAACCTCCTTCAACTTTCCTTTAACTCCCATTAAGGGCTCTAATGTAATTATTTATAAAATTTGGGGCCTTCTCGTAAATTTTCTCTTTTAGTTATTCTTCTCCACATCAGATACAAAATACTATCAAACCCAATTCTTTAAAATGTAAAATAATATGATAATGTACGTACCAAAGTTCGCTATATGTAAAAGTAATGTGTAAATTAGTTTTGTACATTTCCAACAATTAACTCCAATGGCTATAGTGAAATACAAAAATGCAAATGATCTTCTGCTTCTACGGTTTTCCATTCTTAAATATGAGCCGACACCTTGAGGTGAAGTGGGCTGAGAGAGAGGACAAGGTATATCTTACTGTGCTACTGTTGGATGCCAAAAATCCTAAGGTCAAGGTTGACCTGGATGGCACATATACATTTTCTGCCACTGTCGGGTCGGACAATAACCTCTATGAGCTCAAGTTAGATCTTTGCGATAAAGTATATGTAGTGGAGTCCACAATAAACATAGGCATGCAGAATATATTCTATGTTTTGGAGAAAGCAGAAAAGACGACGTGGTGGAAGAAATTATTGCACGGAAATGCAAAGGCACCACATTATGTGAAAGTAGACTGGGATAAAAGGGTGGATGAAGATGATGATACTGGTGGAGGAGGACCTGGTGAGCTTGATTTGGGATATTCTCAAGAACAAGAATTTCGATATTAAGCTTTGTGTAACATAGTCTACGTTCTGTAATTTACCCTAAGAAATATGGCATATATATATATATATTTTATATGTTCAACAAAAAGCATAAGAAATAGTTGTTTCAACTATTGTTTGACAAATTTTCACTTCGAAACTTATAATTTAACGCAGAAGTCGAAACTATGTATTGAAAATTTAAAATTCTGAAGCGTATGTTCCAGAATAAGAAAAGCGCTCATAATCATGTTAGTAAGATCCAAAATAATACTAGTACCTTGTAGTCTTGGAAATATATCATATAAAAAATCTAAAACATTATATCTCAATAACAAATTTGAGATATAAGAGAAGAAGAGCACGGACAAAATCATAATCATTTTTTTGGCCAACATATAAAAAATACACAATAATTGGCCATATAATTTTAAAAAGATAAACACTCATTCATAAACAAACAAAAATAATTGAATTGCATGGATTATTTAATCACGAATAACAAAGAAAGTCCCAAGAAAGTGCAACTCCTACCAAACTGAGCGTGAAAATAGGGCAAAATGGATGCACAAAATGAATGACAAAACTCACAAAAATCGCACATTTTCTACTAACAGAGAAAAGTTTAGATTGCAAGGGTAATAGAAAGAAAAATTCAATTCTGTACATATATTTTTCTTATTTTTGCCAAAAGAAAAAAAATATATGAACTCATCAATTCTAATGTGTCAAACTTTAGATATACAAAAATATCGAGTATTAATTTAGTTTTCGATGAAGTTGATTCTGCTACATGAAAACATATTTCTTATAGAAACGAGGCTCACACAGTATAATTAAAGGGGATGATACCTCTAAAATTGCACACAACTAAAATATTTTAGTTTATCTAGTATGAGTATGCCAACATTAAAGACAGAAAAGGATTAGAAATGCTTCATTATTTACTTACATACTCATCATACACACACAAATATATCACAACTCCGCTTATGCTCGAATTGAAAAATATAAACTATGTACGTGTTTCCTACTTCATTCCTTACACTTTAGTTTGCAGTTCAAACTATCAAATTATTTATATTCTCTTTGCGATAGTACATTATCCTAAATCTATTTAACATGTTTTCTGGACCCACTGTGATCTGTCATCTCTATCAATTTTATTTTGATTTCATGCTATTTTTGCACAAAATATACCCATAATCCAACAAATCAAGAGTTGTTTTTGCCAGTTCAGTTTCACGTCTTCTTCCCTACTGTTTTAAACTAAAGCTCCTCGATTTCATATTCTTGATATGATTGATAGGTACAAAAAAACTATATTATTTTTATTCTCGATAATTAATTACTTTGATAATTGTTGCCCTTTGTAAAAGATAATTTTTCAATTTTTAGAGCCATTTTGATTCTGACACTCAAGAACAAGAATTTCAACATTAAACCTTGCTAACAAAATCCACACCAATTATTTAGCATAAATATGGCAATATAGCAATATAGGTCTTAGATCTAAATGACATTTTTGAATTACTAAAGTGGAACCATAGTTGCTCAATATCTGCACAAGACATAGCAAAGTTTGAATATTTGTTAAGTTTGAAATGGAAGAATATTTGCACAATAATTGCAAAACATACTAGAGATTCAGAAATTTGTAAATATATTCATATAAAACAAATGAAAAGTTATCTTAATAGAATTGTATTTGTATTAAATGTCTTACCAATTAACAATCTCATATTCTTTTGTACAATTTGTCCACGCATCATTCTAGTGCACAAACAACTCTGTTCTTATCTATAACTACATCACTTGTATATTCATGCCATAAATTATGACAAAATGCAAATATACAATTATTTCATTGACCGATCAAGAACAAAATTGGTTTTATTATTCAATTCTTTATGTGATAAATTAATGAAAAAAAGTAAACTCGAGAATCATGAAAGTCCTAATAGTAGAAATCAAATGGCATTGAAGTAGTCTGGGGAGTATGACCTAGCAGAGTTCTTCAAGTACAAAGTATGAAACACAAACGTGCATGCTAAATGCGAAGCAGTATAAAGAATTGTTTCAATCATTTAAAGATAGCTTTTAACTTGACAATGAGTTAGAATTATTCAGTTTAAAATTTGTACGCTATATATTGCCGACTGTGATGGAAGTCATTTCATTCACTATTTCTATTTGGTATCCACAGGTGAAATTTCAAAGCAAAAAGCCTTGAGACTCCCCAGAGATTCTTACGGAAGTTGCAAAATAAGGTACCTCTAGCAAGCAGATCAGGGAAAAAAGAAAATTATAGGATTATGAAGAAGAAGAAGAAGATGGCTATGAAACCAGGTTCAAGAGGACATCAATAAGGAGGGGGAACTTCTTTGATTATTTAATTCTGAATAATCACACCAATGATTATTACCATTTTAAAAAGATAATATACCAAATTTCAAAACCATTTTGAGGTCAAAATGCAATGGATATGAGTATTAGCCAATAAATTCACCTAATTATATATCTTTGTCTTTAATTAAAAACACTCATAATGATATAAAATACTATCAAACTCAATTCTTTAAAATGTAGAATAACATGACAATGTAACAAAGTTCGCTATATGTAAAAGTACTGTGCAAATTAGTTGTACACATTTCTGAAATTAACCCTAGAAATTGTTGTAGTGAAATACAAAGATACCAATTTTGAACGGATATTCTCAAAAACAAGATTTCAATTTTAAGTCTTATGTAACATAGTCCATTTATGTAATTTACCCTAAGAAATACTATTGCACACAGATTTATGTATTCAACAAAAAGCATAAGAAATAGTTCTTTCAACTCTTTACCGACAATTTTTTGTTTCACAACAAATAATTTTAACTCAAAAGTGGAAGCTATGTATTGAAGATATAAAATTCTGAAGCGTATGTTCACGAATATGAAAAGGAATGCTCAAAATTATGTTATTAAGATTCTAAATAAGTAGCTACTAGTATTGGAAATATATCATATTAAAAAAGTGCAGGTTATATCTCAATAAATAATCTGAGATATAAAAGAAAAAGAATACGAATAAAATCATAATCATTTTTTGCAAACATATACAAATTAAATCACACAATAAATTGGCCATATAATTATAGAAAGATAATCAATCATTCATTAACAAACAAAAATAATTGAATTGCATGGATTTAATTAGGAAAAACAAAGAAAATCCCAAGAAAGAGCTTCTACCAAATTGTGCTTGAAAATCGGGCAAAATGGATGCGCAAAATGACAAAACTCACAAAACTTGCACCCTTTCTCCTAATAGAGAAAAGTTCATATTGCCAGAGTAGTAAAAAAAAAAAAGAATTATTTTGTATATACATATATTTTTCTTATTTTTGCCAAATGAAGAAAATATATGAAGAAATCAATTATCATATATCAAACTTTAGATATAGAAAAATGTTGAGTAATGACTATTAATCTAGTTTTGGATGAAACTGGTTCGTCCACATAAAAAACATATTTCTTATAGAAATGATCGAGGCTCATACAATATAAAGGGGATGATACAAGTAAAATTGCTTGCTGGCTCACACTACATAAGCGTATTAAGACATAGCAATGCTAGCGAATTAAAGTGATTATACTAATTGTATTATTAATTGTAAAGTTTGAAATGGAAGAGTATTTGCACAAAGTTGCAACATACTAGATATTCTTTTGTTCAATTTGTACATGTATCATTATAATGCACGGACAACTCTGTTCCTATCTATAACTACATCTCATGTATATTCATGTCATAAATTACGAAAAAATCCAAATGTACAATTATTTTGTAAACATATCAAGAACAAAATTGATTTTATTAATCAATATTTCTTTGTGGTAAATTAATGAATAAAAATAAATTCCAGAATCAATAAAGTTTCTAGAGTAAAAATCAAATGGCGTTGAAGTAATCCATGGAGTACGAACCGACAAAAACATCACAAAGCTAGCAAACCAAAGTGATTATCCTAATTGTAAAGTTTGAAATGGAAGAATATTGCACAAAGTTGCAAAACATACTAGATATTAGATATGTGTAAATATATTCATACACATAACTCATTAAAAAGTTATCTTAATATAATTGTATTTGTATTAAATGTCCAACCAATTAACAATCGCATATTCTTTTGTAAATTCGTACACATCTCGTTCTAGTGCACGAATAATTATTTTGTTATCTATAGCTACATCACCCATATATTCATGTCATAACTTATGACAAACTCTAAATATACAATTATTTCATAAACCAATCAATAACAAAATTGATTTTATTATTCAGTGTTTTTTTGGTGGTAATTATGAGTGAAAATAAACTCCTAAATCAATAAAGTTCATATAGTAAAAATAAAACAGCCTTGAAGTAGTCTGTGAAGTGAATCAGCAGAGTTCTTCAAGTACAAAGTATGACACACAAACGTGCATGTTAAATGCAAAGCATTATAACGAATCGTTTCAACTCGTATGACATGGTTTTTCACTTGATGATGAGTTATAATTATTTAATTCAACATATTAGCAATTGTGACGGAAGTCCTTCCGTTCACTATTTCTATTAGGCAAACTCAGGTGAAATATTCTAAGCAACAAAGTCTTGAGACTCCATGATTTCAAAGATGAACTGCCAACTTTTCAAAGTTATTGGATTAAATTGCGAAAATAAATTCATGCAGGAAGAAAATTGTCATTTCTCCTAAATTACAGGATGAAATTGTAATTTCCCCCCTTGGAGATGATGCTATGGGGGATGATTTCGAGGATAGCAATGATGAAGAGGTCAAGAGGCTAGAAAAGATGGCGAAGATGGTAAGGCACAGGGAGAAGCTGCAGAGTGCAAAGTAGAACCATCGTCAAGTTCGTGAGTGACGGCATTTGGCTGGAGTTTCCTAGTTCAATGGATTATGCATTTGGCTTGAAGTTCCTAGTTCATCAATTATTTAGGAAGAACGATGGCCTTGTTGCCTAAATTCTTGTAACTGACAAGACATTGTTATTTGTACTATATGGAGATAAAAAAACATTTCTATCCAATTTCTAGTGTAATTTTAGATAAATTATAAGTAAGGAATATTGAAACGGACGGCATCTAAATCAGCATATTTTCAAAAGTAATAAAATAAAAATTGGAGGGATATTTATTCTCAAGAACAAGAATTTCAATATTAAGCCATGTTTAAAATAGTCTACTTTTTGTAATTTACCCTAAGAAATATGATACATACATATTTATATGTTCTACAAAAAGCATAAGAAATAGTTGTTTGAACTCTTTTTCGGCAATTTTTCACTTCAAAACTAATATTAATGCAAAAGTTGAAACTATGTATTGAAAATTTAAAGTTCTGAAGTGCATTTTCCAAAATAAGAAAAGCGCTCATAATCATGTTAGTATATAAGATCCAAAATAATTAGTACCTTGTAGTCTTTGAAATATATTATATGAAGCAGCTACACATTATATCTGAATAATTAATTTGAGATACAAGAGACGAAGAGCACGAACAAAATCATAATCATTCTTAATTTGCAAAGATATACAAAATCACACAATAAATTGGCATATAATTTTAAAAAGATAAACATCCATTCAAAAACAAAGAATAAAATAGTTAAATTGCATGGATTTAGCCACGAATAACAAAGAAGTTCCAAGAAAGTGCAACTCCTACCAAATTGTGCATGAAAATAGGGCAAATGGATGCACAAAATGAATGACAAAACTCACAAAAATTGCACATTTTCTACTAACAGAGAAAAGTTCAGATTGCGAGGGTAGTAGAAAGAAAAAATCGATTCTCTACATGTATTTTTTCTTATTTTTTTCAAAAGGAAAAAATACATAAAAGAAATCATATTCTAATATGTCAAACTTTAGATATAGAAATCCTTTGTCTACTTAGTTTAGTTTATAGTTCCAAACTATCGAATTATTTATTTTCTCTTTGCGATTGTAAATCATCCTAAAATTATTTCACAGGTTTGATTTGTCATCTCTATTAGTTGTATTTTGATCTAAAGCTATTTTGGCACCAAATTTACACATAATCCAACAATTCAAGAGTTTACGTCTGTTAAGTTTCATGTCTTCTTTCGCTAATATTTAAACCTAAAGCTCCTAGATTTTCATATCCTCTATTTGATTTATAGACAAGAAAAATAAATTATTTAAATTCTCGATGATTATTCGTCTTGTAAAAGATAATCTTCCAATTTTCAGAGCCATTTTGATTATTACAAGATATACTCAAGAACAAGAATTTCTACATTAAACCTTGCTAACAAAGTCCACACAAATTATTTATGCTCACATATCCAATTTTAGCATAAACATAGCAATATAGTACATACCTTTAATCAACAACAACCTCAACACTTCATTGGAATTAAAGTGTATGTATAGGTCTTAGGTCTAATGACATTTCTGAATTACTAAAGTGGAATAGTAATCGCTCAATATCTGCACAAAGACATAGCAAGTTAGCAAATCAAAGAGATTATATTTGAATTAATAATTTTAAAGTTTGAAGTGCATGAATATTTGCACAAAGTTGCAAAACATGCTAGATATTGAGATATTTGTATTTGTATTAAATGTCCAACCAATTAACAATCCCATATTCTTTTGTACAATTTGTGCATTTCTTGTTCTAGTGCACAAATTGTTATGTTCTTATCTATAGCAACATCACCAGTATATTCATGTCATAAATTGTGAAAAACTCCAAATAAACAATTATTTTGTAAACCAATCAAGAACAAAATTGATTTTTATTATTCAGTGTTTCTTTGTGGTAAATTAATGAACCAACAAAGTTCTTCAAGTACAAAGTATGATACTCAAACGTGCATGTTAAATGCAATTAAAGCATTATAAAGAATTGTTTCAACTCATTACACATGGCTTTTCACTTGTTGATGAGTTAGAATTATTTAATTTAAAAGTTCTGATCCTATATATTGGCAACTATGATGGAAGTCCTTTCATTCACTATTTGTATTTGGTATACTCAGATGAAATTTCAGAACAAGAAAGCCTTGAGACTCCTTGATCTCAAAGATTCTTACTGAAGTAGCAAAATAAAGAACCTCAAGCCAGCAGATCAGGAAAAAAGAAAAACAGGAATATGAAGATGAGGACAACTATGGAACCAAGTTTAGGACGACATCAATGAGGCGGAGGGACTTTTTTAATTAAACAATACTCAATAATCACACTAATGATTATGAGACGTTGTTAAAGATAACTTACCCAATTTCAAAACCATTTTGAGGTCAAAATGCAAAGAATATGAGTAATAGCCAATAAATTTGCATGATCATATATGTTGTTGTGAATAAAAAACTCATAATTGACAAAAAATACTATCAAACTCAATTATTTAAAATGTAGAATAATATGACAATGTAACGAAGTTCGCTATATGTAAAGGTATTGTGCAAATTAGTTGTGCACATTTCCAATAATTAACCCTAGAAATGGTTATAGTGAAAGACAAAGATACTGATTTTGAAGGGATATTCAGAACAAGAATTTCAATATTAACTCTTATGTAACATAGTCCATTTTATGTAATTTACTCTAAGAAAATATGACACACAGATCTATGTATTCAACAAAAAGCATAAGAAATAGTTTTCACTTCACAACAAATAATTTCAACTCAAAATTTGAAACTATGATTTGAAGATTTAAAATTCATTAGCATATTAACTTCCCAGAATAAGAAAAGTAATGCTCATAATCATGTTAGTAAGATTCAAATAAGTAGCTTGTAGTCTTGGAAATGTATATCATATTAAAAAAAGTAGAAGTTATATCTCAATAATTAATTTGAGATATAAGAGAAGAAGAATACAAATAAAATCATAATCATTTTTTACAAACATATACAAAAAACACACAATAAATTGGTCATAAATTATAAAAAGATGATCAATCATTCACAAAGAAACCAAAATAATTCAATTGCATGGACTTTATCATGAATAACAAAGAAAGTCCCAAGAAA